>CM068824.1:21707611-22136998 GCA_028554795.2 Sinohyriopsis cumingii | reverse complement strand
TTTCACCATGCCCGTAAGAATAATATACATGTGGGTCCACTAGGTAGTCCCCTACTTTATAAGTCCTTTGACACCCCCCTATAGAGATTATATATGTCTATAGATTCACATGCCGTAAGATAATATACATGTGGGTCACTAGTCCCCTCTTTATAAGTCTTGACATGAACCCTCCATGGATATTTTATCTCTAGGAGATAGAGTCCACCTACGAAGGAAGTCCTGACGAATTTCGTGCAGACGAAAGAGCACAATAAGGGGCGCCATAGGGGGGTACCAGGTATGAAAAACAAGCAAATATTAATAAACGGTATCAATAGTTTGTACTCATGGGAACCTTACTTACAGAATTTTGATTTTCAATGCCGCTTATACTGTTTCGAAATAGGCCCTTTTCTAACAGCAGAACAAATTTAAAGAAAATTCGTCGAGCCGATTTCGAGAAACTCGCGACTAAATAAAGGAAGTCGAGCAGGTCACATGCCGTAAGATAATATACATGTGGGTCACTAGTCCCCTCTTTATAAGTCTTGACATGAACCCTCCATGGATATTTTATCTCTAGGAGATAGAGTCCACCTACGAAGGAAGTCCTGACGAATTTCGTGCAGACGAAAGAGCACAATAAGGGGCGCCATAGGGGGTACCAGGTATGAAAAACAAGCAAATATTAATAAACGGTATCAATAGTTTGTACTCATGGGAACCTTACTTACAGAATTTGATTTCAATGCCGCTATACTGTTTCGAAATAAGGCCCTTTTCTAACAGCAGAACAAATTTAAAGAAAATTCGTCGAGCCGATTTCGAGAAACTCGCGACTAAATAAAGGAAGTCGAGCAGGTCACATGCCGTAAGATAATATACATGTGGGTCACTAGTCCCCTCTTTATAAGTCTTGACATGAACCCTCCATGGATATTTTATCTCTAGGAGATAGAGTCCACCTACGAAGGAAGTCCTGACGAATTTCGTGCAGACGAAAGAGCACAATAAGGGGCGCCCATAGGGGGTACCAGGTATGAAAAACAAGCAAATATTAATAAACGGTATCAATAGTTTGTACTCATGGGAACCTTACTTACAGAACTTTTGATTTCAATGCCGCTTATACTGTTTCGAAATAAGGCCCTTTTCTAACAGCAGAACAAATTTAAAGAAAATTCGTCGAGCCGATTTCGAGAAACTCGCGACTAAATAAAGGAAGTCGAGCAGGTCACATGCCGTAAGATAATATACATGTGGGTCACTAGTCCCCTCTTTATAAGTCTTGACATGAACCGTCCATGGATATTTTATCTCTAGGAGATAGAGTCCACCTACGAAGGAAGTCCTGACGAATTTCGTGCAGACGAAAGAGCACAATAAGGGGCGCCATAGGGGGTACCAGGTATGAAAAACAAGCAAATATTAATAAACGGTATCAATAGTTTGTACTCATGGGAACCTTACTTACAGAACTTTGATTTCAATGCCGCTTATACTGTTTCGAAATAAGGCCCTTTTCTAACAGCAGAACAAATTTAAAGAAAATTCGTCGAGCCGATTTCGAGAAACTCGCGACTAAATAAAGGAAGTCGAGCAGGTCACATGCCGTAAGATAATATACATGTGGGTCACTAGTCCCCTCTTTATAAGTCTTGACATGAACCCTCCATGGATATTTTATCTCTAGGAGATAGAGTCCACCTACGAAGGAAGTCCTGACGAATTTCGTGCAGACGAAAGAGCACAATAAGGGGCGCCATAGGGGGTACCAGGTATGAAAAACAAGCAAATATTAATAAACGGTATCAATAGTTTGTACTCATGGGAACCTTACTTACAGAACTTTGATTTCAATGCCGCTTATACTGTTTCGAAATAAGGCCCTTTTCTAACAGCAGAACAAATTTAAAGAAAATTCGTCGAGCCGATTTCGAGAAACTCGCGACTAAATAAAGGAAGTCGAGCAGGTCACATGCCGTAAGATAATATACATGTGGGTCACTAGTCCCCTCTTTATAAGTCTTGACATGAACCCTCCATGGATATTTTATCTCTAGGAGATAGAGTCCACCTACGAAGGAAGTCCTGACGAATTTCGTGCAGACGAAAGAGCACAATAAGGGGCGCCATAGGGGTACCAGGTATGAAAAACAAGCAAATATTAATAAACGGTATCAATAGTTTGTACTCATGGTAACCTTACTTACAGAACTTTTGATTTCAATGCCGCTTATACTGTTTCGAAATAAGGCCCTTTTCTAACAGCAGAACAAATTTAAAGAAAATTCGTCCGAGCCGATTTCGAGAAACTCGCGACTAAATAAAGGAAGTCGAGCAGGTCACATGCCGTAAGATAATATACATGTGGGTCACTAGTCCCTCTTTATAAGTCTTGACATGAACCCTCCATGGATATTTTATCTCTAGGAGATAGAGTCCACCTACGAAGGAAGTCCTGACGAATTTCGTGCAGACGAAAGAGCACAATAAGGCGCCATAGGGGGTACCAGGTATGAAAAACAAGCAAATATTAATAAACGGTATCAATAGTTTGTACTCATGGGAACCTTACTTACAGAATGTTGATTTCAATGCCGCTTATACTGTTTCGAAATAAGGCCCTTTTCTAACAGCAGAAACAAATTTAAAGAAAATTCGTCGAGCCGATTTCGAGAAACTCGCGACTAAATAAAGGAAGTCGAGCAGGTCACATGCCGTAAGATAATATACATGTGGGTCACTAGTCCCCTCTTTATAAGTCTTGACATGAACCTCCATGGATATTTTATCTCTAGGAGATAGAGTCCACCTACGAAGGAAGTCCTGACGAATTTCGTGCAGACGAAAGAGCACAATAAGGAGCGCCATAGGGGGTACCAGGTATGAAAAACAAGCAAATATTAATAAACGGTATCAATAGTTTGTACTCAATGGGAACCTTACTTACAGAATTTTGATTTCAATGCCGCTTATACTGTTTTCGAAATAAGGCCCTTTTCTAACAGCAGAACAAATTTAAAGAAAATTCGTCGAGCCGATTTCGAGAAACTCGCGACTAAATAAAGGAAGTCGAGCAGGTCACATGCCGTAAGATAATATACATGTGGGTCACTAGTCCCCCTCTTTATAAGTCTTGACATGAACCCTCCATGGATATTTTATCTCTAGGAGATAGAGTCCACCTACGAAGGAAGTCCTGACGAATTTCGTGCAGACGAAAGAGCACAATAAGGGGCGCCATAGGGGGTACCAGGTATGAAAAACAAGCAAATATTAATAAACGGTATCAATAGTTTGTACTCATGGGAACCTTACTTACAGAATTTTGATTTCAATGCCGCTTATACTGTTTCGAAATAAGGCCCTTTTCTAACAGCAGAACAAATTTAAAGAAAATTCGTCGAGCCGATTTCGAGAAACTCGCGACTAAATAAAGGAAGTCGAGCAGGTCACATGCCGTAAGATAATATACATGTGGGTCACTAGTCCCCTCTTTATAAGTCTTGACATGAACCCTCCATGGATATTTTATCTCTAGGAGATAGAGTCCACCTACGAAGGAAGTCCTGACGAATTTCGTGCAGACGAAAGAGCACAATAAGGGGCGCCATAGGGGGTACCAGGTATGAAAAACAAGCAAATATTAATAAACGGTATCAATAGTTTGTACTCATGGGAACCTTACTTACAGAATTTTGATTTCAATGCCGCTTATACTGTTTCGAAATAAGGCCCTTTTCTAACAGCAGAACAAATTTAAAGAAAATTCGTCGAGCCGATTTCGAGAAACTCGCGACTAAATAAAGGAAGTCGAGCAGGTCACATGCCGTAAGATAATATACATGTGGGTCACTAGTCCCCTCTTTATAAGTCTTGACATGAACCCTCCATGGATATTTTATCTCTAGGAGATAGAGTCCACCTACGAAGGAAGTCCTGACGAATTTCGTGCAGACGAAAGAGCACAATAAGGGGCGCCATAGGGGGTACCAGGTATGAAAAACAAGCAAATATTAATAAACGGTATCAATAGTTTGTACTCATGGGAACCTTACTTACAGAATTTTGATTTCAATGCCGCTTATACTGTTTCGAAATAAGGCCCTTTTCTAACAGCAGAACAAATTTAAAGAAAATTCGTCGAGCCGATTTCGAGAAACTCGCGACTAAATAAAGGAAGTCGAGCAGGTCACATGCCGTAAGATAATATACATGTGGGTCACTAGTCCCCTCTTTATAAGTCTTGACATGAACCCTCCATGGATATTTTATCTCTAGGAGATAGAGTCCACCTACGAAGGAAGTCCTGACGAATTTCGTGCAGACGAAAGAGCACAATAAGGGGCGCCATAGGGGGTACCAGGTATGAAAAACAAGCAAATATTAATAAACGGTATCAATAGTTTGTACTCATGGGAACCTTACTTACAGAATTTTGATTTCAATGCCGCTTATACTGTTTCGAAATAAGGCCCTTTTCTAACAGCAGAACAAATTTAAAGAAAATTCGTCGAGCCGATTTCGAGAAACTCGCGACTAAATAAAGGAAGTCGAGCAGGTCACATGCCGTAAGATAATATACATGTGGGTCACTAGTCCCCTCTTTATAAGTCTTGACATGAACCCTCCATGGATATTTTATCTCTAGGAGATAGAGTCCACCTACGAAGGAAGTCCTGACGAATTTCGTGCAGACGAAAGAGCACAATAAGGGGCGCCATAGGGGGTACCAGGTATGAAAAACAAGCAAATATTAATAAACGGTATCAATAGTTTGTACTCATGGGAACCTTACTTACAGAATTTTGATTTCAATGCCGCTTATACTGTTTCGAAATAAGGCCCTTTTCTAACAGCAGAACAAATTTAAAGAAAATTCGTCGAGCCGATTTCGAGAAACTCGCGACTAAATAAAGGAAGTCGAGCAGGTCACATGCCGTAAGATAATATACATGTGGGTCACTAGTCCCCTCTTTATAAGTCTTGACATGAACCCTCCATGGATATTTTATCTCTAGGAGATAGAGTCCACCTACGAAGGAAGTCCTGACGAATTTCGTGCAGACGAAAGAGCACAATAAGGGGCGCCATAGGGGGTACCAGGTATGAAAAACAAGCAAATATTAATAAACGGTATCAATAGTTTGTACTCATGGGAACCTTACTTACAGAATTTTGATTTCAATGCCGCTTATACTGTTTCGAAATAAGGCCCTTTTCTAACAGCAGAACAAATTTAAAGAAAATTCGTCGAGCCGATTTCGAGAAACTCGCGACTAAATAAAGGAAGTCGAGCAGGTCACATGCCGTAAGATAATATACATGTGGGTCACTAGTCCCCTCTTTATAAGTCTTGACATGAACCCTCCATGGATATTTTATCTCTAGGAGATAGAGTCCACCTACGAAGGAAGTCCTGACGAATTTCGTGCAGACGAAAGAGCACAATAAGGGGCGCCATAGGGGGTACCAGGTATGAAAAACAAGCAAATATTAATAAACGGTATCAATAGTTTGTACTCATGGGAACCTTACTTACAGAATTTTGATTTCAATGCCGCTTATACTGTTTCGAAATAAGGCCCTTTTCTAACAGCAGAACAAATTTAAAGAAAATTCGTCGAGCCGATTTCGAGAAACTCGCGACTAAATAAAGGAAGTCGAGCAGGTCACATGCCGTAAGATAATATACATGTGGGTCACTAGTCCCCTCTTTATAAGTCTTGACATGAACCCTCCATGGATATTTTATCTCTAGGAGATAGAGTCCACCTACGAAGGAAGTCCTGACGAATTTCGTGCAGACGAAAGAGCACAATAAGGGGCGCCATAGGGGGTACCAGGTATGAAAAACAAGCAAATATTAATAAACGGTATCAATAGTTTGTACTCATGGGAACCTTACTTACAGAATTTTGATTTCAATGCCGCTATACTGTTTCGAAATAAGGCCCTTTTCTAACAGCAGAACAAATTTAAAGAAAATTCGTCGAGCCGATTTCGAGAAACTCGCGACTAAATAAAGGAAGTCGAGCAGGTCACATGCCGTAAGATAATATACATGTGGGTCACTAGTCCCCTCTTTATAAGTCTTGACATGAACCCTCCATGGATATTTTGTCTCTAGGAGATAGAGTCCACCTACGAAAGAAGTCCTGACGAATTTCGTGCAGACGAAAGAGCACAATAAGGGGCGCCATAGGGGGTACCAGGTATGAAAAACAAGCAAATATTAATAAACGGTATCAATAGTTTGTACTCATGGGAACCTTACTTACAGAATTTTGATTTCAATGCCGCTTATACTGTTTCGAAATAAGGCCCTTTTCTAACAGCAGAACAAATTTAAAGAAAATTCGTCGAGCCGATTTCGAGAAACTCGCGACTAAATAAAGGAAGTCGAGCAGGTCACATGCCGTAAGATAATATACATGTGGGTCACTAGTCCCCTCTTTATAAGTCTTGACATGAACCCTCCATGGATATTTTATCTCTAGGAGATAGAGTCCACCTACGAAGGAAGTCCTGACGAATTTCGTGCAGACGAAAGAGCACAATAAGGGGCGCCATAGGGGGTACCAGGTATGAAAAACAAGCAAATATTAATAAACGGTATCAATAGTTTGTACTCATGGGAACCTTACTTACAGAATTTTGATTTCAATGCCGCTTATACTGTTTCGAAATAAGGCCCTTTTCTAACAGCAGAACAAATTTAAAGAAAATTCGTCGAGCCGATTTCGAGAAACTCGCGACTAAATAAAGGAAGTCGAGCAGGTCACATGCCGTAAGATAATATACATGTGGGTCACTAGTCCCCTCTTTATAAGTCTTGACATGAACCCTCCATGGATATTTTATCTCTAGGAGATAGAGTCCACCTACGAAGGAAGTCCTGACGAATTTCGTGCAGACGAAAGAGCACAATAAGGGGCGCCATAGGGGGTACCAGGTATGAAAAACAAGCAAATATTAATAAACGGTATCAATAGTTTGTACTCATGGGAACCTTACTTACAGAATTTTGATTTCAATGCCGCTTATACTGTTTCGAAATAAGGCCCTTTTCTAACAGCAGAACAAATTTAAAGAAAATTCGTCGAGCCGATTTCGAGAAACTCGCGACTAAATAAAGGAAGTCGAGCAGGTCACATGCCGTAAGATAATATACATGTGGGTCACTAGTCCCCTCTTTATAAGTCTTGACATGAACCCTCCATGGATATTTTATCTCTAGGAGATAGAGTCCACCTACGAAGGAAGTCCTGACGAATTTCGTGCAGACGAAAGAGCACAATAAGGGGCGCCATAGGGGGTACCAGGTATGAAAAACAAGCAAATATTAATAAACGGTATCAATAGTTTGTACTCATGGGAACCTTACTTACAGAACTTTGATTTCAATGCCGCTTATACTGTTTCGAAATAAGGCCCTTTTCTAACAGCAGAACAAATTTTAAAGAAAATTCGTCGAGCCGATTTCGAGAAACTCGCGACTAAATAAAGGAAGTCGAGCAGGTCACATGCCGTAAGATAATATACATGTGGGTCACTAGTCCCCTCTTTATAAGTCTTGACATGAACCGTCCATGGATATTTTATCTCTAGGAGATAGAGTCCACCTACGAAGGAAGTCCTGACGAATTTCGTGCAGACGAAAGAGCACAATAAGGGGCGCCATAGGGGGTACCAGGTATGAAAAACAAGCAAATATTAATAAACGGTATCAATAGTTTGTACTCATGGGAACCTTACTTACAGAACTTTGATTTCAATGCCGCTTATACTGTTTCGAAATAAGGCCCTTTTCTAACAGCAGAACAAATTTAAAGAAAATTCGTCGAGCCGATTTCGAGAAACTCGCGACTAAATAAAGGAAGTCGAGCAGGTCACATGCCGTAAGATAATATACATGTGGGTCACTAGTCCCCTCTTTATAAGTCTTGACATGAACCCTCCATGGATATTTTATCTCTAGGAGATAGAGTCCACCTACGAAGGAAGTCCTGACGAATTTCGTGCAGACGAAAAGAGCACAATAAGGGGCGCCATAGGGGGTACCAGGTATGAAAAACAAGCAAATATTAATAAACGGTATCAATAGTTTGTACTCATGGGAACCTTACTTACAGAACTTTGATTTCAATGCCGCTTATACTGTTTCGAAATAAGGCCCTTTTCTAACAGCAGAACAAATTTAAAGAAAATTCGTCGAGCCGATTTCGAGAAACTCGCGACTAAATAAAGGAAGTCGAGCAGGTCACATGCCGTAAGATAATATACATGTGGGTCACTAGTCCCCTCTTTATAAGTCTTGACATGAACCCTCCATGGATATTTTATCTCTAGGAGATAGAGTCCACCTACGAAGGAAGTCCTGACGAATTTCGTGCAGACGAAAGAGCACAATAAGGGGCGCCATAGGGGGTACCAGGTATGAAAAACAAGCAAATATTAATAAACGGTATCAATAGTTTGTACTCATGGGAACCTTACTTACAGAATTTTGATTTCAATGCCGCTTATACTGTTTCGAAATAAGGCCCTTTTCTAACAGCAGAACAAATTTAAAGAAAATTCGTCGAGCCGATTTCGAGAAACTCGCGACTAAATAAAGGAAGTCGAGCAGGTCACATGCCGTAAGATAATATACATGTGGGTCACTAGTCCCCTCTTTATAAGTCTTGACATGAACCCTCCATGGATATTTTATCTCTAGGAGATAGAGTCCACCTACGAAGGAAGTCCTGACGAATTTCGTGCAGACGAAAGAGCACAATAAGGGGCGCCATAGGGGGTACCAGGTATGAAAAACAAGCAAATATTAATCAACGGTATCAATAGTTTGTACTCATGGGAACCTTACTTACAGAATTTTGATTTCAATGCCGCTTATACTGTTTCGAAATAAGGCCCTTTTCTAACAGCAGAACAAATTTAAAGAAAAATTCGTCGAGCCGATTTCGAGAAACTCGCGACTAAATAAAGGAAGTCGAGCAGGTCACATGCCGTAAGATAATATACATGTGGGTCACTAGTCCCCTCTTTATAAGTCTTGACATGAACCCTCCATGGATATTTTATCTCTAGGAGATAGAGTCCACCTACGAAGGAAGTCCTGACGAATTTCGTGCAGACGAAAGAGCACAATAAGGGGCGCCATAGGGGGTACCAGGTATGAAAAACAAGCAAATATTAATAAACGGTATCAATAGTTTGTACTCATGGGAACCTTACTTACAGAATTTTGATTTCAATGCCGCTTATACTGTTTCGAAATAAGGCCCTTTTCTAACAGCAGAACAAATTTAAAGAAAATTCGTCGAGCCGATTTCGAGAAACTCGCGACTAAATAAAGGAAGTCGAGCAGGTCACATGCCGTAAGATAATATACATGTGGGTCACTAGTCCCCTCTTTATAAGTCTTGACATGAACCCTCCATGGATATTTTATCTCTAGGAGATAGAGTCCACCTACGAAGGAAGTCCTGACGAATTTCGTGCAGACGAAAGAGCACAATAAGGGGCGCCATAGGGGGTACCAGGTATGAAAAACAAGCAAATATTAATAAACGGTATCAATAGTTTGTACTCATGGGAACCTTACTTACAGAATTTTGATTTCAATGCCGCTTATACTGTTTTGAAATAAGGCCCTTTTCTAACAGCAGAACAAATTTAAAGAAAATTCGTCGAGCCGATTTCGAGAAACTCGCGACTAAATAAAGGAAGTCGAGCAGGTCACATGCCGTAAGATAATATACATGTGGGTCACTAGTCCCCTCTTTATAAGTCTTGACATGAACCCTCCATGGATATTTTATCTCTAGGAGATAGAGTCCACCTACGAAGGAAGTCCTGACGAATTTCGTGCAGACGAAAGAGCACAATAAGGGGCGCCATAGGGGGTACCAGGTATGAAAAACAAGCAAATATTAATCAACGGTATCAATAGTTTGTACTCATGGGAACCTTACTTACAGAATTTTGATTTCAATGCCGCTTATACTGTTTTCGAAATAAGGCCCTTTTCTAACAGCAGAACAAATTTAAAGAAAATTCGTCGAGCCGATTTCGAGAAACTCGCGACTAAATAAAGGAAGTCGAGCAGGTCACATGCCGTAAGATAATATACATGTGGGTCACTAGTCCCCTCTTTATAAGTCTTGACATGAACCCTCCATGGATATTTTATCTCTAGGAGATAGAGTCCACCTACGAAGGAAGTCCTGACGAATTTCGTGCAGACGAAAGAGCACAATAAGGGGCGCCATAGGGGGTACCAGGTATGAAAAACAAGCAAATATTAATAAACGGTATCAATAGTTTGTACTCATGGGAACCTTACTTACAGAACTTTGATTTCAATGCCGCTTATACTGTTTCGAAATAAGGCCCTTTTCTAACAGCAGAACAAATTTAAAGAAAATTCGTCGAGCCGATTTCGAGAAACTCGCGACTAAATAAAGGAAGTCGAGCAGGTCACATGCCGTAAGATAATATACATGTGGGTCACTAGTCCCCTCTTTATAAGTCTTGACATGAACCCTCCATGGATATTTTATCTCTAGGAGATAGAGTCCACCTACGAAGGAAGTCCTGACGAATTTCGTGCAGACGAAAGAGCACAATAAGGGGCGCCATAGGGGGTACCAGGTATGAAAAACAAGCAAATATTAATAAACGGTATCAATAGTTTGTACTCATGGAAACCTTACTTACAGAACTTTGATTTCAATGCCGCTTATACTGTTTCGAAATAAGCCCTTTTCTAACAGCAGAACAAATTTAAAGAAAATTCGTCGAGCCGATTTCGAGAAACTCGCGACTAAATAAAGGAAGTCGAGCAGGTCACATGCCGTAAGATAATATACATGTGGGTCACTAGTCCCCTCTTTATAAGTCTTGACATGAACCCTCCATGGATATTTTATCTCTAGGAGATAGAGTCCACCTACGAAGGAAGTCCTGACGAATTTCGTGCAGACGAAAGAGCACAATAAGGGGCGCCATAGGGGGTACCAGGTATGAAAAACAAGCAAATATTAATAAACGGTATCAATAGTTTGTACTCATGGAAACCTTTACTTACAGAACTTTGATTTCAATGCCGCTTATACTGTTTCGAAATAAGGCCCTTTTCTAACAGCAGAACAAATTTAAAGAAAATTCGTCGAGCCGATTTCGAGAAACTCGCGACTAAATAAAGGAAGTCGAGCAGGTCACATGCCGTAAGATAATATACATGTGGGTCACTAGTCCCCTCTTTATAAGTCTTGACATGAACCCTCCATGGATATTTTATCTCTAGGAGATAGAGTCCACCTACGAAGGAAGTCCTGACGAATTTCGTGCAGACGAAAGAGCACAATAAGGGGCGCCATAGGGGGTACCAGGTATGAAAAACAAGCAAATATTAATAAACGGTATCAATAGTTTGTACTCATGGGAACCTTACTTACAGAATTTGATTTCAATGCCGCTTATACTGTTTCGAAATAAGGCCCTTTTCTAACAGCAGAACAAATTTAAAGAAAATTCGTCGAGCCGATTTCGAGAAACTCGCGACTAAATAAAGGAAGTCGAGCAGGTCACATGCCGTAAGATAATATACATGTGGGTCACTAGTCCCCTCTTTATAAGTCTTGACATGAACCCTCCATGGATATTTTATCTCTAGGAGATAGAGTCCACCTACGAAGGAAGTCCTGACGAATTTCGTGCAGACGAAAGAGCACAATAAGGGGCGCCATAGGGGGTACCAGGTATGAAAAACAAGCAAATATTAATAAACGGTATCAATAGTTTGTACTCATGGGAACCTTACTTACAGAATTTTGATTTCAATGCCGCTTATACTGTTTCGAAATAAGGCCCTTTTCTAACAGCAGAACAAATTTAAAGAAAATTCGTCGAGCCGATTTCGAGAAACTCGCGAATAAATAAAGGAAGTCGAGCAGGTCACATGCCGTAAGATAATATACATGTGGGTCACTAGTCCCCTCTTTATAAGTCTTGACATGAACCCTCCATGGATATTTTATCTCTAGGAGATAGAATCCACCTACGACGGAAGTCCTGACGAATTTCGTGCAGACGAAAGAGCACAATAAGGGGCGCCATAGGGGGTACCAGGTATGAAAAACAAGCAAATATTAATCAACGGTATCAATAGTTTGTACTCATGGGAACCTTACTTACAGAATTTTGATTTCAATGCCGCTTATACTGTTTTGAAATAAGGCCCTTTTCTAACAGCAGAACAAATTTAAAGAAAATTCGTCGAGCCGATTTCGAGAAACTCGCGACTAAATAAAGGAAGTCGAGCAGGTCACATGCCGTAAGATAATATACATGTGGGTCACTAGTCCCCTCTTTATAAGTCTTGACATGAACCCTCCATGGATATTTTTATCTCTAGGAGATAGAGTCCACCTACGAAGGAAGTCCTGACGAATTTCGTGCAGACGAAAGAGCACAATAAGGGGCGCCATAGGGGGTACCAGGTATGAAAAACAAGCAAATATTAATCAACGGTATCAATAGTTTGTACTCATGGGAACCTTACTTACAGAATTTTGATTTCAATGCCGCTTATACTGTTTCGAAATAAGGCCCTTTTCTAACAGCAGAACAAATTTAAAGAAAATTCGTCCAGCCGATTTCGAGAAACTCGCGACTAAATAAAGGAAGTCGAGCAGGTCACATGCCGTAAGATAATATACATGTGGGTCACTAGTCCCCTCTTTATAAGTCTTGACATGAACCCTCCATGGATATTTTATCTCTAGGAGATAGAGTCCACCTACGAAGGAAGTCCTGACGAATTTCGTGCAGACGAAAGAGCACAATAAGGGGCGCCATAGGGGGTACCAGGTATGAAAAACAAGCAAATATTAATAAACGGTATCAATAGTTTGTACTCATGGGAACCTTACTTACAGAATTTTGATTTCAATGCCGCTTATACTGTTTCGAAATAAGGCCCTTTTCTAACAGCAGAACAAATTTAAAGAAAATTCGTCGAGCCGATTTCGAGAACTCGCGACTAAATAAAGGAAGTCGAGCAGGTCACATGCCGTAAGATAATATACATGTGGGTCACTAGTCCCCTCTTTATAAGTCTTGACATGAACCCTCCATGGATATTTTATCTCTAGGAGATAGAGTCCACCTACGAAGGAAGTCCTGACGAATTTCGTGCAGACGAAAGAGCACAATAAGGGGCGCCATAGGGGGTACCAGGTATGAAAAACAAGCAAATATTAATAAACGGTATCAATAGTTTGTACTCATGGGAACCTTACTTACAGAATTTTGATTTCAATGCCGCTTATACTGTTTCGAAATAAGGCCCTTTTCTAACAGCAGAACAAATTTAAAGAAAATTCGTCGAGCCGATTTCGAGAAACTCGCGACTAAATAAAGGAAGTCGAGCAGGTCACATGCCGTAAGATAATATACATGTGGGTCACTAGTCCCCTCTTTATAAGTCTTGACATGAACCCTCCATGGATATTTTATCTCTAGGAGATAGAGTCCACCTACGAAGGAAGTCCTGACGAATTTCGTGCAGACGAAAGAGCACAATAAGGGGCGCCATAGGGGGTACCAGGTATGAAAAACAAGCAAATATTAATCAACGGTATCAATAGTTTGTACTCATGGGAACCTTACTTACAGAATTTTGATTTCAATGCCGCTTATACTGTTTCGAAATAAGGCCCTTTTCTAACAGCAGAACAAATTTAAAGAAAATTCGTCGAGCCGATTTCGAGAAACTCGCGACTAAATAAAGGAAGTCGAGCAGGTCACATGCCGTAAGATAATATACATGTGGGTCACTAGTCCCCTCTTTATAAGTCTTGACATGAACCCTCCATGGATATTTTATCTCTAGGAGATAGAGTCCACCTACGAAGGAAGTCCTGACGAATTTCGTGCAGACGAAAGAGCACAATAAGGGGCGCCATAGGGGGTACCAGGTATGAAAAACAAGCAAATATTAATAAACGGTATCAATAGTTTGTACTCATGGGAACCTTACTTACAGAATTTTGATTTCAATGCCGCTTATACTGTTTCGAAATAAGGCCCTTTTCTAACAGCAGAACAAATTTAAAGAAAATTCGTCGAGCCGATTTCGAGAAACTCGCGACTAAATAAAGGAAGTCGAGCAGGTCACATGCCGTAAGATAATATACATGTGGGTCACTAGTCCCCTCTTTATAAGTCTTGACATGAACCCTCCATGGATATTTTATCTCTAGGAGATAGAGTCCACCTACGAAGGAAGTCCTGACGAATTTCGTGCAGACGAAAGAGCACAATAAGGGGCGCCATAGGGGGTACCAGGTATGAAAAACAAGCAAATATTAATAAACGGTATCAATAGTTTGTACTCATGGGAACCTTACTTACAGAATTTTGATTTCAATGCCGCTTATACTGTTTCGAAATAAGGCCCTTTTCTAACAGCAGAACAAATTTAAAGAAAATTCGTCGAGCCGATTTCGAGAAACTCGCGACTAAATAAAGGAAGTCGAGCAGGTCACATGCCGTAAGATAATATACATGTGGGTCACTAGTCCCCTCTTTATAAGTCTTGACATGAACCCTCCATGGATATTTTATCTCTAGGAGATAGAGTCCACCTACGAAGGAAGTCCTGACGAATTTCGTGCAGACGAAAGAGCACAATAAGGGGCGCCATAGGGGGTACCAGGTATGAAAAACAAGCAAATATTAATCAACGGTATCAATAGTTTGTACTCATGGGAACCTTACTTACAGAATTTTGATTTCAATGCCGCTTATACTGTTTTGAAATAAGGCCCTTTTCTAACAGCAGAACAAATTTAAAGAAAATTCGTCCAGCCGATTTCGAGAAACTCGCGACTAAATAAAGGAAGTCGAGCAGGTCACATGCCGTAAGATAATATACATGTGGGTCACTAGTCCCCTCTTTATAAGTCTTGACATGAACCCTCCATGGATATTTTATCTCTAGGAGATAGAGTCCACCTACGAAGGAAGTCCTGACGAATTTCGTGCAGACGAAAGAGCACAATAAGGGGCGCCATAGGGGGTACCAGGTATGAAAAACAAGCAAATATTAATCAACGGTATCAATAGTTTGTACTCATGGGAACCTTACTTACAGAATTTTGATTTCAATGCCGCTTATACTGTTTCGAAATAAGGCCCTTTTCTAACAGCAGAACAAATTTAAAGAAAATTCGTCCAGCCGATTTCGAGAAACTCGCGACTAAATAAAGGAAGTCGAGCAGGTCACATGCCTAAAGATAATATACATGTGGGTCACTAGTCCCCTCTTTATAAGTCTTGACATGAACCCTCCATGAATATTTTATCTCTAGGAGATAGAGTCCACCTACGAAGGAAGTCCTGACGAATTTCGTGCAGACGAAAGAGCACAATAAGGGGCGCCATAGGGGGTACCAGGTATGAAAAACAAGCAAATATTAATCAACGGTATCAATAGTTTGTACTCATGGGAACCTTACTTACAGAATTTTGATTTCAATGCCGCTTATACTGTTTCGAAATAAGGCCCTTTTCTAACAGCAGAACAAATTCAAAGAAAATTCGTCGAGCCGATTTCGAGAAACTCGCGACTAAATAAAGGAAGTCGAGCAGGTCACATGCCGTAAGATAATATACATGTGGGTCACTAGTCCCCTCTTTATAAGTCTTGACATGAACCCTCCATGGATATTTTATCTCTAGGAGATAGAGTCCACCTACGAAGGAAGTCCTGACGAATTTCGTGCAGACGAAAGAGCACAATAAGGGGCGCCATAGGGGGTACCAGGTATGAAAAACAAGCAAATATTAATAAACGGTATCAATAGTTTGTACTCATGGGAACCTTACTTAGAGAATTTTGATTTCAATGCCGCTTATACCGTTTCGAAATAAGGCCCTTTTCTAACAGCAGAACAAATTTAAAGAAAATTCGTCGAGCCGATTTCGAGAAACTCGCGACTAAATAAAGGAAGTCGAGCAGGTCACATGCCGTAAGATAATATACATGTGGGTCACTAGTCCCCTCTTTATAAGTCTTGACATGAACCCTCCATGGATATTTTATCTCTAGGAGATAGAGTCCACCTACGAAGGAAGTCCTGACGAATTTCGTGCAGACGAAAGAGCACAATAAGGGGCGCCATAGGGGGTACCAGGTATGAAAAACAAGCAAATATTAATAAACGGTATCAATAGTTTGTACTCATGGGAACCTTACTTACAGAATTTTGATTTCAATGCCGCTTATACTGTTTCGAAATAAGGCCCTTTTCTAACAGCAGAACAAATTTAAATAAAATTCGTCGAGCCGATTTCGAGAAACTCGCGACTAAATAAAGGAAGTCGAGCAGGTCACATGCCGTAAGATAATATACATGTGGGTCACTAGTCCCCTCTTTATAAGTCTTGACATGAACCCTCCATGGATATTTTATCTCTAGGAGATAGAGTCCACCTACGAAGGAAGTCCTGACGAATTTCGTGCAGACGAAAGAGCACAATAAGGGGCGCCATAGGGGGTACCAGGTATGAAAAACAAGCAAATATTAATAAACGGTATCAATAGTTTGTACTCATGGGAACCTTACTTACAGAATTTTGATTTCAATGCCGCTTATACTGTTTCGAAATAAGGCCCTTTTCTAACAGCAGAACAAATTTAAAGAAAATTCGTCGAGCCGATTTCGAGAAACTCGCGACTAAATAAAGGAAGTCGAGCAGGTCACATGCCGTAAGATAATATACATGTGGGTCACTAGTCCCCTCTTTATAAGTCTTGACATGAACCCTCCATGGATATTTTATCTCTAGGAGATAGAGTCCACCTACGAAGGAAGTCCTGACGAATTTCGTGCAGACGAAAGAGCACAATAAGGGGCGCCATAGGGGGTACCAGGTATGAAAAACAAACAAATATTTATAAACGGTATCAATAGTTTGTACTCATGGGAACCTTACTTACAGAATTTTGATTTCAATGCCGCTTATACTGTTTCGAAATAAGGCCCTTTTCTAACAGCAGAACAAATTTAAAGAAAATTCGTCGAGCCGATTTCGAGAAACTCGCGACTAAATAAAGGAAGTCGAGCAGGTCACATGCCGTAAGATAATATACATGTGGGTCACTAGTCCCCTCTTTATAAGTCTTGACATGAACCCTCCATGGATATTTTATCTCTAGGAGATAGAGTCCACCTACGAAGGAAGTCCTGACGAATTTCGTGCAGACGAAAGAGCACAATAAGGGGCGCCATAGGGGGTACCAGGTATGAAAAACAAGCAAATATTAATCAACGGTATCAATAGTTTGTACTCATGGGAACCTTACTTACAGAATTTTGATTTCAATGCCGCTTATACTGTTTCGAAATAAGGCCCTTTTCTAACAGCAGAACAAATTTAAAGAAAATTCGTCGAGCCGATTTCGAGAAACTCGCGACTAAATAAAGGAAGTCGAGCAGGTCACATGCCGTAAGATAATATACATGTGGGTCACTAGTCCCCTCTTTATAAGTCTTGACATGAACCCTCCATGGATATTTTATCTCTAGGAGATAGAGTCCACCTACGAAGGAAGTCCTGACGAATTTCGTGCAGACGAAAGAGCACAATAAGGGGCGCCATAGGGGGTACCAGGTATGAAAAACAAGCAAATATTAATAAACGGTATCAATAGTTTGTACTCATGGGAACCTTACTTACAGAATTTTGATTTCAATGCCGCTTATACTGTTTCGAAATAAGGCCCTTTTCTAACAGCAGAACAAATTTAAAGAAAATTCGTCGAGCCGATTTCGAGAAACTCGCGACTAAATAAAGGAAGTCGAGCAGGTCACATGCCGTAAGATAATATACATGTGGGTCACTAGTCCCCTCTTTATAAGTCTTGACATGAACCCTCCATGGATATTTTATCTCTAGGAGATAGAGTCCACCTACGAAGGAAGTCCTGACGAATTTCGTGCAGACGAAAGAGCACAATAAGGGGCGCCATAGGGGGTACCAGGTATGAAAAACAAGCAAATATTAATAAACGGTATCAATAGTTTGTACTCATGGGAACCTTACTTACAGAATTTTGATTTCAATGCCGCTTATACTGTTTCGAAATAAGGCCCTTTTCTAACAGCAGAACAAATTTAAAGAAAATTCGTCCAGCCGATTTCGAGAAACTCGCGACTAAATAAAGGAAGTCGAGCAGGTCACATGCCGTAAGATAATATACATCTGGGTCACTAGTCCCCTCTTTATAAGTCTTGACATGAACCCTCCATGGATATTTTATCTCTAGGAGATAGAGTCCACCTACGAAGGAAGTCCTGACGAATTTCGTGCAGACGAAAGAGCACAATAAGGGGCGCCATAGGGGGTACCAGGTATGAAAAACAAGCAAATATTAATAAACGGTATCAATAGTTTGTACTCATGGGAACCTTACTTACAGAATTTTGATTTCAATGCCGCTTATACTGTTTCGAAATAAGGCCCTTTTCTAACAGCAGAACAAATTTAAAGAAAATTCGTCGAGCCGATTTCGAGAAACTCGCGACTAAATAAAGGAAGTCGAGCAGGTCACGTGCCGTAAGATCATATACATGTGGCTCACTAGTCCCCTCTTTATAAGTCTTGACATGAACCCTCCATGGATATTTTATCTCTAGGAGATAGAGTCCACCTACGAAGGAAGTCCTGACGAATTTCGTGCAGACGAAAGAGCACAATAAGGGGCGCCATAGGGGGTACCAGGTATGAAAAACAAGCAAATATTAATAAACGGTATCAATAGTTTGTACTCATGGGAACCTTACTTACAGAATTTTGATTTCAATGCCGCTTATACTGTTTCGAAATAAGGCCCTTTTCTAACAGCAGAACAAATTTAAAGAAAATTCGTCGAGCCGATTTCGAGAAACTCGCGACTAAATAAAGGAAGTCGAGCAGGTCACATGCCGTAAGATAATATACATGTGGGTCACTAGTCCCCTCTTTATAAGTCTTGACATGAACCCTCCATGGATATTTTATCTCTAGGAGATAGAGTCCACCTACGAAGGAAGTCCTGACGAATTTCGTGCAGACGAAAGAGCACAATAAGGGGCGCCATAGGGGGTACCAGGTATGAAAAACAAGCAAATATTAATAAACGGTATCAATAGTTTGTACTCATGGGAACCTTACTTACAGAATTTTGATTTCAATGCCGCTTATACTGCTTCGAAAAAAGGCCCTTTTCTAACAGCAGAACAAATTTAGAGAAAATTCGTCGAACCGATTTCAAGAAACTCGCGACTAAATAAAGGAAGTCGAGCAGGTCACATGCCGTAAGATAATATACATGTGGGTCACTAGTCCCCTCTTTATAAGTCTTGACATGAACCCTCCATGGATATTTTATCTCTAGGAGATAGAGTCCACCTACGAAGGAAGTCCTGACGAATTTCGTGCAGACGAAAGAGCACAATAAGGGGCGCCATAGGGGGTACCAGGTATGAAAAACAAGCAAATATTAATAAACGGTATCAATAGTTTGTACTCATGGGAACCTTACTTACAGAATTTTGATTTCAATGCCGCTTATACTGTTTCGAAATAAGGCCCTTTTCTAACAGCAGAACAAATTTAAAGAAAATTCGTCGAGCCGATTTCGAGAAACTCGCGACTAAATAAAGGAAGTCGAGCAGGTCACATGCCGTAAGATAATATACATGTGGGTCACTAGTCCCCTCTTTATAAGTCTTGACATGAACCCTCCATGGATATTTTATCTCTAGAAGATAGAGTCCACCTACGAAGGAAGTCCTGACGAATTTCGTGCAGACGAAAGAGCACAATAAGGGGCGCCATAGGGGGTACCAGGTATGAAAAACAAGCAAATATTAATAAACGGTATCAATAGTTTGTACTCATGGGAACCTTACTTACAGAATTTTGATTTCAATGCCGCTTATACTGTTTCGAAATAAGGCCCTTTTCTAACAGCAGAACAAATTTAAAGAAAATTCGTCGAGCCGATTTCGAGAAACTCGCGACTAAATAAAGGAAGTCGAGCAGGTCACATGCCGTAAGATCATATACATGTGGGTCACTAGTCCCCTCTTTATAAGTCTTGACATGAACCCTCCATGGATATTTTATCTCTAGGAGATAGAGTCCACCTACGAAGGAAGTCCTGACGAATTTCGTGCAGACGAAAGAGCACAATAAGGGGCGCCATAGGGGGTACCAGGTATGAAAAACAAGCAAATATTAATAAACGGTATCAATAGTTTGTACTCATGGGAACCTTACTTACAGAATTTTGATTTCAATGCCGCTTATACTGTTTCGAAATAAGGCCCTTTTCTAACAGCAGAACAAATTTGAAGAAAATTCGTCGAGCCGATTTCGAGAAACTCGCGACTAAATAAAGGAAGTCGAGCAGGTCACATGCCGTAAGATAATATACATGTGGGTCACTAGTCCCCTCTTTATAAGTCTTGACATGAACCCTCCATGGATATTTTATCTCTAGGAGATAGAGTCCACCTACGAAGGAAGTCCTGACGAATTTCGTGCAGACGAAAGAGCACAATAAGGGGCGCCATAGGGGGTACCAGGTATGAAAAACAAGCAAATATTAATAAACGGTATCAATAGTTTGTACTCATGGGAACCTTACTTAGAGAATTTTGATTTCAATGCCGCTTATACTGTTTCGAAATAAGGCCCTTTTCTAACAGCAGAACAAATTTGAAGAAAATTCGTCGAGCCGATTTCGAGAAACTCGCGACTAAATAAAGGAAGTCGAGCAGGTCACGTGCCGTAAGATCATATACATGTGGGTCACTAGTCCCCTCTTTATAAGTCTTGACATGAACCCTCCATGGATATTTTATCTCTAGGAGATAGAGTCCACCTACGAAGGAAGTCCTGACGAATTTCGTGCAGACGAAAGAGCACAATAAGGGGCGCCATAGGGGGTACCAGGTATGAAAAACAAGCAAATATTAATAAACGGTATCAATAGTTTGTACTCATGGGAACCTTACTTACAGAATTTTGATTTCAATGCCGCTTATACTGTTTCGAAATAAGGCCCTTTTCTAACAGCAGAACAAATTTAAAGAAAATTCGTCGAGCCGATTTCGAGAAACTCGCGACTAAATAAAGGAAGTCGAGCAGGTCACATGCCGTAAGATAATATACATGTGGGTCACTAGTCCCCTCTTTATAAGTCTTGACATGAACCCTCCATGGATGTTTTATCTCTAGGAGATAGAGTCCACCTACGAAGGAAGTCCTGACGAATTTCGTGCAGACGAAAGAGCACAATAAGGGGCGCCATAGGGGGTACCAGGTATGAAAAACAAGCAAATATTAATAAACGGTATCAATAGTTTGTACTCATGGGAACCTTACTTACAGAATTTTGATTTCAATGCCGCTTATACTGTTTCGAAATAAGGCCCTTTTCTAACAGCAGAACAAATTTAAAGAAAATTCGTCGAGCCGATTTCAAGAAACTCGCGACTAAATAAAGGAAGTCGAGCAGGTCACATGCCGTAAGATAATATACATGTGGGTCACTAGTCCCCTCTTTATAAGTCTTGACATGAACCCTCCATGGATATTTTATCTCTAGGAGATAGAGTCCACCTACGAAGGAAGTCCTGACGAATTTCGTGCAGACGAAAGAGCACAATAAGGGGCGCCATAGGGGGTACCAGGTATGAAAAACAAGCAAATATTAATAAACGGTATCAATAGTTTGTACTCATGGGAACCTTACTTACAGAATTTTGATTTCAATGCCGCTTATACTGTTTCGAAATAAGGCCTTTTTCTAACAGCAGAACAAATTTAAAGAAAATTTGTCCAGCCGATTTCGAGAAACTCGCGACTAAATAAAGGAAGTCGAGCAGGTCACATGCCGTAAGATAATATACATGTGGGTCACTAGTCCCCTCTTTATAAGTCTTGACATGAACCCTCCATGGATATTTTATCTCTAGGAGATAGAGTCCACCTACGAAGGAAGTCCTGACGAATTTCGTGCAGACGAAAGAGCACAATAAGGGGCGCCATAGGGGGTACCAGGTATGAAAAACAAGCAAATATTAATAAACGGTATCAATAGTTTGTACTCATGGGAACCTTACTTACAGAATTTTGATTTCAATGCCGCTTATACTGTTTCGAAATAAGGCCCTTTTCTAACAGCAGAACAAATTTAAAGAAAATTCGTCGAGCCGATTTCGAGAAACTCGCGACTAAATAAAGGAAGTCGAGCAGGTCACATGCCGTAAGATAATATACATGTGGGTCACTAGTCCCCTCTTTATAAGTCTTGACATGAACCCTCCATGGATATTTTATCTCTAGGAGATAGAGTCCACCTACGAAGGAAGTCCTGACGAATTTCGTGCAGACGAAAGAGCACAATAAGGGGCGCCATAGGGGGTACCAGGTATGAAAAACAAGCAAATATTAATAAACGGTATCAATAGTTTGTACTCATGGGAACCTTACTTACAGAATTTTGATTTCAATGCCGCTTATACTGCTTCGAAATAAGGCCCTTTTCTAACAGCAGAACAAATTTAAAGAAAATTCGTCGAGCCGATTTCGAGAAACTCGCGACTAAATAAAGGAAGTCGAGCAGGTCACGTGCCGTAAGATCATATACATGTGGGTCACTAGTCCCCTCTTTATAAGTCTTGACATGAACCCTCCATGGATATTTTATCTCTAGGAGATAGAGTCCACCTACGAAGGAAGTCCTGACGAATTTCGTGCAGACGAAAGAGCACAATAAGGGGCGCCATAGGGGGTACCAGGTATGAAAAACAAGCAAATATTAATAAACGGTATCAATAGTTTGTACTCATGGGAACCTTACTTACAGAATTTTGATTTCAATGCCGCTTATACTGTTTCGAAATAAGGCCCTTTTCTAACAGCAGAACAAATTTAAAGAAAATTCGTCGAGCCGATTTCGAGAAACTCGCGACTAAATAAAGGAAGTCGAGCAGGTCACATGCCGTAAGATAATATACATGTGGGTCACTAGTCCCCTCTTTATAAGTCTTGACATGAACCCTCCATGGATATTTTATCTCTAGGAGATAGAGTCCACCTACGAAGGAAGTCCTGACGAATTTCGTGCAGACGAAAGAGCACAATAAGGGGCGCCATAGGGGGTACCAGGTATGAAAAACAAGCAAATATTAATAAACGGTATCAATAGTTTGTACTCATGGGAACATTACTTACAGAATTTTGATTTCAATGCCGCTTATACTGTTTCGAAATAAGGCCCTTTTCTAACAGCAGAACAAATTTAAAGAAAATTCGTCGAGCCGATTTCAAGAAACTCGCGACTAAATAAAGGAAGTCGAGCAGGTCACATGCCGTAAGATAATATACATGTGGGTCACTAGTCCCCTCTTTATAAGTCTTGACATGAACCCTCCATGGATATTTTATCTCTAGGAGATAGAGTCCACCTACGAAGGAAGTCCTGACGAATTTCGTGCAGACGAAAGAGCACAATAAGGGGCGCCATAGGGGGTACCATGTATGAAAAACAAGCAAATATTAATAAACGGTATCAATAGTTTGTACTCATGGGAACCTTACTTACAGAATTTTGATTTCAATGCCGCTTATACTGTTTCGAAATAAGGCCCTTTTCTAACAGCAGAACAAATTTAAAGAAAATTCGTCCAGCCGATTTCGAGAAACTCGCGACTAAATAAAGGAAGTCGAGCAGGTCACATGCCGTAAGATAATATACATGTGGGTCACTAGTCCCCTCTTTATAAGTCTTGACATGAACCCTCCATGGATATTTTATCTCTAGAAGATAGAGTCCACCTACGAAGGAAGTCCTGACGAATTTCGTGCAGACGAAAGAGCACAATAAGGGGCGCCATAGGGGGTACCAGGTATGAAAAACAAGCAAATATTAATAAACGGTATCAATAGTTTGTACTCATGGGAACCTTACTTACAGAATTTTGATTTCAATGCCGCTTATACTGTTTCGAAATAAGGCCCTTTTCTAACAGCAGAACAAATTTAAAGAAAATTCGTCGAGCCGATTTCGAGAAACTCGCGACTAAATAAAGGAAGTCGAGCTGGTCACATGCCGTAAGATAATATACATGTGGGTCACTAGTCCCCTCTTTATAAGTCTTGACATGAACCCTCCATGGATATTTTATCTCTAGGAGATAGAGTCCACCTACGAAGGAAGTCCTGACGAATTTCGTGCAGACGAAAGAGCACAATAAGGGACGCCATAGGGGGTACCAGGTATGAAAAACAAGCAAATATTAATAAACGGTATCAATAGTTTGTACTCATGGGAACCTTACTTACAGAATTTTGATTTCAATGCCGCTTATACTGTTTCGAAATAAGGCCCTTTTCTAACAGCAGAACAAATTTAAAGAAAATTCGTCGAGCCGATTTCAAGAAACTCGCGACTAAATAAAGGAAGTCGAGCAGGTCACATGCCGTAAGATAATATACATGTGGGTCACTAGTCCCCTCTTTATAAGTCTTGACATGAACCCTTCATGGATATTTTATCTCTAGGAGATAGAGTCCACCTACGAAGGAAGTCCTGACGAATTTCGTGCAGACGAAAGAGCACAATAAGGGGCGCCATAGGGGGTACCAGGTATGAAAAACAAGCAAATATTAATAAACGGTATCAATAGTTTGTACTCATTTGAACCTTACTTACAGAATTTTGATTTCAATGCCGCTTATACTGTTTCGAAATAAGGCCCTTTTCTAACAGCAGAACAAATTTGAAGAAAATTCGTCCAGCCGATTTCGAGAAACTCGCGACTAAATAAAGGAAGTCGAGCAGGTCACATGCCGTAAGATAATATACATGTGGGTCACTAGTCCCCTCTTTATAAGTCTTGACATGAACCCTCCATGGATATTTTATCTCTAGGAGATAGAGTCCACCTACGAAGGAAGTCCTGACGAATTTCGTGCAGACGAAAGAGCACAATAAGGGTCGCCATAGGGGGTACCAGGTATGAAAAACAAGCAAATATTAATAAACGGTATCAATAGTTTGTACTCATGGGAACCTTACTTACAGAATTTTGATTTCAATGCCGCTTATACTGTTTCGAAATAAGGCCCTTTTCTAACAGCAGAACAAATTTAAAGAAAATTCGTCGAGCCGATTTCGAGAAACTCGCGACTAAATAAAGGAAGTCGAGCAGGTCACATGCCGAAAGATCATATACATGTGGGTCACTAGTCCCCTCTTTATAAGTCTTGACATGAACCCTCCATGGATATTTTATCTCTAGGAGATAGAGTCCACCTACGAAGGAAGTCCTGACGAATTTCGTGCAGACGAAAGAGCACAATAAGGGGCGCCATAGGGGGTACCAGGTATGAAAAACAAGCAAATATTAATAAACGGTATCAATAGTTTGTACTCATGGGAACCTTACTTACAGAATTTTGATTTAAATGCCGCTTATACTGTTTCGAAAAGAGGCCCTTTTCTAACAGCAGAACAAATTTAAAGAAAATTCGTCGAGCCGATTTCGAGAAACTCGCGACTAAATAAAGGAAGTCGAGCAGGTCACATGCCGTAAGATAATATACATGTGGGTCACTAGTCCCCTCTTTATAAGTCTTGACATGAACCCTCCATGGATATTTTATCTCTAGGAGATAGAGTCCACCTACGAAGGAAGTCCTGACGAATTTCGTGCAGACGAAAGAGCACAATAAGGGGCGCCATAGGGGGTACCAGGTATGAAAAACAAGCAAATATTAATAAACGGTATCAATAGTTTGTACTCATGGGAACCTTACTTAGAGAATTTTGATTTCAATGCCGCTTATACTGTTTCGAAATAAGGCCCTTTTCTAACAGCAGAACAAATTTAAAGAAAATTCGTCTAGCCGATTTCGAGAAACTCGCGACTAAATAAAGGAAGTCGAGCAGGTCACATGCCGTAAGATAATATACATGTGGGTCACTAGTCCCCTCTTTATAAGTCTTGACATGAACCCTCCATGGATATTTTATCTCTAGGAGATAGAGTCCACCTACGAAGGAAGTCCTGACGAATTTCGTGCAGACGAAAGAGCACAATAAGGGGCGCCATAGGGGGTACCAGGTATGAAAAACAAGCAAATATTAATAAACGGTATCAATAGTTTGTACTCATGGGAACCTTACTTACAGAATTTTGATTTCAATGCCGCTTATACTGTTTCGAAATAAGGCCCTTTTCTAACAGCAGAACAAATTTAAAGAAAATTCGTCCAGCCGATTTCGAGAAACTCGCGACTAAATAAAGGAAGTCGAGCAGGTCACATGCCGTAAGATAATATACATGTGGGTCACTAGTCCCCTCTTTATAAGTCTTGACATGAACCCTCCATGGATATTTTATCTCTAGGAGATAGAGTCCACCTACGAAGGAAGTCCTGACGAATTTCGTGCAGACGAAAGAGCACAATAAGGGGCGCCATAGGGGGTACCAGGTATGAAAAACAAGCAAATATTAATAAACGGTATCAATAGTTTGTACTCATGGGAACCTTACTTACAGAATTTTGATTTCAATGCCGCTTATACTGTTTCGAAATGAGGCCCTTTTCTAACAGCAGAACAAATTTAAAGAAAATTCGTCGAGCCGATTTCGAGAAACTCGCGACTAAATAAAGGAAGTCGAGCAGGTCACATGCCGTAAGATCATATACATGTGGGTCACTAGTCCCCTCTTTATAAGTCTTGACATGAACCCTCCATGGATATTTTATCTCTAGGAGATAGAGTCCACCTACGAAGGAAGTCCTGACGAATTTCGTGCAGACGAAAGAGCACAATAAGGGGCGCCATAGGGGGTACCAGGTATGAAAAACAAGCAAATATTAATAAACGGTATCAATAGTGTGTACTCATGGGAACCTTACTTAGAGAATTTTGATTTCAATGCCGCTTATACTGTTTCGAAATAAGGCCCTTTTCTAACAGCAGAACAAATTTAAAGAAAATTCGTCGAGCCGATTTCGAGAAACTCGCGACTAAATAAAGGAAGTCGAGCAGGTCACATGCCGTAAGATAATATACATGTGGGTCACTAGTCCCCTCTTTATAAGTCTTGACATGAACCCTCCATGGATATTTTATCTCTAGGAGATAGAGTCCACCTACGAAGGAAGTCCTGACGAATTTCGTGCAGACGAAAGAGCACAATAAGGGGCGCCATAGGGGGTACCAGGTATGAAAAACAAGCAAATATTAATAAACGGTATCAATAGTTTGTACTGATGGGAACCTTACTTACGGAATTTTGATTTCAATGCCGCTTATACTGTTTCGAAATGAGGCCCTTTTCTAACAGCAGAACAAATTTAAAGAAAATTCGTCGAGCCGATTTCGAGAAACTCGCGACTAAATAAAGGAAGTCGAGCAGGTCACATGCCGTAAGATAATATACATGTGGGTCACTAGTCCCTTCTTTATAAGTCTTGACATGAACCCTCCATGGATATTTTATCTCTAGGAGATAGAGTCCACCTACGAAGGAAGTCCTGACGAATTTCGTGCAGACGAAAGAGCACAATAAGGGACGCCATAGGGGGTACCAGGTATGAAAAACAAGCAAATATTAATAAACGGTATCAATAGTTTGTACTCATGGGAACCTTACTTACAGAATTTTGATTTCAATGCCGCTTATACTGTTTCGAAATGAGGCCGTTTTCTAACAGCAGAACAAATTTAAAGAAAATTCGTCGAGCCGATCTCGAGAGACTCGCGACTAAATAAAGGAAGTCGAGCAGGTCACATGCCGTAAGATAATATACATGTGGGTCACTAGTCCCCTCTTTATAAGTCTTGACATGAACCCTCCATGGATATTTTATCTCTAGGAGATAGAGTCCACCTACGAAGGAAGTCCTGACGAATTTCGTGCAGACGAAAGAGCACAATAAGGGTCGCCATAGGGGGTACCAGGTATGAAAAACAAGCAAATATTAATAAACGGTATCAATAGTTTGTACTCATGGGAACCTTACTTACAGAATTTTGATTTCAATGCCGCTTATACTGTTTCGAAATAAGGCCCTTTTCTAACAGCAGAACAAATTTAAAGAAAATTCGTCGAGCCGATTTCGAGAAACTCGCGACTAAATAAAGGAAGTCGAGCAGGTCACATGCCGTAAGATCATATACATGTGGGTCACTAGTCCCCTCTTTATAAGTCTTGACATGAACCCTCCATGGATATTTTATCTCTAGGAGATAGAGTCCACCTACGAAGGAAGTCCTGACGAATTTCGTGCAGACGAAAGAGCACAATAAGGGGCGCCATAGGGGGTACCAGGTATGAAAAACAAGCAAATATTAATAAACGGTATCAATAGTTTGTACTCATGGGAACCTTACTTACAGAAATTTGATTTCAATGCCGCTTATACTGTTTCGAAATAAGGCCCTTTTCTAACAGCAGAACAAATTTAAAGAAAATTCGTCGAGCCGATTTCGAGAAACTCGCGACTAAATAAAGGAAGTCGAGCAGGTCACATGCCGTAAGATAATATACATGTGGGTCACTAGTCCCCTCTTTATAAGTCTTGACATGAACCCTCCATGGATATTTTATCTCTAGGAGATAGAGTCCACCTACGAAGGAAGTCCTGACGAATTTCGTGCAGACGAAAGAGCACAATAAGGGGCGCCATAGGGGGTACCAGGTATGAAAAACAAGCAAATATTAATAAACGGTATCAATAGCTTGTACTCATGGGAACCTTACTTACAGAATTTTGATTTCAATGCCGCTTATACTGTTTCGAAATGAGGCCCTTTTCTAACAGCAGAACAAATTTAAAGAAAATTCGTCGAGCCGATTTCGAGAAACTCGCGACTAAATAAAGGAAGTCGAGCAGGTCACATGCCGTAAGATAATATACATGTGGGTCACTAGTCCCCTCTTTATAAGTCTTGACATGAACCCTCCATGGATATTTTATCTCTAGGAGATAGAGTCCACCTACGAAGGAAGTCCTGACGAATTTCGTGCAGACGAAAGAGCACAATAAGGGGCGCCATAGGGGGTACCAGGTATGAAAAACAAGCAAATATTAATCAACGGTATCAATAGTTTGTACTCATGGGAACCTTACTTACAGAATTTTGATTTCAATGCCGCTTATACTGTTTCGAAATAAGGCCCTTTTCTAACAGAAGAACGAATTTAAAGAAAATTCGTCGAGCCGATTTCGAGAAACTCGCGACTAAATAAAGGAAGTCGAGCAGGTCACATGCCGTAAGATAATATACATGTGGGTCACTAGTCCCCTCTTTATAAGTCTTGACATGAACCCTCCATGGATATTTTATCTCTAGGAGATAGAGTCCACCTACGAAGGAAGTCCTGACGAATTTCGTGCAGGCGAAAGAGCACAATAAGGGGCGCCATAGGGGGTACCAGGTATGAAAAACAAGCAAATATTAATAAACGGTATCAATAGTTTGTACTCATGGGAACCTTACTTACAGAATTTCGATTTCAATGCCGCTTATACTGTTTCGATATGAGGCCCTTTTCTAACAGCAGAACAAATTTAAAGAAAATTCGTCGAGCCGATTTCGAGAAACTCGCGACTAAATAAAGGAAGTCGAGCAGGTCACATGCCGTAAGATAATATACATGTGGGTCACTAGTCCCCTCTTTATAAGTCTTGACATGAACCCTCCATGGATATTTTATCTCTAGGAGATAGAGTTCACCTACGAAGGAAGTCCTGACGAATTTCGTGCAGACGAAAGAGCACAATAAGGGGCGCCATAGGGGGTACCAGGTATGAAAAACAAGCAAATATTAATAAACGGTATCAATAGTTTGTACTCATGGGAACCTTACTTACAGAATTTTGATTTCAATGCCGCTTATACTGTTTCGAAATAAGGCCCTTTTCTAACAGCAGAACAAATTTTAAGAAAATTCGTCGAGCCGATTTCGAGAAACTCGCGACTAAATAAAGGAAGTCGAGCAGGTCACATGCCGTAAGATAATATACATGTGGGTCACTAGTCCCCTCTTTATAAGTCTTGACATGAAGCCTCCATGGATATTTTATCTCTAGGAGATAGAGTCCACCTACGAAGGAAGTCCTGACGAATTTCGTGCAGACGAAAGAGCACAATAAGGGGCGCCATAGGGGGTACCAGGTATGAAAAACAAGCAAATATTAATAAACGGTATCAATAGTTTGTACTCATGGGAACCTTACTTACAGAATTTTGATTTCAATGCCGCTTATACTGTTTCGAAATAAGGCCCTTTTCTAACAGCAGAACAAATTTAAAGAAAATTCGTCCAGCCGATTTCGAGAAACTCGCGACTAAATAAAGGAAGTCGAGCAGGTCACATGCCGTAAGATAATATACATGTGGGTCACTAGTCCCCTCTTTATAAGTCTTGACATGAAGCCTCCATGGATATTTTATCTCTAGGAGATAGAGTCCACCTACGAAGGAAGTCCTGACGAATTTCGTGCAGACGAAAGAGCACAATAAGGGGCGCCATAGGGGGTAGCAGGTATGAAAAACAAGCAAATATTAATAAACGGTATCAATAGTTTGTACTCATGGGAACCTTACTTACAGAATTTTGATTTCAATGCCGCTTATACTGTTTCGAAATAAGGCCCTTTTCTAACAGCAGAACAAATTTAAAGAAAATTCGTCCAGCCGATTTCGAGAAACTCGCGACTAAATAAAGGAAGTCGAGCAGGTCACATGCCGTAAGATAATATACATGTGGGTCACTAGTCCCCTCTTTATAAGTCTTGACATGAACCCTCCATGGATATTTTATCTCTAGGAGATAGAGTCCACCTACGAAGGAAGTCCTGACGAATTTCGTGCAGACGAAAGAGCACAATAAGGGGCGCCATAGGGGGTACCAGGTATGAAAAACAAGCAAATATTAATAAACGGTATCAATAGTTTGTACTCATGGGAACCTTACTTACAGAATTTTGATTTCAATGCCGCTTATACTGTTTCGAAATAAGGCCCTTTTCTAACAGAAGAACGAATTTAAAGAAAATTCGTCGAGCCGATTTCGAGAAACTCGCGACTAAATAAAGGAAGTCGAGCAGGTCACATGCCGTAAGATAATATACATGTGGGTCACTAGTCCCCTCTTTATAAGTCTTGACATGAACCCTCCATGGATATTTTATCTCTAGGAGATAGAGTCCACCTACGAAGGAAGTCCTGACGAATTTCGTGCAGACGAAAGAGCACAATAAGGGTCGCCATAGGGGGTACCAGGTATGAAAAACAAGCAAATATTAATAAACGGTATCAATAGTTTGTACTCATGGGAACCTTACTTACAGAATTTTGATTTCAATGCCGCTTATACTGCTTCGAAATAAGGCCCTTTTCTAACAGCAGAACAAATTTAAAGAAAATTCGTCGAGCCGATTTCGAGAAACTCGCGACTAAATAAAGGAAGTCGAGCAGGTCACATGCCGTAAGATCATATACATGTGGGTCACTAGTCCCCTCTTTATAAGTCTTGACATGAACCCTCCATGGATATTTTATCTCTAGGAGATAGAGTCCACCTACGAAGGAAGTCCTGACGAATTTCGTGCAGACGAAAGAGCACAATAAGGGGCGCCATAGGGGGTACCAGGTATGAAAAACAAGCAAATATTAATAAACGGTATCAATAGTTTGTACTCATGGGAACCTTACTTACAGAATTTTGATTTCAATGCCGCTTATACTGTTTCGAAATAAGGCCCTTTTCTAACAGCAGAACAAATTTAAAGAAAATTCGTCGAGCCGATTTCGAGAAACTCGCGACTAAATAAAGGAAGTCGAGCAGGTCACATGCCGTAAGATAATATACATGTGGGTCACTAGTCCCCTCTTTATAAGTCTTGACATGAACCCTCCATGGATATTTTATCTCTAGGAGATAGAGTCCACCTACGAGGGAAGTCCTGACGAATTTCGTGCAGACGAAAGAGCACAATAAGGGGTGCCATAGGGGGTACCAGGTATGAAAAACAAGCAAATATTAATAAACGGTATCAATAGTTTGTACTCATGGGAACCTTACTTACAGAATTTTGATTTCAATGCCGCTTATACTGTTTCGAAATAAGGCCCTTTTCTAACAGCAGAACAAATTTAAAGAAAATTCGTCGAGCCGATTTCAAGAAACTCGCGACTAAATAAAGGAAGTCGAGCAGGTCACATGCCGTAAGATAATATACATGTGGGTCACTAGTCCCCTCTTTATAAGTCTTGACATGAACCCTCCATGGATATTTTATCTCTAGGAGATAGAGTTCACCTACGAAGGAAGTCCTGACGAATTTCGTGCAGACGAAAGAGCACAATAAGGGGCGCCATAGGGGGTACCAGGTATGAAAAACAAGCAAATATTAATAAACGGTATCAATAGTTTGTACTCATGGGAACCTTACTTACAGAATTTTGATTTCAATGCCGCTTATACTGTTTCGAAATAAGGCCCTTTTCTAACAGCAGAACAAATTTAAAGAAAATTCGTCGAGCCGATTTCGAGAAACTCGCGACTAAATAAAGGAATTTTAGTAGGTCACATGCCGTAAGATAATATACATGTGGGTCACTAGTCCCCTCTTTATAAGTCTTGACATGAACCCTCCATGGATATTTTATCTCTAGGAGATAGAGTCCACCTACGAAGGAAGTCCTGACGAATTTCGTGCAGACGAAAGAGCACAATAAGGGGCGCCATAGGGGGTACCAGGTATGAAAAACAAGCAAATATTAATAAACGGTATCAATAGTTTGTACTCATGGGAACCTTACTTACAGAATTTTGATTTCAATGCCGCTTATACTGTTTCGAAATGAGGCCCTTTTCTAACAGCAGAACAAATTTAAAGAAAATTCGTCGAGCCGATTTCGAGAAACTCGCGACTAAATAAAGGAAGTCGAGCAGGTCACATGCCGTAAGATAATATACATGTGGGTCACTAGTCCCCTCTTTATAAGTCTTGACATGAACCCTCCATGGATATTTTATCTCTAGGAGATAGAGTCCACCTACGAAGGAAGTCCTGACGAATTTCGTGCAGACGAAAGAGCACAATAAGGGGCGCCATAGGGGGTACCATGTATGAAAAACAAGCAAATATTAATAAACGGTATCAATAGTTTGTACTCATGGGAACCTTCCTTACAGAATTTTGATTTCAATGCCGCTTATACTGTTTCGAAATAAGGCCCTTTTCTAACAGCAGAACAAATTTAAAGAAAATTCGTCGAGCCGATTTCGAGAAACTCGCGACTAAATAAAGGAAGTCGAGCAGGTCACATGCCGTAAGATAATATACATGTGGGTCACTAGTCCCCTCTTTATAAGTCTTGACATGAACCCTCCATGGATATTTTATCTCTAGGAGATAGAGTCCACCTACGAAGGAAGTCCTGACGAATTTCGTGCAGACGAAAGAGCACAATAAGGGGCGCCATAGGGGGTACCAGGTATGAAAAACAAGCAAATATTAATAAACGGTATCAATAGTTTGTACTCATGGGAACCTTACTTAGAGAATTTTGATTTCAATGCCGCTTATACTGTTTCGAAATAAGGCCCTTTTCTAACAGCAGAACAAATTTAAAGAAAATTCGTCGAGCCAATTTCGACAAACTCGCGACTAAATAAAGGAAGTCGAGCAGGTCACATGCCGTAAGATAATATACATGTGGGTCACTAGTCCCCTCTTTATAAGTCTTGACATGAACCCTCCATGGATATTTTATCTCTAGGAGATAGAGTCCACCTACGAAGGAAGTCCTGACGAATTTCGTGCAGACGAAAGAGCACAATAAGGGGCGCCATAGGGGGTACCAGGTATGAAAAAAGAGCAAATATTAATAAACGGTATCAATAGTTTGTACTCATGGGAACCTTACTTAGAGAATTTTGATTTCAATGCCGCTTATACTGTTTCGAAATAAGGCCCTTTTCTAACAGCAGAACAAATTTAAAGAAAATTCGTAGAGCCGATTTCGAGAAACTCGCGACTAAATAAAGGAAGTCGAGCAGGTCACATGCCGTAAGATAATATACATGTGGGTCACTAGTCCCCTCTTTATAAGTCTTGACATGAACCCTCCATGGATATTTTATCTCTAGGAGATAGAGTCCACCTACGAAGGAAGTCCTGACGAATTTCGTGCAGACGAAAGAGCACAATAAGGGGCGCCATAGGGGGTACCAGGTATGAAAAACAAGCAAATATTAATAAACGGTATCAATAGTTTGTACTCATGGGAACCTTACTTAGAGAATTTTGATTTCAATGCCGCTTATACTGTTTCGAAATGAGGCCCTTTTCTAACAGCAGAACAAATTTAAAGAAAATTCGTCGAGCCGATTTCGAGAAACTCGCGACTAAATAAAGGAAGTCGAGCAGGTCACATGCCGTAAGATAATATACATGTGGGTCACTAGTCCCCTCTTTATAAGTGTTGACATGAACCCTCCATGGATATTTTATCTCTAGGAGATAGAGTCCACCTACGAAGGAAGTCCTGACGAATTTCGTGCAGACGAAAGAGCACAATAAGGGGCGCCATAGGGGGTACCAGGTATGAAAAACAAGCAAATATTAATCAACGGTATTAATAGTTTGTACTCATGGGAACCTTACTTACAGAATTTTGATTTCAATGCCGCTTATACTGTTTCGAAATAAGGCCCTTTTCTAACAGCAGAACAAATTTAAAGAAAATTCGTCGAGCCGATTTCGAGAAACTCGCGACTAAATAAAGGAAGTCGAGCAGGTCACATGCCGTAAGATAATATACATGTGGGTCACTAGTCCCCTCTTTATAAGTCTTGACATGAACCCTCCATGGATATTTTATCTCTAGGAGATAGAGTCCACCTACGAAGGAAGTCCTGACGAATTTCGTGCAGACGAAAGAGCACAATAAGGGGCGCCATAGGGGGTACCATGTATGAAAAACAAGCAAATATTAATAAACGGTATCAATAGTTTGTACTCATGGGAACCTTCCTTACAGAATTTTGATTTCAATGCCGCTTATACTGTTTCGAAATAAGGCCCTTTTCTAACAGCAGAACAAATTTAAAGAAAATTCGTCGAGCCGATTTCGAGAAACTCGCGACTAAATAAAGGAAGTCGAGCAGGTCACATGCCGTAAGATAATATACATGTGGGTCACTAGTCCCCTCTTTATAAGTCTTGACATGAACCCTCCATGGATATTTTATCTCTAGGAGATAGAGTCCACCTACGAAGGAAGTCCTGACGAATTTCGTGCAGACGAAAGAGCACAATAAGGGGCGCCATAGGGGGTACCAGGTATGAAAAACAAGCAAATATTAATAAACGGTATCAATAGTTTGTACTCATGGGAACCTTACTTACAGAATTTTGATTTCAATGCCGCTTATACTGTTTCGAAATAAGGCCCTTTTCTAACAGCAGAACAAATTTAAAGAAGATTCGTCGAGCCGATTTCGAGAAACTCGCGACTAAATAAAGGAAGTCGAGCAGGTCACATGCCGTAAGATAATATACATGTGGGTCACTAGTCCCCTCTTTATAAGTCTTGACATGAACCCTCCATGGATATTTTATCTCTAGGAGATAGAGTCCACCTACGAAGGAAGTCCTGACGAATTTCGTGCAGACGAAAGAGCACAATAAGGGGCGCCATAGGGGGTACCAAGTATGAAAAACAAGCAAATATTAATAAACGGTATCAATAGTTTGTACTCATGGGAACCTTCCTTACAGAATTTTGATTTCAATGCCGCTTATACTGCTTCGAAATAAGGCCCTTTTCTAACAGCAGAACAAATTTAAAGAAAATTCGTCGAGCCGATTTCGAGAAACTAGCGACTAAATAAAGGAAGTCGAGCAGGTCACATGCCGTAAGATAATATACATGTGGGTCACTAGTCCCCTCTTTATAAGTCTTGACATGAACCCTCCATGGATATTTTATCTCTAGGAGATAGAGTCCACCTACGAAGGAAGTCCTGACGAATTTCGTGCAGACGAAAGAGCACAATAAGGGGCGCCATAGGGGGTACCAGGTATGAAAAACAAGCAAATATTAATAAACGGTATCAATAGTTTGTACTCATGGGAACCTTACTTAGAGAATTTTGATTTCAATGCCGCTTATACTGTTTCGAAATGAGGCCCTTTTCTAACAGCAGAACAAATTTAAAGAAAATTCGTCGAGCCGATTTCGAGAAACTCGCGACTAAACAAAGGAAGTCGAGCAGGTCACATGCCGTAAGATAATATACATGTGGGTCACTAGTCCCCTCTTTTTAACTGTTGACATGAACCCTCCATGGATATTTTATCTCTAGGAGATAGAGTCCACCTACGAAGGAAGTCCTGACGAATTTCGTGCAGACGAAAGAGCACAATAAGGGGCGCCATAGGGGGTACCAGGTATGAAAAACAAGCAAATAATAATCAACGGTATCAATAGTTTGTACTCATGGGAACCTTACTTACAGAATTTTGATTTCAATGCCGCTTATACTGTTTCGAAATAAGGCCCTTTTCTAACAGCAGAACAAATTTAAAGAAAATTCGTCGAGCCGATTTCGAGAAACTCGCGACTAAATAAAGGAAGTCGAGCAGGTCACATGCCGTCAGATAATATACATGTGGGTCACTAGTCCCCTCTTTATAAGTCTTGACATGAACCCTCCATGGATATTTTATCTCTAGGAGATAGAGTCCACCTACGAAGGAAGTCCTGACGAATTTCGTGCAGACGAAAGAGCACAATAAGGGGCGCCATAGGGGGTACCAGGTATGAAAAAAGAGCAAATATTAATAAACGGTATCAATAGTTTGTACTCATGGGAACCTTACTTAGAGAATTTTGATTTCAATGCCGCTTATACTGTTTCGAAATAAGGCCCTTTTCTAACAGCAGAACAAATTCAAAGAAAATTCGTCGAGCCGATTTCGAGAAACTCGCGACTAAATAAAGGAAGTCGAGCAGGTCACATGCCGTAAGATAATATACATGTGGGTCACTAGTCCCCTCTTTATAAGTCTTGACATGAACCCTCCATGGATATTTTATCTCTAGGAGATAGAGTCCACCTACGAAGGAAGTCCTGACGAATTTCGTGCAGACGAAAGAGCACAATAAGGGGCGCCATAGGGGGTACCTAGTATGAAAAACAAGCAAATATTAATAAACGGTATCAATAGTTTGTACTCATGGGAACCTTCCTTACAGAATTTTGATTTCAATGCCGCTTATACTGCTTCGAAATAAGGCCCTTTTCTAACAGCAGAACAAATTTAAAGAAAATTCGTCGAGCCGATTTCGAGAAACTAGCGACTAAATAAAGGAAGTCGAGCAGGTCACATGCCGTAAGATAATATACATGTGGGACACTAGTCCCCTCTTTATAAGTCTTGACATGAACCCTCCATGGATATTTTATCTCTAGGACATAGAGTCCACCTACGAAGGAAGTCCTGACGAATTTCGTGCAGACGAAAGAGCACAATAAGGGGCGCCATAGGGGGTACCAGGTATGAAAAACAAGCAAATATTAATAAACGGTATCAATAGTTTGTACTCATGGGAACCTTACTTACAGAATTTTGATTTCAATGCCGCTTATACTGCTTCGAAATGAGGCCCTTTTCTAACAGCAGAACAAATTCAAAGAAAATTCGTCGAGCCGATTTCGAGAAACTCGCGACTAAATAAAGGAAGTCGAGCAGGTCACATGCCGTAAGATAATATACATGTGGGTCACTAGTCCCCTCTTTATAAGTCTTGACATGAACCCTCCATGGATATTTTATCTCTAGGAGATAGAGTCCACCTACGAAGGAAGTCCTGACGAATTTCGTGCAGACGAAAGAGCACAATAAGGGGCGCCATAGGGGGTACCAGGTATGAAAAACAAGCAAATATTAATAAACGGTATCAATAGTTTGTACTCATGGGAACCTTACTTACAGAACTTTGATTTCAATGCCGCTTATACTGTTTCGAAATGAGGCCCTTTTCTAACAGCAGAACAAATTTAAAGAAAATTCGTCGAGCCGATTTCGAGAAACTCGCGACTAAATAAAGGAAGTCGAGCAGGTCACATGCCGTAAGATAATATACATGTGGGTCACTAGTCCCCTCTTTATAAGTCTTGACATGAACCCTCCATGGATATTTTATCTCTAGGAGATAGAGTCCACCTACGAAGGAAGTCCTGACGAATTTCGTGCAGACGAAAGAGCACAATAAGGGTCGCCATAGGGGGTACCAGGTATGAAAAACAAGCAAATATTAATAAACGGTATCAATAGTTTGTACTCATGGGAACCTTACTTACAGAATTTTGATTTCAATGCCGCTTATACTGTTTCGAAATAAGGCCCTTTTCTAACAGCAGAACAAATTTAAAGAAAATTCGTCGAGCCGATTTCGAGAAACTCGCGACTAAATAAAGGAAGTCGAGCAGGTCACATGCCGTAAGATAATATACATGTGGGTCACTAGTCCCCTCTTTATAAGTCTTGACATGAACCCTCCATGGATATTTTATCTCTAGGAGATAGAGTCCACCTACGAAGGAAGTCCTGACGAATTTCGTGCAGACGAAAGAGCACAATAAGGGGCGCCATAGGGGTACCAGGTATGAAAAACAAGCAAATATTAATCAACGGTATCAATAGTTTGTACTCATGGGAACCTTACTTAGAGAATTTTGATTTCAATGCCGCTTATACTGTTTCGAAATAAGGCCCTTTTTCTAACAGCAGAACAAATTTAAAGAAAATTCGTCGAACCGATTTCGAGAAACTCGCGACTAAATAAAGGAAGTCGAGCAGGTCACATGCCGTAAGATAATAAACATGTGGGTCACTAGTCCCCTCTTTATAAGTCTTGACATGAACCCTCCATGGATATTTTATCTCTAGGAGATAGAGTCCACCTACGAAGGAAGTCCTGACGAATTTCGTGCAGACGAAAGAGCACAATAAGGGGCGCCATAGGGGGTACCAGGTATGAAAAACAAGCAAATATTAATCAACGGTATCAATAGTTTGTACTCATGGGAACCTACTTACAGAATTTTGATTTCAATGCCGCTTATACTGTTTCGAAATAAGGCCCTTATTCTAACAGCAAAACAAATTTAAAGAAAATTCGTCGAACCGATTTCGAGAAACTCGCGACTAAATAAAGGAAGTCGAGCAGGTCACATGCCGTAAGATAATATACATGTGGGTCACTAGTCCCCTCTTTATAAGTCTTGACATGAACCCTCCATGGATATTTTATCTCTAGGAGATAGAGTCCACCTACGAAGGAAGTCCTGACGAATTTCGTGCAGACGAAAGAGCACAATAAGGGGCGCCATAGGGGGTACCAGGTATGAAAAACAAGCAAATATTAATAAACGGTATCAATAGTTTGTACTCATGGGAACCTTACTTACAGAATTTTGATTTCAATGCCGCTTATACTGTTTCGAAATAAGGCCCTTTTCTAACAGCAGAACAAATTTAAAGAAAATTCGTCGAGCCGATTTCGAGAAACTCGCGACTAAATAAAGGAAGTCGAGCAGGTCACATGCCGTAAGATAATATACATGTGGGTCACTAGTCCCCTCTTTATAAGTCTTGACATGAACCCTCCATGGATATTTTATCTCTAGGAGATAGAGTCCACCTACGAAGGAAGTCCTGACGAATTTCGTGCAGACGAAAGAGCACAATAAGGGGCGCCATAGGGGGTACCATGTATGAAAAACAAGCAAATATTAATAAACGGTATCAATAGTTTGTACTCATGGCAACCTTCCTTACAGAATTTTGATTTCAATGCCGCTTATACTGTTTCGAAATAAGGCCCTTTTCTAACAGCAGAACAAATTTAAAGAAAATTCGTCGAGCCGATTTCGAGAAACTCGCGACTAAATAAAGGAAGTCGAGCAGGTCACATGCCGTAAGATAATATACATGTGGGTCACTAGTCCCCTCTTTATAAGTGTTGACATGAACCCTACATGGATATTTTATCTCTAGGAGATAGAGTCCACCTACGAAGGAAGTCCTGACGAATTTCGTGCAGACGAAAGAGCACAATAAGGGGCGCCATAGGGGGTACCAGGTATGAAAAAAGAGCAAATATTAATAAACGGTATCAATAGTTTGTACTCATGGGAACCTTACTTAGAGAATTTTGATTTCAATGCCGCTTATACTGTTTCGAAATGAGGCCCTTTTCTAACAGCAGAACAAATTTGAAGAAAATTCGTCGAGCCGATTTCGAGAAACTCGCGACTAAATAAAGGAATTCGAGTAGGTCACATGCCGTAAGATAATATACATGTGGGTCACTAGTCCCCTCTTTATAAGTCTTGACATGAACCCTCCATGGATATTTTATCTCTAGGAGATAGAGTCCACCTACGAAGGAAGTCCTGACGAATTTCGTGCAGACGAAAGAGCACAATAAGGGGCGCCATAGGGGGTACCAGGTATGAAAAACAAGCAAATATTAATCAAAGGTATCAATAGTTTGTACTCATGGGAACCTTACTTACAGAATTTTGATTTCAATGCCGCTTATACTGTTTCGAAATGAGGCCCTTTTCTAACAGCAGAACAAATTTAAAGAAAATTCGTCGAGCCGATTTCGAGAAACTCGCGACTAAATAAAGGAAGTCGAGCAGGTCACATGCCGTAAGATAATATACATGTGGGTCACTAGTCCCCTCTTTATAAGTCTTGACATGAACCCTCCATGGATATTTTATCTCTAGGAGATAGAGTCCACCTACGAAGGAAGTCCTGACGAATTTCGTGCAGACGAAAGAGCACAATAAGGGGCGCCATAGGGGGTACCAGGTATGAAAAACAAGCAAATATTAATCAACGGTATTAATAGTTTGTACTCATGGGAACCTTACTTACAGAATTTTGATTTCAATGCCGCTTATACTGTTTCGAAATAAGGCCCTTTTCTAACAGCAGAACAAATTTAAAGAAAATTCGTCGAGCCGATTTCGAGAAACTCGCGACTAAATAAAGGAAGTCGAGCAGGTCACATGCCGTAAGATAATATACATGTGGGTCACTAGTCCCCTCTTTATAAGTCTTGACATGAACCCTCCATGGATATTTTATCTCTAGGAGATAGAGTCCACCTACGAAGGAAGTCCTGACGAATTTCGTGCAGACGAAAGAGCACAATAAGGGGCGCCATAGGGGGTACCATGTATGAAAAACAAGCAAATATTAATAAACGGTATCAATAGTTTGTACTCATGGGAACCTTCCTTACAGAATTTTGATTTCAATGCCGCTTATACTGTTTCGAAATAAGGCCCTTTTCTAACAGCAGAACAAATTTAAAGAAAATTCGTCGAGCCGATTTCGAGAAACTCGCGACTAAATAAAGGAAGTCGAGCAGGTCACATGCCGTAAGATAATATACATGTGGGTCACTAGTCCCCTCTTTATAAGTCTTGACATGAACCCTCCATGGATATTTTATCTCTAGGAGATAGAGTCCACCTACGAAGGAAGTCCTGACGAATTTCGTGCAGACGAAAGAGCACAATAAGGGGCGCCATAGGGGGTACCAGGTATGAAAAACAAGCAAATATTAATAAACGGTATCAATAGTTTGTACTCATGGGAACCTTACTTACAGAATTTTGATTTCAATGCCGCTTATACTGTTTCGAAATAAGGCCCTTTTCTAACAGCAAAACAAATTTAAAGAAAATTCGTCGAGCCGATTTCGAGAAACTCGCGACTAAATAAAGGAAGTCGAGCAGGTCACATGCCGTAAGATCATATACATGTGGGTCACTAGTCCCCTCTTTATAAGTCTTGACATGAACCCTCCATGGATATTTTATCTCTAGGAGATAGAGTCCACCTACGAAGGAAGTCCTGACGAATTTCGTGCAGACGAAAGAGCACAATAAGGGGCGCCATAGGGGGTACCAGGTATGAAAAACAAGCAAATATTAATAAACGGTATCAATAGTTTGTACTCATGGGAACCTTACTTACAGAATTTTGATTTCAATGCCGCTTATACTGTTTCGAAATAAGGCCCTTTTCTAACAGCAGAACAAATTTAAAGAAAATTCGTCGAGCCGATTTCGAGAAACTCGCGACTAAATAAAGGAAGTCGAGCAGGTCACATGCCGTAAGATAATATACATGTGGGTCACTAGTCCCCTCTTTATAAGTCTTGACATGAACCCTCCATGGATATTTTATCTCTAGGAGATAGAGTCCACCTACGAGGGAAGTCCTGACGAATTTCGTGCAGACGAAAGAGCACAATAAGGGGTGCCATAGGGGGTACCAGGTATGAAAAACAAGCAAATATTAATAAACGGTATCAATAGTTTGTACTCATGGGAACCTTACTTACAGAATTTTGATTTCAATGCCGCTTATACTGTTTCGAAATAAGGCCCTTTTCTAACAGCAGAACAAATTTAAAGAAAATTCGTCGAGCCGATTTCAAGAAACTCGCGACTAAATAAAGGAAGTCGAGCAGGTCACATGCCGTAAGATAATATACATGTGGGTCACTAGTCCCCTCTTTATAAGTCTTGACATGAACCCTCCATGGATATTTTATCTCTAGGAGATAGAGTTCACCTACGAAGGAAGTCCTGACGAATTTCGTGCAGACGAAAGAGCACAATAAGGGGCGCCATAGGGGGTACCAGGTATGAAAAACAAGCAAATATTAATAAACGGTATCAATAGTTTGTACTCATGGGAACCTTACTTACAGAATTTTGATTTCAATGCCGCTTATACTGTTTCGAAATAAGGCCCTTTTCTAACAGCAGAACAAATTTAAAGAAAATTCGTCGAGCCGATTTCGAGAAACTCGCGACTAAATAAAGGAATTTTAGTAGGTCACATGCCGTAAGATAATATACATGTGGGTCACTAGTCCCCTCTTTATAAGTCTTGACATGAACCCTCCATGGATATTTTATCTCTAGGAGATAGAGTCCACCTACGAAGGAAGTCCTGACGAATTTCGTGCAGACGAAAGAGCACAATAAGGGGCGCCATAGGGGGTACCAGGTATGAAAAACAAGCAAATATTAATCAACGGTATCAATAGTTTGTACTCATGGGAACCTTACTTACAGAATTTTGATTTCAATGCCGCTTATACTGTTTCGAAATGAGGCCCTTTTCTAACAGCAGAACAAATTTAAAGAAAATTCGTCGAGCCGATTTCGAGAAACTCGCGACTAAATAAAGGAAGTCGAGCAGGTCACATGCCGTAAGATAATATACATGTGGGTCACTAGTCCCCTCTTTATAAGTCTTGACATGAACCCTCCATGGATATTTTATCTCTAGGAGATAGAGTCCACCTACGAAGGAAGTCCTGACGAATTTCGTGCAGACGAAAGAGCACAATAAGGGGCGCCATAGGGGGTACCATGTATGAAAAACAAGCAAATATTAATAAACGGTATCAATAGTTTGTACTCATGGGAACCTTCCTTACAGAATTTTGATTTCAATGCCGCTTATACTGTTTCGAAATAAGGCCCTTTTCTAACAGCAGAACAAATTTAAAGAAAATTCGTCGAGCCGATTTCGAGAAACTCGCGACTAAATAAAGGAAGTCGAGCAGGTCACATGCCGTAAGATAATATACATGTGGGTCACTAGTCCCCTCTTTATAAGTCTTGACATGAACCCTCCATGGATATTTTATCTCTAGGAGATAGAGTCCACCTACGAAGGAAGTCCTGACGAATTTCGTGCAGACGAAAGAGCACAATAAGGGGCGCCATAGGGGGTACCAGGTATGAAAAACAAGCAAATATTAATAAACGGTATCAATAGTTTGTACTCATGGGAACCTTACTTAGAGAATTTTGATTTCAATGCCGCTTATACTGTTTCGAAATAAGGCCCTTTTCTAACAGCAGAACAAATTTAAAGAAAATTCGTCGAGCCAATTTCGACAAACTCGCGACTAAATAAAGGAAGTCGAGCAGGTCACATGCCGTAAGATAATATACATGTGGGTCACTAGTCCCCTCTTTATAAGTCTTGACATGAACCCTCCATGGATATTTTATCTCTAGGAGATAGAGTCCACCTACGAAGGAAGTCCTGACGAATTTCGTGCAGACGAAAGAGCACAATAAGGGGCGCCATAGGGGGTACCAGGTATGAAAAAAGAGCAAATATTAATAAACGGTATCAATAGTTTGTACTCATGGGAACCTTACTTAGAGAATTTTGATTTCAATGCCGCTTATACTGTTTCGAAATAAGGCCCTTTTCTAACAGCAGAACAAATTTAAAGAAAATTCGTAGAGCCGATTTCGAGAAACTCGCGACTAAATAAAGGAAGTCGAGCAGGTCACATGCCGTAAGATAATATACATGTGGGTCACTAGTCCCCTCTTTATAAGTCTTGACATGAACCCTCCATGGATATTTTATCTCTAGGAGATAGAGTCCACCTACGAAGGAAGTCCTGACGAATTTCGTGCAGACGAAAGAGCACAATAAGGGGCGCCATAGGGGGTACCAGGTATGAAAAACAAGCAAATATTAATAAACGGTATCAATAGTTTGTACTCATGGGAACCTTACTTAGAGAATTTTGATTTCAATGCCGCTTATACTGTTTCGAAATGAGGCCCTTTTCTAACAGCAGAACAAATTTAAAGAAAATTCGTCGAGCCGATTTCGAGAAACTCGCGACTAAATAAAGGAAGTCGAGCAGGTCACATGCCGTAAGATAATATACATGTGGGTCACTAGTCCCCTCTTTATAAGTGTTGACATGAACCCTCCATGGATATTTTATCTCTAGGAGATAGAGTCCACCTACGAAGGAAGTCCTGACGAATTTCGTGCAGACGAAAGAGCACAATAAGGGGCGCCATAGGGGGTACCAGGTATGAAAAACAAGCAAATATTAATCAACGGTATTAATAGTTTGTACTCATGGGAACCTTACTTACAGAATTTTGATTTCAATGCCGCTTATACTGTTTCGAAATAAGGCCCTTTTCTAACAGCAGAACAAATTTAAAGAAAATTCGTCGAGCCGATTTCGAGAAACTCGCGACTAAATAAAGGAAGTCGAGCAGGTCACATGCCGTAAGATAATATACATGTGGGTCACTAGTCCCCTCTTTATAAGTCTTGACATGAACCCTCCATGGATATTTTATCTCTAGGAGATAGAGTCCACCTACGAAGGAAGTCCTGACGAATTTCGTGCAGACGAAAGAGCACAATAAGGGGCGCCATAGGGGGTACCATGTATGAAAAACAAGCAAATATTAATAAACGGTATCAATAGTTTGTACTCATGGGAACCTTCCTTACAGAATTTTGATTTCAATGCCGCTTATACTGTTTCGAAATAAGGCCCTTTTCTAACAGCAGAACAAATTTAAAGAAAATTCGTCGAGCCGATTTCGAGAAACTCGCGACTAAATAAAGGAAGTCGAGCAGGTCACATGCCGTAAGATAATATACATGTGGGTCACTAGTCCCCTCTTTATAAGTCTTGACATGAACCCTCCATGGATATTTTATCTCTAGGAGATAGAGTCCACCTACGAAGGAAGTCCTGACGAATTTCGTGCAGACGAAAGAGCACAATAAGGGGCGCCATAGGGGGTACCAGGTATGAAAAACAAGCAAATATTAATAAACGGTATCAATAGTTTGTACTCATGGGAACCTTACTTACAGAATTTTGATTTCAATGCCGCTTATACTGTTTCGAAATAAGGCCCTTTTCTAACAGCAGAACAAATTTAAAGAAGATTCGTCGAGCCGATTTCGAGAAACTCGCGACTAAATAAAGGAAGTCGAGCAGGTCACATGCCGTAAGATAATATACATGTGGGTCACTAGTCCCCTCTTTATAAGTCTTGACATGAACCCTCCATGGATATTTTATCTCTAGGAGATAGAGTCCACCTACGAAGGAAGTCCTGACGAATTTCGTGCAGACGAAAGAGCACAATAAGGGGCGCCATAGGGGGTACCAAGTATGAAAAACAAGCAAATATTAATAAACGGTATCAATAGTTTGTACTCATGGGAACCTTCCTTACAGAATTTTGATTTCAATGCCGCTTATACTGCTTCGAAATAAGGCCCTTTTCTAACAGCAGAACAAATTTAAAGAAAATTCGTCGAGCCGATTTCGAGAAACTAGCGACTAAATAAAGGAAGTCGAGCAGGTCACATGCCGTAAGATAATATACATGTGGGTCACTAGTCCCCTCTTTATAAGTCTTGACATGAACCCTCCATGGATATTTTATCTCTAGGAGATAGAGTCCACCTACGAAGGAAGTCCTGACGAATTTCGTGCAGACGAAAGAGCACAATAAGGGGCGCCATAGGGGGTACCAGGTATGAAAAACAAGCAAATATTAATAAACGGTATCAATAGTTTGTACTCATGGGAACCTTACTTAGAGAATTTTGATTTCAATGCCGCTTATACTGTTTCGAAATGAGGCCCTTTTCTAACAGCAGAACAAATTTAAAGAAAATTCGTCGAGCCGATTTCGAGAAACTCGCGACTAAACAAAGGAAGTCGAGCAGGTCACATGCCGTAAGATAATATACATGTGGGTCACTAGTCCCCTCTTTTTAACTGTTGACATGAACCCTCCATGGATATTTTATCTCTAGGAGATAGAGTCCACCTACGAAGGAAGTCCTGACGAATTTCGTGCAGACGAAAGAGCACAATAAGGGGCGCCATAGGGGGTACCAGGTATGAAAAACAAGCAAATAATAATCAACGGTATCAATAGTTTGTACTCATGGGAACCTTACTTACAGAATTTTGATTTCAATGCCGCTTATACTGTTTCGAAATAAGGCCCTTTTCTAACAGCAGAACAAATTTAAAGAAAATTCGTCGAGCCGATTTCGAGAAACTCGCGACTAAATAAAGGAAGTCGAGCAGGTCACATGCCGTCAGATAATATACATGTGGGTCACTAGTCCCCTCTTTATAAGTCTTGACATGAACCCTCCATGGATATTTTATCTCTAGGAGATAGAGTCCACCTACGAAGGAAGTCCTGACGAATTTCGTGCAGACGAAAGAGCACAATAAGGGGCGCCATAGGGGGTACCAGGTATGAAAAAAGAGCAAATATTAATAAACGGTATCAATAGTTTGTACTCATGGGAACCTTACTTAGAGAATTTTGATTTCAATGCCGCTTATACTGTTTCGAAATAAGGCCCTTTTCTAACAGCAGAACAAATTCAAAGAAAATTCGTCGAGCCGATTTCGAGAAACTCGCGACTAAATAAAGGAAGTCGAGCAGGTCACATGCCGTAAGATAATATACATGTGGGTCACTAGTCCCCTCTTTATAAGTCTTGACATGAACCCTCCATGGATATTTTATCTCTAGGAGATAGAGTCCACCTACGAAGGAAGTCCTGACGAATTTCGTGCAGACGAAAGAGCACAATAAGGGGCGCCATAGGGGGTACCTAGTATGAAAAACAAGCAAATATTAATAAACGGTATCAATAGTTTGTACTCATGGGAACCTTCCTTACAGAATTTTGATTTCAATGCCGCTTATACTGCTTCGAAATAAGGCCCTTTTCTAACAGCAGAACAAATTTAAAGAAAATTCGTCGAGCCGATTTCGAGAAACTAGCGACTAAATAAAGGAAGTCGAGCAGGTCACATGCCGTAAGATAATATACATGTGGGACACTAGTCCCCTCTTTATAAGTCTTGACATGAACCCTCCATGGATATTTTATCTCTAGGACATAGAGTCCACCTACGAAGGAAGTCCTGACGAATTTCGTGCAGACGAAAGAGCACAATAAGGGGCGCCATAGGGGGTACCAGGTATGAAAAACAAGCAAATATTAATAAACGGTATCAATAGTTTGTACTCATGGGAACCTTACTTACAGAACTTTGATTTCAATGCCGCTTATACTGTTTCGAAATGAGGCCCTTTTCTAACAGCAGAACAAATTTAAAGAAAATTCGTCGAGCCGATTTCGAGAAACTCGCGACTAAATAAAGGAAGTCGAGCAGGTCACATGCCGTAAGATAATATACATGTGGGTCACTAGTCCCCTCTTTATAAGTCTTGACATGAACCCTCCATGGATATTTTATCTCTAGGAGATAGAGTCCACCTACGAAGGAAGTCCTGACGAATTTCGTGCAGACGAAAGAGCACAATAAGGGTCGCCATAGGGGGTACCAGGTATGAAAAACAAGCAAATATTAATAAACGGTATCAATAGTTTGTACTCATGGGAACCTTACTTACAGAATTTTGATTTCAATGCCGCTTATACTGTTTCGAAATAAGGCCCTTTTCTAACAGCAGAACAAATTTAAAGAAAATTCGTCGAGCCGATTTCGAGAAACTCGCGACTAAATAAAGGAAGTCGAGCAGGTCACATGCCGTAAGATAATATACATGTGGGTCACTAGTCCCCTCTTTATAAGTCTTGACATGAACCCTCCATGGATATTTTATCTCTAGGAGATAGAGTCCACCTACGAAGGAAGTCCTGACGAATTTCGTGCAGACGAAAGAGCACAATAAGGGGCGCCATAGGGGGTACCAGGTATGAAAAACAAGCAAATATTAATCAACGGTATCAATAGTTTGTACTCATGGGAACCTTACTTAGAGAATTTTGATTTCAATGCCGCTTATACTGTTTCGAAATAAGGCCCTTTTCTAACAGCAGAACAAATTTAAAGAAAATTCGTCGAACCGATTTCGAGAAACTCGCGACTAAATAAAGGAAGTCGAGCAGGTCACATGCCGTAAGATAATAAACATGTGGGTCACTAGTCCCCTCTTTATAAGTCTTGACATGAACCCTCCATGGATATTTTATCTCTAGGAGATAGAGTCCACCTACGAAGGAAGTCCTGACGAATTTCGTGCAGACGAAAGAGCACAATAAGGGGCGCCATAGGGGGTACCAGGTATGAAAAACAAGCAAATATTAATCAACGGTATCAATAGTTTGTACTCATGGGAACCTTACTTACAGAATTTTGATTTCAATGCCGCTTATACTGTTTCGAAATAAGGCCCTTTTCTAACAGCAAAACAAATTTAAAGAAAATTCGTCGAACCGATTTCGAGAAACTCGCGACTAAATAAAGGAAGTCGAGCAGGTCACATGCCGTAAGATAATATACATGTGGGTCACTAGTCCCCTCTTTATAAGTCTTGACATGAACCCTCCATGGATATTTTATCTCTAGGAGATAGAGTCCACCTACGAAGGAAGTCCTGACGAATTTCGTGCAGACGAAAGAGCACAATAAGGGGCGCCATAGGGGGTACCAGGTATGAAAAACAAGCAAATATTAATAAACGGTATCAATAAGTTTGTACTCATGGGAACCTTACTTACAGAATTTTTGATTTCAATGCCGCTTATACTGTTTCGAAATAAGGCCCTTTTCTAACAGCAGAACAAATTTAAAGAAAATTCGTCGAGCCGATTTCGAGAAACTCGCGACTAAATAAAGGAAGTCGAGCAGGTCACATGCCGTAAGATAATATACATGTGGTCACTAGTCCCCTCTTTATAAGTCTTGACATGAACCCTCCATGGATATCTTTATCTCTAGGAGATAGAGTCCACCTACGAAGGAAGTCCTGACGAATTTCGTGCAGACGAAAGAGCACAATAAGGGGCGCCATAGGGGGTACCATGTATGAAAACAAGCAAATATTAATAAACGGTATCAATAGTTTGTACTCATGGCAACCTTCCTTACAGAATTTTGATTTCAATGCCGCTTATACTGTTTCGAAATAAGGCCCTTTTCTAACAGCAGAACAAATTTAAAGAAAATTCGTCGAGCCGATTTCGAGAACTCGCGACTAAATAAAGGAAGTCGAGCAGGTCACATGCCGTAAGATAATACATGTGGGTCACTAGTCCCCTCTTTATAAGTGTTGACATGAACCCTACATGGATATTTTATCTCTAGGAGATAGATTCCACCTACGAAGGAAGTCCTGACGAATTTCGTGCAGACGAAAGAGCACAATAAGGGGCGCCATAGGGGGTACCAGGTATGAAAAAAGAGCAAATATTAATAAACGGTATCAATAGTTTGTACTCATGGGAACCTTACTTAGAGAATTTTGATTTCAATGCCGCTTATACTGTTTCGAAATGAGGCCCTTTTCTAACAGCAGAACAAATTTGAAGAAAATTCGTCGAGCCGATTTCGAGAAACTCGCGACTAAATAAAGGAATTCGAGTAGGTCACATGCCGTAAGATAATATACATGTGGGTCACTAGTCCCCTCTTTATAAGTCTTGACATGAACCCTCCATGGATATTTTATCTCTAGGAGATAGAGTCCACCTACGAAGGAAGTCCTGACGAATTTCGTGCAGACGAAAGAGCACAATAAGGGGCGCCATAGGGGGTACCAGGTATGAAAAACAAGCAAATATTAATCAAAGGTATCAATAGTTTGTACTCATGGGAACCTTACTTACAGAATTTTGATTTCAATGCCGCTTATACTGTTTCGAAATGAGGCCCTTTTCTAACAGCAGAACAAATTTAAAGAAAATTCGTCGAGCCGATTTCGAGAAACTCGCGACTAAATAAAGGAAGTCGAGCAGGTCACATGCCGTAAGATAATATACATGTGGGTCACTAGTCCCCTCTTTATAAGTCTTGACATGAACCCTCCATGGATATTTTATCTCTAGGAGATAGAGTCCACCTACGAAGGAAGTCCTGACGAATTTCGTGCAGACGAAAGAGCACAATAAGGGGCGCCATAGGGGGTACCAGGTATGAAAAACAAGCAAATATTAATCAACGGTATTAATAGTTTGTACTCATGGGAACCTTACTTACAGAATTTTGATTTCAATGCCGCTTATACTGTTTCGAAATAAGGCCCTTTTCTAACAGCAGAACAAATTTAAAGAAAATTCGTCGAGCCGATTTCGAGAAACTCGCGACTAAATAAAGGAAGTCGAGCAGGTCACATGCCGTAAGATAATATACATGTGGGTCACTAGTCCCCTCTTTATAAGTCTTGACATGAACCCTCCATGGATATTTTATCTCTAGGAGATAGAGTCCACCTACGAAGGAAGTCCTGACGAATTTCGTGCAGACGAAAGAGCACAATAAGGGGCGCCATAGGGGGTACCATGTATGAAAAACAAGCAAATATTAATAAACGGTATCAATAGTTTGTACTCATGGGAACCTTCCTTACAGAATTTTGATTTCAATGCCGCTTATACTGTTTCGAAATAAGGCCCTTTTCTAACAGCAGAACAAATTTAAAGAAAATTCGTCGAGCCGATTTCGAGAAACTCGCGACTAAATAAAGGAAGTCGAGCAGGTCACATGCCGTAAGATAATATACATGTGGGTCACTAGTCCCCTCTTTATAAGTCTTGACATGAACCCTCCATGGATATTTTATCTCTAGGAGATAGAGTCCACCTACGAAGGAAGTCCTGACGAATTTCGTGCAGACGAAAGAGCACAATAAGGGGCGCCATAGGGGGTACCAGGTATGAAAAACAAGCAAATATTAATAAACGGTATCAATAGTTTGTACTCATGGGAACCTTACTTACAGAATTTTGATTTCAATGCCGCTTATACTGTTTCGAAATAAGGCCCTTTTCTAACAGCAAAACAAATTTAAAGAAAATTCGTCGAGCCCATTTCGAGAAACTCGCGACTAAATAAAGGAAGTCGAGCAGGTCACATGCCGTAAGATAATATACATGTGGGTCACTAGTCCCCTCTTTATAAGTCTTGACATGAACCCTCCATGGATATTTTATCTCTAGGAGATAGAGTCCACCTACGAAGGAAGTCCTGACGAATTTCGTGCAGACGAAAGAGCACAATAAGGGGCGCCATAGGGGGTACCAGGTATGAAAAACAAGCAAATATTAATAAACGGTATCAATAGTTTGTACTCATGGGAACCTTACTTACAGAATTTTGATTTCAATGCCGCTTATACTGTTTCGAAATAAGGCCCTTTTCTAACAGCAGAACAAATTTAAAGAAAATTCGTCGAGCCGATTTCGAGAAACTCGCGACTAAATAAAGGAAGTCGAGCAGGTCACATGCCGTAAGATAATATACATGTGGGTCACTAGTCCCCTCTTTATAAGTCTTGACATGAACCCTCCATGGATATTTTATCTCTAGGAGATAGAATCCACCTACGAAGGAAGTCCTGACGAATTTCGTGCAGACGAAAGAGCACAATAAGGGGCGCCATAGGGGGTACCAAGTATGAAAAACAAGCAAATATTAATAAACGGTATCAATAGTTTGTACTCATGGGAACCTTCCTTACAGAATTTTGATTTCAATGCCGCTTATACTGCTTCGAAATAAGGCCCTTTTCTAACAGCAGAACAAATTTAAAGAAAATTCGTCGAGCCGATTTCGAGAAACTAGCGACTAAATAAAGGAAGTCGAGCAGGTCACATGCCGTAAGATAATATACATGTGGGTCACTAGTCCCCTCTTTATAAGTCTTGACATGAACCCTCCATGGATATTTTATCTCTAGGAGATAGAGTCCACCTACGAAGGAAGTCCTGACGAATTTCGTGCAGACGAAAGAGCACAATAAGGGGCGCCATAGGGGGTACCAGGTATGAAAAACAAGCAAATATTAATAAACGGTATCAATAGTTTGTACTCATGGGAACCTTACTTAGAGAATTTTGATTTCAATGCCGCTTATACTGTTTCGAAATGAGGCCCTTTTCTAACAGCAGAACAAATTTAAAGAAAATTCGTCGAGCCGATTTCGAGAAACTCGCGACTAAATAAAGGAAGTCGAGCAGGTCACATGCCGTAAGATAATATACATGTGGGTCACTAGTCCCCTCTTTTTAAGTGTTGACATGAACCCTCCATGGATATTTTATCTCTAGGAGATAGAGTCCACCTACGAAGGAAGTCCTGACGAATTTCGTGCAGACGAAAGAGCACAATAAGGGGCGCCATAGGGGGTACCAGGTATGAAAAACAAGCAAATAATAATCAACGGTATCAATAGTTTGTACTCATGGGAACCTTACTTACAGAATTTTGATTTCAATGCCGCTTATACTGTTTCGAAATAAGGCCCTTTTCTAACAGCAGAACAAATTTAAAGAAAATTCGTCGAGCCGATTTCGAGAAACTCGCGACTAAATAAAGGAAGTCGAGCAGGTCACATGCCGTCAGATAATATACATGTGGGTCACTAGTCCCCTCTTTATAAGTCTTGACATGAACCCTCCATGGATATTTTATCTCTAGGAGATAGAGTCCACCTACGAAGGAAGTCCTGACGAATTTCGTGCAGACGAAAGAGCACAATAAGGGGCGCCATAGGGGGTACCAGGTATGAAAAAAGAGCAAATATTAATAAACGGAATCAATAGTTTGTACTCATGGGAACCTTACTTAGAGAATTTTGATTTCAATGCCGCTTATACTGTTTCGAAATAAGGCCCTTTTCTAACAGCAGAACAAATTTAAAGAAAATTCGTCGAGCCGATTTCGAGAAACTCGCGACTAAATAAAGGAAGTCGAGCAGGTCACATGCCGTAAGATAATATACATGTGGGTCACTAGTCCCCTCTTTATAAGTCTTGACATGAACCCTCCATGGATATTTTATCTCTAGGAGATAGAGTCCACCTACGAAGGAAGTCCTGACGAATTTCGTGCAGACGAAAGAGCACAATAAGGGGCGCCATAGGGGGTACCTAGTATGAAAAACAAGCAAATATTAATAAACGGTATCAATAGTTTGTACTCATGGGAACCTTCCTTACAGAATTTTGATTTCAATGCCGCTTATACTGCTTCGAAATAAGGCCCTTTTCTAACAGCAGAACAAATTTAAAGAAAATTCGTCGAGCCGATTTCGAGAAACTAGCGACTAAATAAAGGAAGTCGAGCAGGTCACATGCCGTAAGATAATATACATGTGGGACACTAGTCCCCTCTTTATAAGTCTTGACATGAACCCTCCATGGATATTTTATCTCTAGGACATAGAGTCCACCTACGAAGGAAGTCCTGACGAATTTCGTGCAGACGAAAGAGCACAATAAGGGGCGCCATAGGGGGTACCAGGTATGAAAAACAAGCAAATATTAATAAACGGTATCAATAGTTTGTACTCATGGGAACCTTACTTAGAGAATTTTGATTTCAATGCCGCTTATACTGTTTCGAAATAAGGCCCTTTTCTAACAGCAGAACAAATTCAAAGAAAATTCGTCGAGCCGATTTCGAGAAACTCGCGACTAAATAAAGGAAGTCGAGCAGGTCACATGCCGTAAGATAATATACATGTGGGTCACTAGTCCCCTCTTTATAAGTCTTGACATGAACCCTCCATGGATATTTTATCTCTAGGAGATAGAGTCCACCTACGAAGGAAGTCCTGACGAATTTCGTGCAGACGAAAGAGCACAATAAGGGGCGCCATAGGGGGTACCTAGTATGAAAAACAAGCAAATATTAATAAACGGTATCAATAGTTTGTACTCATGGGAACCTTCCTTACAGAATTTTGATTTCAATGCCGCTTATACTGCTTCGAAATAAGGCCCTTTTCTAACAGCAGAACAAATTTAAAGAAAATTCGTCGAGCCGAATTCGAGAAACTAGCGACTAAATAAAGGAAGTCGAGCAGGTCACATGCCGTAAGATAATATACATGTGGGACACTAGTCCCCTCTTTATAAGTCTTGACATGAACCCTCCATGGATATTTTATCTCTAGGACATAGAGTCCACCTACGAAGGAAGTCCTGACGAATTTCGTGCAGACGAAAGAGCACAATAAGGGGCGCCATAGGGGGTACCAGGTATGAAAAACAAGCAAATATTAATAAACGGTATCAATAGTTTGTACTCATGGGAACCTTACTTACAGAATTTTGATTTCAATGCCGCTTATACTGCTTCGAAATGAGGCCCTTTTCTAACAGCAGAACAAATTCAAAGAAAATTCGTCGAGCCGATTTCGAGAAACTCGCGACTAAATAAAGGAAGTCGAGCAGGTCACATGCCGTAAGATAATATACATGTGGGTCACTAGTCCCCTCTTTATAAGTCTTGACATGAACCCTCCATGGATATTTTATCTCTAGGAGATAGAGTCCACCTACGAAGGAAGTCCTGACGAATTTCGTGCAGACGAAAGAGCACAATAAGGGGCGCCATAGGGGGTACCAGGTATGAAAAACAAGCAAATATTAATAAACGGTATCAATAGTTTGTACTCATGGGAACCTTACTTACAGAACTTTGATTTCAATGCCGCTTATACTGTTTCGAAATGAGGCCCTTTTCTAACAGCAGAACAAATTTAAAGAAAATTCGTCGAGCCGATTTCGAGAAACTCGCGACTAAATAAAGGAAGTCGAGCAGGTCACATGCCGTAAGATAATATACATGTGGGTCACTAGTCCCCTCTTTATAAGTCTTGACATGAACCCTCCATGGATATTTTATCTCTAGGAGATAGAGTCCACCTACGAAGGAAGTCCTGACGAATTTCGTGCAGACGAAAGAGCACAATAAGGGTCGCCATAGGGGGTACCAGGTATGAAAAACAAGCAAATATTAATAAACGGTATCAATAGTTTGTACTCATGGGAACCTTACTTACAGAATTTTGATTTCAATGCCGCTTATACTGTTTCGAAATAAGGCCCTTTTCTAACAGCAGAACAAATTTAAAGAAAATTCGTCGAGCCGATTTCGAGAAACTCGCGACTAAATAAAGGAAGTCGAGCAGGTCACATGCCGTAAGATAATATACATGTGGGTCACTAGTCCCCTCTTTATAAGTCTTGACATGAACCCTCCATGGATATTTTATCTCTAGGAGATAGAGTCCACCTACGAAGGAAGTCCTGACGAATTTCGTGCAGACGAAAGAGCACAATAAGGGGCGCCATAGGGGGTACCAGGTATGAAAAACAAGCAAATATTAATCAACGGTATCAATAGTTTGTACTCATGGGAACCTTACTTAGAGAATTTTGATTTCAATGCCGCTTATACTGTTTCGAAATAAGGCCCTTTTCTAACAGCAGAACAAATTTAAAGAAAATTCGTCGAACCGATTTCGAGAAACTCGCGACTAAATAAAGGAAGTCGAGCAGGTCACATGCCGTAAGATAATATACATGTGGGTCACTAGTCCCCTCTTTATAAGTCTTGACATGAACCCTCCATGGATATTTTATCTCTAGGAGATAGAGTCCACCTACGAAGGAAGTCCTGACGAATTTCGTGCAGACGAAAGAGCACAATAAGGGGCGCCATAGGGGGTACCAGGTATGAAAAACAAGCAAATATTAATCAACGGTATCAATAGTTTGTACTCATGGGAACCTTACTTACAGAATTTTGATTTCAATGCCGCTTATACTGTTTCGAAATAAGGCCCTTTTCTAACAGCAAAACAAATTTAAAGAAAATTCGTCGAACCGATTTCGAGAAACTCGCGACTAAATAAAGGAAGTCGAGCAGGTCACATGCCGTAAGATAATATACATGTGGGTCACTAGTCCCCTCTTTATAAGTCTTGACATGAACCCTCCATGGATATTTTATCTCTAGGAGATAGAGTCCACCTACGAAGGAAGTCCTGACGAATTTCGTGCAGACGAAAGAGCACAATAAGGGGCGCCATAGGGGGTACCAGGTATGAAAAACAAGCAAATATTAATAAACGGTATCAATAGTTTGTACTCATGGGAACCTTACTTACAGAATTTTGATTTCAATGCCGCTTATACTGTTTCGAAATAAGGCCCTTTTCTAACAGCAGAACAAATTTAAAGAAAATTCGTCGAGCCGATTTCGAGAAACTCGCGACTAAATAAAGGAAGTCGAGCAGGTCACATGCCGTAAGATAATATACATGTGGGTCACTAGTCCCCTCTTTATAAGTCTTGACATGAACCCTCCATGGATATTTTATCTCTAGGAGATAGAGTCCACCTACGAAGGAAGTCCTGACGAATTTCGTGCAGACGAAAGAGCACAATAAGGGGCGCCATAGGGGGTACCATGTATGAAAAACAAGCAAATATTAATAAACGGTATCAATAGTTTGTACTCATGGCAACCTTCCTTACAGAATTTTGATTTCAATGCCGCTTATACTGTTTCGAAATAAGGCCCTTTTCTAACAGCAGAACAAATTTAAAGAAAATTCGTCGAGCCGATTTCGAGAAACTCGCGACTAAATAAAGGAAGTCGAGCAGGTCACATGCCGTAAGATAATATACATGTGGGTCACTAGTCCCCTCTTTATAAGTGTTGACATGAACCCTACATGGATATTTTATCTCTAGGAGATAGAGTCCACCTACGAAGGAAGTCCTGACGAATTTCGTGCAGACGAAAGAGCACAATAAGGGGCGCCATAGGGGGTACCAGGTATGAAAAAAGAGCAAATATTAATAAACGGTATCAATAGTTTGTACTCATGGGAACCTTACTTAGAGAATTTTGATTTCAATGCCGCTTATACTGTTTCGAAATGAGGCCCTTTTCTAACAGCAGAACAAATTTGAAGAAAATTCGTCGAGCCGATTTCGAGAAACTCGCGACTAAATAAAGGAATTCGAGTAGGTCACATGCCGTAAGATAATATACATGTGGGTCACTAGTCCCCTCTTTATAAGTCTTGACATGAACCCTCCATGGATATTTTATCTCTAGGAGATAGAGTCCACCTACGAAGGAAGTCCTGACGAATTTCGTGCAGACGAAAGAGCACAATAAGGGGCGCCATAGGGGGTACCAGGTATGAAAAACAAGCAAATATTAATCAAAGGTATCAATAGTTTGTACTCATGGGAACCTTACTTACAGAATTTTGATTTCAATGCCGCTTATACTGTTTCGAAATGAGGCCCTTTTCTAACAGCAGAACAAATTTAAAGAAAATTCGTCGAGCCGATTTCGAGAAACTCGCGACTAAATAAAGGAAGTCGAGCAGGTCACATGCCGTAAGATAATATACATGTGGGTCACTAGTCCCCTCTTTATAAGTCTTGACATGAACCCTCCATGGATATTTTATCTCTAGGAGATAGAGTCCACCTACGAAGGAAGTCCTGACGAATTTCGTGCAGACGAAAGAGCACAATAAGGGGCGCCATAGGGGGTACCAGGTATGAAAAAAGAGCAAATATTAATAAACGGAATCAATAGTTTGTACTCATGGGAACCTTACTTAGAGAATTTTGATTTCAATGCCGCTTATACTGTTTCGAAATAAGGCCCTTTTCTAACAGCAGAACAAATTTAAAGAAAATTCGTCGAGCCGATTTCGAGAAACTCGCGACTAAATAAAGGAAGTCGAGCAGGTCACATGCCGTAAGATAATATACATGTGGGTCACTAGTCCCCTCTTTATAAGTCTTGACATGAACCCTCCATGGATATTTTATCTCTAGGAGATAGAGTCCACCTACGAAGGAAGTCCTGACGAATTTCGTGCAGACGAAAGAGCACAATAAGGGGCGCCATAGGGGGTACCATGTATGAAAAACAAGCAAATATTAATAAACGGTATCAATAGTTTGTACTCATGGGAACCTTCCTTACAGAATTTTGATTTCAATGCCGCTTATACTGTTTCGAAATAAGGCCCTTTTCTAACAGCAGAACAAATTTAAAGAAAATTCGTCGAGCCGATTTCGAGAAACTCGCGACTAAATAAAGGAAGTCGAGCAGGTCACATGCCGTAAGATAATATACATGTGGGTCACTAGTCCCCTCTTTATAAGTCTTGACATGAACCCTCCATGGATATTTTATCTCTAGGAGATAGAGTCCACCTACGAAGGAAGTCCTGACGAATTTCGTGCAGACGAAAGAGCACAATAAGGGGCGCCATAGGGGGTACCAGGTATGAAAAACAAGCAAATATTAATAAACGGTATCAATAGTTTGTACTCATGGGAACCTTACTTACAGAATTTTGATTTCAATGCCGCTTATACTGTTTCGAAATAAGGCCCTTTTCTAACAGCAAAACAAATTTAAAGAAAATTCGTCGAGCCCATTTCGAGAAACTCGCGACTAAATAAAGGAAGTCGAGCAGGTCACATGCCGTAAGATAATATACATGTGGGTCACTAGTCCCCTCTGTATAAGTCTTGACATGAACCCTCCATGGATATTTTATCTCTAGGAGATAGAGTCCACCTACGAAGGAAGTCCTGACGAATTTCGTGCAGACGAAAGAGCACAATAAGGGGCGCCATAGGGGGTACCAGGTATGAAAAACAAGCAAATATTAATAAACGGTATCAATAGTTTGTACTCATGGGAACCTTACTTACAGAATTTTGATTTCAATGCCGCTTATACTGTTTCGAAATAAGGCCCTTTTCTAACAGCAGAACAAATTTAAAGAAAATTCGTCGAGCCGATTTCGAGAAACTCGCGACTAAATAAAGGAAGTCGAGCAGGTCACATGCCGTAAGATAATATACATGTGGGTCACTAGTCCCCTCTTTATAAGTCTTGACATGAACCCTCCATGGATATTTTATCTCTAGGAGATAGAGTCCACCTACGAAGGAAGTCCTGACGAATTTCGTGCAGACGAAAGAGCACAATAAGGGGCGCCATAGGGGGTACCAAGTATGAAAAACAAGCAAATATTAATAAACGGTATCAATAGTTTGTACTCATGGGAACCTTCCTTACAGAATTTTGATTTCAATGCCGCTTATACTGCTTCGAAATAAGGCCCTTTTCTAACAGCAGAACAAATTTAAAGAAAATTCGTCGAGCCGATTTCGAGAAACTAGCGACTAAATAAAGGAAGTCGAGCAGGTCACATGCCGTAAGATAATATACATGTGGGTCACTAGTCCCCTCTTTATAAGTCTTGACATGAACCCTCCATGGATATTTTATCTCTAGGAGATAGAGTCCACCTACGAAGGAAGTCCTGACGAATTTCGTGCAGACGAAAGAGCACAATAAGGGGCGCCATAGGGGGTACCAGGTATGAAAAACAAGCAAATATTAATAAACGGTATCAATAGTTTGTACTCATGGGAACCTTACTTAGAGAATTTTGATTTCAATGCCGCTTATACTGTTTCGAAATGAGGCCCTTTTCTAACAGCAGAACAAATTTAAAGAAAATTCGTCGAGCCGATTTCGAGAAACTCGCGACTAAATAAAGGAAGTCGAGCAGGTCACATGCCGTAAGATAATATACATGTGGGTCACTAGTCCCCTCTTTTTAAGTGTTGACATGAACCCTCCATGGATATTTTATCTCTAGGAGATAGAGTCCACCTACGAAGGAAGTCCTGACGAATTTCGTGCAGACGAAAGAGCACAATAAGGGGCGCCATAGGGGGTACCAGGTATGAAAAACAAGCAAATAATAATCAACGGTATCAATAGTTTGTACTCATGGGAACCTTACTTACAGAATTTTGATTTCAATGCCGCTTATACTGTTTCGAAATAAGGCCCTTTTCTAACAGCAGAACAAATTTAAAGAAAATTCGTCGAGCCGATTTCGAGAAACTCGCGACTAAATAAAGGAAGTCGAGCAGGTCACATGCCGTAAGATAATATACATGTGGGTCACTAGTCCCCTCTTTATAAGTCTTGACATGAACCCTCCATGGATATTTTATCTCTAGGAGATAGAGTCCACCTACGAAGGAAGTCCTGACGAATTTCGTGCAGACGAAAGAGCACAATAAGGGGCGCCATAGGGGGTACCATGTATGAAAAACAAGCAAATATTAATAAACGTATCAATAGTTTGTACTCATGGGAACCTTCCTTACAGAATTTTGATTTCAATGCCGCTTATACTGTTTCGAAATAAGGCCCTTTTCTAACAGCAGAACAAATTTAAAGAAAATTCGTCGAGCCGATTTCGAGAAACTCGCGACTAAATAAAGGAAGTCGAGCAGGTCACATGCCGTAAGATAATATACATGTGGGTCACTAGTCCCCTCTTTATAAGTCTTGACATGAACCCTCCATGGATATTTTATCTCTAGGAGATAGAGTCCACCTACGAAGGAAGTCCTGACGAATTTCGTGCAGACGAAAGAGCACAATAAGGGGCGCCATAGGGGGTACCTAGTATGAAAAACAAGCAAATATTAATAAACGGTATCAATAGTTTGTACTCATGGGAACCTTCCTTACAGAATTTTGATTTCAATGCCGCTTATACTGCTTCGAAATAAGGCCCTTTTCTAACAGCAGAACAAATTTAAAGAAAATTCGTCGAGCCGATTTCGAGAAACTCGCGACTAAATAAAGGAAGTCGAGCAGGTCACATGCCGTAAGATAATATACATGTGGGTCACTAGTCCCCTCTTTATAAGTCTTGACATGAACCCTCCATGGATATTTTATCTCTAGGAGATAGAGTCCACCTACGAAGGAAGTCCTGACGAATTTCGTGCAGACGAAAGAGCACAATAAGGGGCGCCATAGGGGGTACCAGGTATGAAAAACAAGCAAATATTAATAAACGGTATCAATAGTTTGTACTCATGGGAACCTTACTTACAGAATTTTGATTTCAATGCCGCTTATATTGTTTCGAAATAAGGCCCTTTTCTAACAGCAGAACAAATTTAAAGAAAATTCGTCGAGCCGATTTCGAGAAACTCGCGACTAAATAAAGGAAGTCGAGCAGGTCACATGCCGTAAGATAATATACATGTGGGTCACTAGTCCCCTCTTTATAAGTCTTGACATGAACCCTCCATGGATATTTTATCTCTAGGAGATAGAGTCCACCTACGAAGGAAGTCCTGACGAATTTCGTGCAGACGAAAGAGCACAATAAGGGGCGCCATAGGGGGTACCAGGTATGAAAAAAGAGCAAATATTAATAAACGGTATCAATAGTTTGTACTCATGGGAACCTTACTTAGAGAATTTTGATTTCAATGCCGCTTATACTGTTTCGAAATAAGGCCCTTTTCTAATAGCAGAACAAATTTAAAGAAAATTCGTCGAGCCGATTTCGAGAAACTCGCGACTAAATAAAGGAAGTCGAGCAGGTCACATGCCGTAAGATAATATACATGTGGGTCACTAGTCCCCTCTTTATAAGTCTTGACATGAACCCTCCATGGATATTTTATCTCTAGGAGATAGAGTCCACGTACGAAGGAAGTCCTGACGAATTTCGTGCAGACGAAAGAGCACAATAAGGGGCGCCATAGGGGGTACCAGGTATGAAAAACAAGCAAATATTAATAAACGGTATCAATAGTTTGTACTCATGGGAACCTTACTTAGAGAATTTTGATTTCAATGCCGCTTATACTGTTTCGAAATAAGGCCCTTTTCTAACAGCAGAACAAATTTAAAGAAAATTCGTCGAGCCGATTTCGAGAAACTCGCGACTAAATAAAGGAAGTCGAGCAGGTCACATGCCGTAAGATAATATACATGTGGGTCACTAGTCCCCTCTTTATAAGTGTTGACATGAACCCTCCATGGATATTTTATCTCTAGGAGATAGAGTCCACCTACGAAGGAAGTCCTGACGAATTTCGTGCAGACGAAAGAGCACAATAAGGGGCGCCATAGGGGGTACCAGGTATGAAAAACAAGCAAATATTAATCAACGGTATTAATAGTTTGTACTCATGGGAACCTTACTTACAGAATTTTGATTTCAATGCCGCTTATACTGTTTCGAAATAAGGCCCTTTTCTAACAGCAGAACAAATTTAAAGAAAATTCGTCGAGCCGATTTCGAGAAACTCGCGACTAAATAAAGGAAGTCGAGCAGGTCACATGCCGTAAGATAATATACATGTGGGTCACTAGTCCCCTCTTTATAAGTCTTGACATGAACCCTCCATGGATATTTTATCTCTAGGAGATAGAGTCCACCTACGAAGGAAGTCCTGACGAATTTCGTGCAGACGAAAGAGCACAATAAGGGGCGCCATAGGGGGTACCATGTATGAAAAACAAGCAAATATTAATAAACGTATCAATAGTTTGTACTCATGGGAACCTTCCTTACAGAATTTTGATTTCAATGCCGCTTATACTGTTTCGAAATAAGGCCCTTTTCTAACAGCAGAACAAATTTAAAGAAAATTCGTCGAGCCGATCTCGAGAAACTCGCGACTAAATAAAGGAAGTCGAGCAGGTCACATGCCGTAAGATAATATACATGTGGGTCACTAGTCCCCTCTTTATAAGTCTTGACATGAACCCTCCATGGATATTTTATCTCTAGGAGATAGAGTCCACCTACGAAGGAAGTCCTGACGAATTTCGTGCAGACGAAAGAGCACAATAAGGGGCGCCATAGGGGGTACCAGGTATGAAAAACAAGCAAATATTAATAAACGGTATCAATAGTTTGTACTCATGGGAACCTTACTTACAGAACTTTGATTTCAATGCCGCTTATACTGTTTCGAAATAAGGCCCTTTTCTAACAGCAAAACAAATTTAAAGAAAATTCGTCGAGCCCATTTCGAGAAACTCGCGACTAAATAAAGGAAGTCGAGCAGGTCACATGCCGTAAGATAATATACATGTGGGTCACTAGTCCCCTCTTTATAAGTCTTGACATGAACCCTCCATGGATATTTTATCTCTAGGAGATAGAGTCCACCTACGAAGGAAGTCCTGACGAATTTCGTGCAGACGAAAGAGCACAATAAGGGGCGCCATAGGGGGTACCAGGTATGAAAAACAAGCAAATATTAATAAACGGTATCAATAGTTTGTACTCATGGGAACCTTACTTACAGAATTTTGATTTCAATGCCGCTTATACTGTTTCGAAATAAGGCCCTTTTCTAACAGCAGAACAAATTTAAAGAAAATTCGTCGAGCCGATTTCGAGAAACTCGCGACTAAATAAAGGAAGTCGAGCAGGTCACATGCCGTAAGATAATATACATGTGGGTCACTAGTCCCCTCTTTATAAGTCTTGACATGAACCCTCCATGGATATTTTATCTCTAGGAGATAGAGTCCACCTACGAAGGAAGTCCTGACGAATTTCGTGCAGACGAAAGAGCACAATAAGGGGCGCCATAGGGGGTACCAAGTATGAAAAACAAGCAAATATTAATAAACGGTATCAATAGTTTGTACTCATGGGAACCTTCCTTACAGAATTTTGATTTCAATGCCGCTTATACTGCTTCGAAATAAGGCCCTTTTCTAACAGCAGAACAAATTTAAAGAAAATTCGTCGAGCCGATTTCGAGAAACTAGCGACTAAATAAAGGAAGTCGAGCAGGTCACATGCCGTAAGATAATATACATGTGGGTCACTAGTCCCCTCTTTATAAGTCTTGACATGAACCCTCCATGGATATTTTATCTCTAGGAGATAGAGTCCACCTACGAAGGAAGTCCTGACGAATTTCGTGCAGACGAAAGAGCACAATAAGGGGCGCCATAGGGGGTACCAGGTATGAAAAACAAGCAAATATTAATAAACGGTATCAATAGTTTGTACTCATGGGAACCTTACTTAGAGAATTTTGATTTCAATGCCGCTTATACTGTTTCGAAATGAGGCCCTTTTCTAACAGCAGAACAAATTTGAAGAAAATTCGTCGAGCCGATTTCGAGAAACTCGCGACTAAATAAAGGAAGTCGAGCAGGTCACATGCCGTAAGATAATATACATGTGGGTCACTAGTCCCCTCTTTATAAGTGTTAACATGAACCCTCCATGGATATTTTATCTCTAGGAGATAGAGTCCACCTACGAAGGAAGTCCTGACGAATTTCGTGCAGACGAAAGAGCACAATAAGGGGCGCCATAGGGGGTACCAGGTATGAAAAACAAGCAAATATTAATCAACGGTATCAATAGTTTGTACTCATGGGAACCTTACTTAGAGAATTTTGATTTCAATGCCGCTTATACTGTTTCGAAATAAGGCCCTTTTCTAACAGCAGAACAAATTTAAAGAAAATTCGTCGAGCCGATTTCGAGAAACTCGCGACTAAATAAAGGAAGTCGAGCAGGTCACATGCCGTAAGATAATATACATGTGGGTCACTAGTCCCCTCTTTATAAGTCTTGACATGAACCCTCCATGGATATTTTATCTCTAGGAGATAGAGTCCACCTACGAAGGAAGTCCTGACGAATTTCGTGCAGACGAAAGAGCACAATAAGGGGCGCCATAGGGGGTACCAGGTATGAAAAAAGAGCAAATATTAATAAACGGTATCAATAGTTTGTACTCATGGGAACCTTACTTAGAGAATTTTGATTTCAATGCCGCTTATACTGTTTCGAAATAAGGCCCTTTTCTAACAGCAGAACAAATTTAAAGAAAATTCGTCGAGCCGATTTCGAGAAACTCGCGACTAAATAAAGGAAGTCGAGCAGGTCACATGCCGTAAGATAATATACATGTGGGTCACTAGTCCCCTCTTTATAAGTCTTGACATGAACCCTCCATGGATATTTTATCTCTAGGAGATAGAGTCCACCTACGAAGGAAGTCCTGACGAATTTCGTGCAGACGAAAGAGCACAATAAGGGGCGCCATAGGGGGTACCTAGTATGAAAAACAAGCAAATATTAATAAACGGTATCAATAGTTTGTACTCATGGGAACCTTCCTTACAGAATTTTGATTTCAATGCCGCTTATACTGCTTCGAAATAAGGCCCTTTTCTAACAGCAGAACAAATTTAAAGAAAATTCGTCGAGCCGATTTCGAGAAACTAGCGACTAAATAAAGGAAGTCGAGCAGGTCACATGCCGTAAGATAATATACATGTGGGTCACTAGTCCCCTCTTTATAAGTCTTGACATGAACCCTCCATGGATATTTTATCTCTAGGACATAGAGTCCACCTACGAAGGAAGTCCTGACGAATTTCGTGCAGACGAAAGAGCACAATAAGGGTCGCCATAAGGGGTACCAGGTATGAAAAACAAGCAAATATTAATAAACGGTATCAATAGTTTGTACTCATGGGAACCTTACTTACAGAATTTTGATTTCAATGCCGCTTATACTGTTTCGAAATAAGGCCCTTTTCTAACAGCAGAACAAATTTAAAGAAAATTCGTCGAGCCGATTTCGAGAAACTCGCGACTAAATAAAGGAAGTCGAGCAGGTCACATGCCGTAAGATAATATACATGTGGGTCACTAGTCCCCTCTTTATAAGTCTTGACATGAACCCTCCATGGATATTTTATCTCTAGGAGATAGAGTCCACCTACGAAGGAAGTCCTGACGAATTTCGTGCAGACGAAAGAGCACAATAAGGGGCGCCATAGGGGGTACCAGGTATGAAAAACAAGCAAATATTAATCAACGGTATTAATAGTTTGTACTCATGGGAACCTTACTTACAGAATTTTGATTTCAATGCCGCTTATACTGTTTCGAAATAAGGCCCTTTTCTAACAGCAGAACAAATTTAAAGAAAATTCGTCGAGCCGATTTCGAGAAACTCGCGACTAAATAAAGGAAGTCGAGCAGGTCACATGCCGTAAGATAATATACATGTGGGTCACTAGTCCCCTCTTTATAAGTCTTGACATGAACCCTCCATGGATATTTTATCTCTAGGAGATAGAGTCCACCTACGAAGGAGGTCCTGACGAATTTCGTGCAGACGAAAGAGCACAATAAGGGGCGCCATGGGGGTACCATGTATGAAAAACAAGCAAATATTAATAAACGGTATCAATAGTTTGTACTCATGGGAACCTTCCTTACAGAATTTTGATTTCAATGCCGCTTATACTGTTTCGAAATAAGGCCCTTTTCTAACAGCAGAACAAATTTAAAGAAAATTCGTCGAGCCGATTTCGAGAAACTCGCGACTAAATAAAAGAAGTCGAGCAGGTCACATGCCGTAAGATAATATACATGTGGGTCACTAGTCCCCTCTTTATAAGTCTTGACATGAACCCTCCATGGATATTTTATCTCTAGGAGATAGAGTCCACCTACGAAGGAAGTCCTGACGAATTTCGTGCAGACGAAAGAGCACAATAAGGGGCGCCATAGGGGGTACCAGGTATGAAAAACAAGCAAATATTAATAAACGGTATCAATAGTTTGTACTCATGGGAACCTTACTTACAGAATTTTGATTTCAATGCCGCTTATACTGTTTCGAAATAAGGCCCTTTTCTAACAGCAAAACAAATTTAAAGAAAATTCGTCGAGCCCATTTCGAGAAACTCGCGACTAAATAAAGGAAGTCGAGCAGGTCACATGCCGTAAGATAATATACATGTGGGTCACTAGTCCCCTCTTTATAAGTCTTGACATGAACCCTCCATGGATATTTTATCTCTAGGAGATAGAGTCCACCTACGAAGGAAGTCCTGACGAATTTCGTGCAGACGAAAGAGCACAATAAGGGGCGCCATAGGGGGTACCAGGTATGAAAAACAAGCAAATATTAATAAACGGTATCAATAGTTTGTACTCATGGGAACCTTACTTACAGAATTTTGATTTCAATGCCGCTTATACTGTTTCGAAATAAGGCCCTTTTCTAACAGCAGAACAAATTTAAAGAAAATTCGTCGAGCCCATTTCGAGAAACTCGCGACTAAATAAAGGAAGTCGAGCAGGTCACATGCCGTAAGATAATATACATGTGGGTCACTAGTCCCCTCTTTATAAGTCTTGACATGAACCCTCCATGGATATTTTATCTCTAGGAGATAGAGTCCACCTACGAAGGAAGTCCTGACGAATTTCGTGCAGACGAAAGAGCACAATAAGGGGCGCCATAGGGGGTACCAAGTATGAAAAACAAGCAAATATTAATAAACGGTATCAATAGTTTGTACTCATGGGAACCTTCCTTACAGAATTTTGATTTCAATGCCGCTTATACTGCTTCGAAATAAGGCCCTTTTCTAACAGCAGAACAAATTTAAAGAAAATTCGTCGAGCCGATTTCGAGAAACTAGCGACTAAATAAAGGAAGTCGAGCAGGTCACATGCCGTAAGATAATATACATGTGGGTCACTAGTCCCCTCTTTATAAGTCTTGACATGAACCCTCCATGGATATTTTATCTCTAGGAGATAGAGTCCACCTACGAAGGAAGTCCTGACGAATTTCGTGCAGACGAAAGAGCACAATAAGGGGCGCCATAGGGGGTACCAGGTATGAAAAAAGAGCAAATATTAATAAACGGTATCAATAGTTTGTACTCATGGGAACCTTACTTAGAGAATTTTGATTTCAATGCCGCTTATACTGTTTCGAAATGAGGCCCTTTTCTAACAGCAGAACAAATTTAAAGAAAATTCGTCGAGCCGATTTCGAGAAACTCGCGACTAAATAAAGGAAGTCGAGCAGGTCACATGCCGTAAGATAATATACATGTGGGTCACTAGTCCCCTCTTTATAAGTGTTGACATGAACCCTCCATGGATATTTTATCTCTAGGAGATAGAGTCCACCTACGAAGGAAGTCCTGACGAATTTCGTGCAGACGAAAGAGCACAATAAGGGGCGCCATAGGGGGTACCAGGTATGAAAAACAAGCAAATATTAATCAACGGTATCAATAGTTTGTACTCATGGGAACCTTACTTACAGAATTTTGATTTCAATGCCGCTTATACTGTTTCGAAATAAGGCCCTTTTCTAACAGCAGAACAAATTTAAAGAAAATTCGTCGAGCCGATTTCGAGAAACTCGCGACTAAATAAAGGAAGTCGAGCAGGTCACATGCCGTAAGATAATATACATGTGGGTCACTAGTCCCCTCTTTATAAGTCTTGACATGAACCCTCCATGGATATTTTATCTCTAGGAGATAGAGTCCACCTACGATGGAAGTCCTGACGAATTTCGTGCAGACGAAAGAGCACAATAAGGGGCGCCATAGGGGGTACCAGGTATGAAAAAAGAGCAAATATTAATAAACGGTATCAATAGTTTGTACTCATGGGAACCTTACTTAGAGAATTTTGATTTCAATGCCGCTTATACTGTTTCGAAATAAGGCCCTTTTCTAACAGCAGAACAAATTTAAAGAAAATTCGTCGAGCCGATTTCGAGAAACTCGCGACTAAATAAAGGAAGTCGAGCAGGTCACATGCCGTAAGATAATATACATGTGGGTCACTAGTCCCCTCTTTATAAGTCTTGACATGAACCCTCCATGGATATTTTATCTCTAGGAGATAGAGTCCACCTACGAAGGAAGTCCTGACGAATTTCGTGCAGACGAAAGAGCACAATAAGGGGCGCCATAGGGGGTACCTAGTATGAAAAACAAGCAAATATTAATAAACGGTATCAATAGTTTGTACTCATGGGAACCTTCCTTACAGAATTTTGATTTCAATGCCGCTTATACTGCTTCGAAATAAGGCCCTTTTCTAACAGCAGAACAAATTTAAAGAAAATTCGTCGAGCCGATTTCGAGAAACTAGCGACTAAATAAAGGAAGTCGAGCAGGTCACATGCCGTAAGATAATATACATGTGGGTCACTAGTCCCCTCTTTATAAGTCTTGACATGAACCCTCCATGGATATTTTATCTCTAGGACATAGAGTCCACCTACGAAGGAAGTCCTGACGAATTTCGTGCAGACGAAAGAGCACAATAAGGGGCGCCATAGGGGGTACCAGGTATGAAAAACAAGCAAATATTAATAAACGGTATCAATAGTTTGTACTCATGGGAACCTTACTTACAGAATTTTGATTTCAATGCCGCTTATACTGTTTCGAAATGAGGCCCTTTTCTAACAGCAGAACAAATTCAAAGAAAATTCGTCGAGCCGATTTCGAGAAACTCGCGACTAAATAAAGGAAGTCGAGCAGGTCACATGCCGTAAGATAATATACATGTGGGTCACTAGTCCCCTCTTTATAAGTCTTGACATGAACCCTCCATGGATATTTTATCTCTAGGAGATAGAGTCCACCTACGAAGGAAGTCCTGACGAATTTCGTGCAGACGAAAGAGCACAATAAGGGGCGCCATAGGGGGTACCAGGTATGAAAAACAAGCAAATATTAATAAACGGTATCAATAGTTTGTACTCATGGGAACCTTACTTACAGAACTTTGATTTCAATGCCGCTTATACTGTTTCGAAATGAGGCCCTTTTCTAACAGCAGAACAAATTTAAAGAAAATTCGTCGAGCCGATTTCGAGAAACTCGCGACTAAATAAAGGAAGTCGAGCAGGTCACATGCCGTAAGATAATATACATGTGGGTCACTAGTCCCCTCTTTATAAGTCTTGACATGAACCCTCCATGGATATTTTATCTCTAGGAGATAGAGTCCACCTACGAAGGAAGTCCTGACGAATTTCGTGCAGACGAAAGAGCACAATAAGGGTCGCCATAGGGGGTACCAGGTATGAAAAACAAGCAAATATTAATAAACGGTATCAATAGTTTGTACTCATGGGAACCTTACTTACAGAATTTTGATTTCAATGCCGCTTATACTGTTTCGAAATAAGGCCCTTTTCTAACAGCAGAACAAATTTAAAGAAAATTCGTCGAGCCGATTTCGAGAAACTCGCGACTAAATAAAGGAAGTCGAGCAGGTCACATGCCGTAAGATAATATACATGTGGGTCACTAGTCCCCTCTTTATAAGTCTTGACATGAACCCTCCATGGATATTTTATCTCTAGGAGATAGAGTCCACCTACGAAGGAAGTCCTGACGAATTTCGTGCAGACGAAAGAGCACAATAAGGGGCGCCATAGGGGGTACCAAGTATGAAAAACAAGCAAATATTAATCAACGGTATTAATAGTTTGTACTCATGGGAACCTTACTTACAGAATTTTGATTTCAATGCCGCTTATACTGTTTCGAAATAAGGCCCTTTTCTAACAGCAGAACAAATTTAAAGAAAATTCGTCGAGCCGATTTCGAGAAACTCGCGACTAAATAAAGGAAGTCGAGCAGGTCACATGCCGTAAGATAATATACATGTGGGTCACTAGTCCCCTCTTTATAAGTCTTGACATGAACCCTCCATGGATATTTTATCTCTAGGAGATAGAGTCCACCTACGAAGGAAGTCCTGACGAATTTCGTGCAGACGAAAGAGCACAATAAGGGGCGCCATAGGGGGTACCAGGTATGAAAAACAAGCAAATATTAATAAACGGTATCAATAGTTTGTACTCATGGGAACCTTCCTTACAGAATTTTGATTTCAATGCCGCTTATACTGTTTCGAAATAAGGCCCTTTTCTAACAGCAGAACAAATTTAAAGAAAATTCGTCGAGCCGATTTCGAGAAACTCGCGACTAAATAAAGGAAGTCGAGCAGGTCACATGCCGTAAGATAATAAACATGTGGGTCACTAGTCCCCTCTTTATAAGTCTTGACATGAACCCTCCATGGATATTTTATCTCTAGGAGATAGAGTCCACCTACGAAGGAAGTCCTGACGAATTTCGTGCAGACGAAAGAGCACAATAAGGGGCGCCATAGGGGGTACCAGGTATGAAAAACAAGCAAATATTAATAAACGGTATCAATAGTTTGTACTCATGGGAACCTTGCTTACAGAATTTTGATTTCAATGCCGCTTATACTGTTTCGAAATAAGGCCCTTTTCTAACAGCAAAACAAATTTAAAGAAAATTCGTCGAGCCCATTTCGAGAAACTCGCGACTAAATAAAGGAAGTCGAGCATGTCACATGCCGTAAGATAATATACATGTGGGTCACTAGTCCCCTCTTTATAAGTCTTGACATGAACCCTCCATGGATATTTTATCTCTAGGAGATAGAGTCCACCTACGAAGGAAGTCCTGACGAATTTCGTGCAGACGAAAGAGCACAATAAGGGGCGCCATAGGGGGTACCAAGTATGAAAAACAAGCAAATATTAATAAACGGTATCAATAGTTTGTACTCATGGGAACCTTCCTTACAGAATTTTGATTTCAATGCCGCTTATACTGCTTCGAAATAAGGCCCTTTTCTAACAGCAGAACAAATTTAAAGAAAATTCGTCGAGCCGATTTCGAGAAACTAGCGACTAAATAAAGGAAGTCGAGCAGGTCACATGCCGTAAGATAATATACATGTGGGTCACTAGTCCCCTCTTTATAAGTCTTGACATGAACCCTCCATGGATATTTTATCTCTAGGAGATAGAGTCCACCTACGAAGGAAGTCCTGACGAATTTCGTGCAGACGAAAGAGCACAATAAGGGGCGCCATAGGGGGTACCAGGTATGAAAAACAAGCAAATATTAATAAACGGTATCAATAGTTTGTACTCATGGGAACCTTACTTAGAGAATTTTGATTTCAATGCCGCTTATACTGTTTCGAAATGAGGCCCTTTTCTAACAGCAGAACAAATTTAAAGAAAATTCGTCGAGCCGATTTCGAGAAACTCGCGACTAAATAAAGGAAGTCGAGCAGGTCACATGCCGTAAGATAATATACATGTGGGTCACTAGTCCCCTCTTTATAAGTCTTGACATGAACCCTCCATGGATATTTTATCTCTAGGAGATAGAGTCCACCTACGAAGGAAGTCCTGACGAATTTCGTGCAGACGAAAGAGCACAATAAGGGGCGCCATAGGGGGTACCAGGTATGAAAAACAAGCAAATATTAATCAACGGTATCAATAGTTTGTACTCATGGCAACCTTACTTACAGAATTTTGATTTCAATGCCGCTTATACTGTTTCGAAATGAGGCCCTTTTCTAACAGCAGAACAAATTTAAAGAAAATTCGTCGAGCCGATTTCGAGAAACTCGCGACTAAATAAAGGAAGTCGAGCAGGTCACATGCCGTAAGATAATATACATGTGGGTCACTAGTCCCCTCTTTATAAGTCTTGACATGAACCCTCCATGGATATTTTATCTCTAGGAGATAGAGTCCACCTACGAAGGAAGTCCTGACGAATTTCGTGCAGACGAAAGAGCACAATAAGGGGCGCCATAGGGGGTACCAGGTATGAAAAAAGAGCAAATATTAATAAACGGTATCAATAGTTTGTACTCATGGGAACCTTACTTACAGAATTTTGATTTCAATGCCGCTTATACTGTTTCGAAATAAGGCCCTTTTCTAACAGCAGAACAAATTTAAAGAAAATTCGTCGAGCCGATTTCGAGAAACTCGCGACTAAATAAAGGAAGTCGAGCAGGTCACATGCCGTAAGATAATATACATGTGGGTCACTAGTCCCCTCTTTATAAGTCTTGACATGAACCCTCCATGGATATTTTATCTCTAGGAGATAGAGTCCACCTACGAAGGAAGTCCTGACGAATTTCGTGCAGACGAAAGAGCACAATAAGGGGCGCCATAGGGGGTACCTAGTATGAAAAACAAGCAAATATTAATAAACGGTATCAATAGTTTGTACTCATGGGAACCTTCCTTACAGAATTTTGATTTCAATGCCGCTTATACTGCTTCGAAATAAGGCCCTTTTCTAACAGCAGAACAAATTTAAAGAAAATTCGTCGAGCCGATTTCGAGAAACTAGCGACTAAATAAAGGAAGTCGAGTAGGTCACATGCCGTAAGATAATATACATGTGGGTCACTAGTCCCCTCTTTATAAGTCTTGACATGAACCCTCCATGGATATTTTATCTCTAGGACATAGAGTCCACCTACGAAGGAAGTCCTGACGAATTTCGTGCAGACGAAAGAGCACAATAAGGGGCGCCATAGGGGGTACCAGATATGAAAAACAAGCAAATATTAATAAACGGTATCAATAGTTTGTACTCATGGGAACCTTACTTACAGAATTTTGATTTCAATGCCGCTTATACTGTTTCGAAATGAGGCCCTTTTCTAACAGCAGAACAAATTCAAAGAAAATTCGTCGAGCCGATTTCGAGAAACTCGCGACTAAATAAAGGAAGTCGAGCAGGTCACATGCCGTAAGATAATATACATGTGGGTCACTAGTCCCCTCTTTATAAGTCTTGACATGAACCCTCCATGGATATTTTATCTCTAGGAGATAGAGTCCACCTACGAAGGAAGTCCTGACGAATTTCGTGCAGACGAAAGAGCACAATAAGGGGCGCCATAGGGGGTACCAGGTATGAAAAACAAGCAAATATTAATAAACGGTATCAATAGTTTGTACTCATGGGAACCTTACTTACAGAACTTTGATTTCAATGCCGCTTATACTGTTTCGAAATGAGGCCCTTTTCTAACAGCAGAACAAATTTAAAGAAAATTCGTCGAGCCGATTTCGAGAAACTCGCGACTAAATAAAGGAAGTCGAGCAGGTCACATGCCGTAAGATAATATACATGTGGGTCACTAGTCCCCTCTTTATAAGTCTTGACATGAACCCTCCATGGATATTTTATCTCTAGGAGATAGAGTCCACCTACGAAGGAAGTCCTGACGAATTTCGTGCAGACGAAAGAGCACAATAAGGGTCGCCATAGGGGGTACCAGGTATGAAAAACAAGCAAATATTAATAAACGGTATCAATAGTTTGTACTCATGGGAACCTTACTTACAGAATTTTGATTTCAATGCCGCTTATACTGTTTCGAAATAAGGCCCTTTTCTAACAGCAGAACAAATTTAAAGAAAATTCGTCGAGCCGATTTCGAGAAACTCGCGACTAAATAAAGGAAGTCGAGCAGGTCACATGCCGTAAGATAATATACATGTGGGTCACTAGTCCCCTCTTTATAAGTCTTGACATGAACCCTCCATGGATATTTTATCTCTAGGAGATAGAGTCCACCTACGAAGGAAGTCCTGACGAATTTCGTGCAGACGAAAGAGCACAATAAGGGGCGCCATAGGGGGTACCAGGTATGAAAAAAGAGCAAATATTATTGAACGGTATCAATAGTTTGTACTCATGGGAACCTTACTTACAGAATTTTGATTTCAATGCCGCTTATACTGTTTCGAAATAAGGCCCTTTTCTAACAGCAGAACAAATTTAAAGAAAATTCGTCGAGCCGATTTCGAGAAACTCGCGACTAAATAAAGGAAGTCGAGCAGGTCACATGCCGTAAGATAATATACATGTGGGTCACTAGTCCCCTCTTTATAAGTCTTGACATGAACCCTCCATGGATATTTTATCTCTAGGAGATAGAGTCCACCTACGAAGGAAGTCCTGACGAATTTCGTGCAGACGAAAGAGCACAATAAGGGGCGCCATAGGGGGTACCAGGTATGAAAAACAAGCAAATATTAATCAACGGTATCAATAGTTTGTACTCATGGGAACCTTACTTAGAGAACTTTGATTTCAATGCCGCTTATACTGTTTCGAAATAAGGCCCTTTTCTAACAGCAGAACAAATTTAAAGAAAATTCGTCGAACCGATTTCGAGAAACTCGCGACTAAATAAAGGAAGTCGAGCAGGTCACATGCCGTAAGATAATATACATGTGGGTCACTAGTCCCCTCTTTATAAGTCTTGACATGAACCCTCCATGGATATTTTATCTCTAGGAGATAGAGTCCACCTACGAAGGAAGTCCTGACGAATTTCGTGCAGACGAAAGAGCACAATAAGGGGCGCCATAGGGGGTACCAGGTATGAAAAACAAGCAAATATTAATCAACGGTATCAATAGTTTGTACTCATGGGAACCTTACTTACAGAATTTTGATTTCAATGCCGCTTATACTGTTTCGAAATAAGGCCCTTTTCTAACAGCAAAACAAATTTAAAGAAAATTCGTCGAACCGATTTCGAGAAACTCGCGACTAAATAAAGGAAGTCGAGCAGGTCACATGCCGTAAGATAATATACATGTGGGTCACTAGTCCCCTCTTTATAAGTCTTGACATGAACCCTCCATGGATATTTTATCTCTAGGAGATAGAGTCCACCTACGAAGGAAGTCCTGACGAATTTCGTGCAGACGAAAGAGCACAATAAGGGGCGCCATAGGGGGTACCATGTATGAAAAACAAGCAAATATTAATAAACGGTATCAATAGTTTGTACTCATGGGAACCTTACTTACAGAATTTTGATTTCAATGCCGCTTATACTGTTTCGAAATAAGGCCCTTTTCTAACAGCAGAACAAATTTAAAGAAAATTCGTCGAGCCGATTTCGAGAAACTCGCGACTAAATAAAGGAAGTCGAGCAGGTCACATGCCGTAAGATAATATACATGTGGGTCACTAGTCCCCTCTTTATAAGTCTTGACATGAACCCTCCATGGATATTTTATCTCTAGGAGATAGAGTCCACCTACGAAGGAAGTCCTGACGAATTTCGTGCAGACGAAAGAGCACAATAAGGGGCGCCATAGGGGGTACCAGGTATGAAAAAAGAGCAAATATTATTGAACGGTATCAATAGTTTGTACTCATGGGAACCTTACTTACAGAATTTTGATTTCAATGCCGCTTATACTGTTTCGAAATAAGGCCCTTTTCTAACAGCAGAACAAATTTAAAGAAAATTCGTCGAGCCGATTTCGAGAAACTCGCGACTAAATAAAGGAAGTCGAGCAGGTCACATGCCGTAAGATAATATACATGTGGGTCACTAGTCCCCTCTTTATAAGTCTTAACATCAACCCTCCATGGATATTTTATCTCTAGGAGATAGAGTCCACCTACGAAGGAAGTCCTGACGAATTTCGTGCAGACGAAAGAGCACAATAAGGGGCGCCATAGGGGGTACCAGGTATGAAAAACAAGCAAATATTAATAAACGGTATCAATAGTTTGTACTCATGGGAACCTTACTTAAAGAATTTTGATTTCAATGCCGCTTATACTGTTTCGAAATGAGGCCCTTTTCTAACAGCAGAACAAATTTAAAGAAAATTCGTCGAGCCGATTTCGAGAAACTCGCGACTAAATAAAGGAAGTCGAGAAGGTCACATGCCGTAAGATAATATACATGTGGGTCACTAGTCCCCTCTTTATAAGTGTTGACATGAACCCTCCATGGATATTTTATCTCTAGGAGATAGAGTCCACCTACGAAGGAAGTCCTGACGAATTTCGTGCAGACGAAAGAGCACAATAAGGGGCGCCATAGGGGGTACCAGGTATGAAAAACAAGCAAATATTAATCAACGGTATCAATAGTTTGTACTCATGGGAACCTTACTTACAGAATTTTGATTTCAATGCCGCTTATACTGTTTCGAAATAACGCCCTTTTCTAACAGCAGAACAAATTTAAAGAAAATTCGTCGAGCCGATTTCGAGAAACTCGCGACTAAATAAAGGAAGTCGAGCAGGTCACATGCCGTAAGATAATATACATGTGGGTCACTAGTCCCCTCTTTATAAGTCTTGACATGAACCCTCCATGGATATTTTATCTCTAGGAGATAGAGTCCACCTACGAAGGAAGTCCTGACGAATTTCGTGCAGACGAAAGAGCACAATAAGGGGCGCCATAGGGGGTACCAAGTATGAAAAACAAGCAAATATTAATAAACGGTATCAATAGTTTGTACTCATGGGAACCTTCCTTACAGAATTTTGATTTCAATGCCGCTTACACTGTTTCGAAATAAGGCCCTTTTCTAACAGCAGAACAAATTTAAAGAAAATTCGTCGAGCCGATTTCGAGAAACTCGCGACTAAATAAAGGAAGTCGAGCAGGTCACATGACGTAAGATAATATACATGTGGGTCACTAGTCCCCTCTTTATAAGTCTTGACATGAACCCTCCATGGATATTTTATCTCTAGGAGATAGAGTCCACCTACGAAGGAAGTCCTGACGAATTTCGTGCAGACGAAAGAGCACAATAAGGGGCGCCATAGGGGGTACCAGGTATGAAAAACAAGCAAATGTTAATAAACGGTATCAATAGTTTGTACTCATGGGAACCTTACTTACAGAATTTTGATTTCAATGCCGCTTATACTGTTTCGAAATAAGGCCCTTTTCTAACAGCAGAACAAATTTAAAGAAAATTCGTCGAGCCGATTTCGAGAAACTCGCGACTAAATAAAGGAAGTCGAGCAGGTCACATGCCGTAAGATAATATACATGTGGGTCACTAGTCCCCTCTTTATAAGTCTTGACATGAACCCTCCATGGATATTTTATCTCTAGGAGATAGATTCCACCTACGAAGGAAGTCCTGACGAATTTCGTGCAGACGAAAGAGCACAATAAGGGGCGCCATAGGGGGTACCAGGTATGAAAAACAAGCAAATATTAATAAACGGTATCAATAGTTTGTACTCATGGGAACCTTACTTACAGAATTTTGATTTCAATGCCGCTTATACTGTTTCGAAATAAGGCCCTTTTCTAACAGAAAAACAAATTTAAAGAAAATTCGTCGAGCCGATTTCGAGAAACTCGCGACTAAATAAAGGAAGTCGAGCAGGTCACATGCCGTAAGATAATATACATGTGGGTCACTAGTCCCCTCTTTATAAGTCTTGACATGAACCCTCCATGGATATTTTATCTCTAGGAGATAGAGTCCACCTACGAAGGAAGTCCTGACGAATTTCGTGCAGACGAAAGAGCACAATAAGGGGCGCCATAGGGGGTACCAGGTATGAAAAACAAGCAAATATTAATAAACGGTATCAATAGTTTGTACTCATGGGAACCTTACTTACAGAACTTTGATTTCAATGCCGCTTATACTGTTTCGAAAAAAGGCCCTTTTCTAACAGCAGAACAAATTTAAAGAAAATTCGTCGAGCCGATTTCAAGAAACTCGCGACTAAATAAAGGAAGTCGAGCAGGTCACATGCCGTAAGATAATATACATGTGGGTCACTAGTCCCCTCTTTATAAGTCTTGACATGAACCCTCCATGGATATTTTATCTCTAGGAGATAGAGTCCACCTACGAAGGAAGTCCTGACGAATTTCGTGCAGACGAAAGAGCACAATAAGGGTCGCCATAGGGGGTACCAGGTATGAAAAACAAGCAAATATTAATAAACGGTATCAATAGTTTGTACTCATGGGAACCTTACTTACAAAATTTTGATTTCAATGCCGCTTATACTGCTTCGAAATAAGGCCCTTTTCTAACAGCAGAACAAATTTAAAGAAAATTCGTCGAGCCGATTTCGAGAAACTCGCGACTAAATAAAGGAAGTCGAGCAGGTCACATGCCGTAAGATAATATACATGTGGGTCACTAGTCCCCTCTTTATAAGTCTTGACATGAACCCTCCATGGATATTTTATCTCTAGGAGATAGAGTCCACCTACGAAGGAAGTCCTGACGAATTTCGTGCAGACGAAAGAGCACAATAAGGGGCGCCATAGGGGGTACCATGTATGAAAAACAAGCAAATATTAATAAACGGTATCAATAGTTTGTACTCATGGGAACCTTACTTACAGAATTTTGATTTCAATGCCGCTTATACTGTTTCGAAATAAGGCCCTTTTCTAACAGCAGAACAAATTTAAAGAAAATTCGTCGAGCCGATTTCGAGAAACTCGCGACTAAATAAAGGAAGTCGAGCAGGTCACATGCCGTAAGATAATATACATGTGGGTCACTAGTCCCCTCTTTATAAGTCTTGACATGAACCCTCCATGGATGTTTTATCTCTAGGAGATAGAGTCCACCTACGAAGGAAGTCCTGACGAATTTCGTGCAGACGAAAGAGCACAATAAGGGGCGCCATAGGGGGTACCAGGTATGAAAAACAAGCAAATATTAATAAACGGTATCAATAGTTTGTACTCATGGGAACCTTACTTACAGAATTTTGATTTCAATGCCGCTTATACTGTTTCGAAATAAGGCCCTTTTCTAACAGCAGAACAAATTTAAAGAAAATTCGTCGAGCCGATTTCGAGAAACTCGCGACTAAATAAAGGAAGTCGAGCAGGTCACATGCCGTAAGATAATATACATGTGGGTCACTAGTCCCCTCTTTATAAGTCTTGACATGAACCCTCCATGGATATTTTATCTCTAGGAGATAGAGTCCACCTACGAAGGAAGTCCTGACGAATTTCGTGCAGACGAAAGAGCACAATAAGGGGCGCCATAGGGGGTACCATGTATGAAAAACAAGCAAATATTAATAAACGGTATCAATAGTTTGTACTCATTGGAACCTTACTTACAGAATTTTGATTTCAATGCCGCTTATACTGTTTCGAAATAAGGCCCTTTTCTAACAGCAGAACAAATTTAAAGAAAATTCGTCGAGCCGATTTCGAGAAACTCGCGACTAAATAAAGGAAGTCGAGCAGGTCACATGCCGTAAGATAATATACATGTGGGTCACTAGTCCCCTCTTTATAAGTCTTGACATGAACCCTCCATGGATATTTTATCTCTAGGAGATAGAGTCCACCTACGAAGGAAGTCCTGACGAATTTCGTGCAGACGAAAGAGCACAATAAGGGGCGCCATAGGGGGTACCAGGTATGAAAAACAAGCAAATATTAATAAACGGTATCAATAGTTTGTACTCATGGCAACCTTACTTACGGAATTTTGATTTCAATGCCGCTTATACTGTTTCGAAATAAGGCCCTTTTCTAACAGCAGAACAAATTTAAAGAAAATTCGTCGAGCCGATTTCGAGAAACTCGCGACTAAATAAAGGAAGTCGAGAAGGTCACATGCCGTAAGATAATATACATGTGGGTCACTAGTCCCCTCTTTATAAGTCTTGACATGAACCCTCCATGGATATTTTATCTCTAGGAGATAGAGTCCACCTACGAAGGAAGTCCTGACGAATTTCGTGCAGACGAAAGAGCACAATAAGGGTCGCCATAGGGGGTACCAGGTATGAAAAACAAGCAAATATTAATAAACGGTATCAATAGTTTGTACTCATGGGAACCTTACTTAGAGAATTTTGATTTCAATGCCGCTTATACTGTTTCGAAATAAGGCCCTTTTCTAACAGCAGAACAAATTTAAAGAAAATTCGTCGAGCCGATTTCGAGAAACTCGCGACTAAATAAAGGAAGTCGAGCAGGTCACATGCCGTAAGATAATATACATGTGGGTCACTAGTCCCCTCTTTATAAGTCTTGACATGAACCCTCCATGGATATTTTATCTCTAGGAGATAGAGTCCACCTACGAAGGAAGTCCTGACGAATTTCGTGCAGACGAAAGAGCACAATAAGGGGCGCCATAGGGGGTACCAGGTATGAAAAACAAGCAAATATTAATCAACGGTATCAATAGTTTGTACTCATGGGAACCTTACTTACAGAATTTTGATTTCAATGCCGCTTATACTGTTTCGAAATAAGGCCCTTTTCTAACAGCAGAACAAATTTAAAGAAAATTCGTCGAGCCGATTTCGAGAAACTCACGACTAAATAAAGGAAGTCGAGCAGGTCACATGCCGTAAGATAATATACATGTGGGTCACTAGTCCCCTCTTTATAAGTCTTGACATGAACCCTCCATGGATATTTTATCTCTAGGAGATAGAGTCCACCTACGAAGGAAGTCCTGACGAATTTCGTGCAGACGAAAGAGCACAATAAGGGGCGCCATAGGGGGTACCAGGTATGAAAAACAAGCAAATATTAATAAACGGTATCAATAGTTTGTACTCATGGGAACCTTACTTACAGAATTTTGATTTCAATGCCGCTTATACTGTTTCGAAATAAGGCCCTTTTCTAACAGCAGAACAAATTTAAAGAAAATTCGTCGAGCCGATTTCGAGAAACTCGCGACTAAATAAAGGAAGTCGAGCAGGTCACATGCCGTAAGATAATATACATGTGGGTCACTAGTCCCCTCTTTATAAGTCTTGACATGAACCCTCCATGGATGTTTTATCTCTAGGAGATAGAGTCCACCTACGAAGGAAGTCCTGACGAATTTCGTGCAGACGAAAGAGCACAATAAGGGGCGCCATAGGGGGTACCAGGTATGAAAAACAAGCAAATATTAATAAACGGTATCAATAGTTTGTACTCATGGGAACCTTACTTACAGAATTTTGATTTCAATGCCGCTTATACTGTTTCGAAATAAGGCCCTTTTCTAACAGCAGAACAAATTTAAAGAAAATTCGTCGAGCCGATTTCGAGAAACTCGCGACTAAATAAAGGAAGTCGAGCAGGTCACATGCCGTAAGATAATATACATGTGGGTCACTAGTCCCCTCTTTATAAGTCTTGACATGAACCCTCCATGGATATTTTATCTCTAGGAGATAGAGTCCACCTACGAAGGAAGTCCTGACGAATTTCGTGCAGACGAAAGAGCACAATAAGGGGCGCCATAGGGGGTACCATGTATGAAAAACAAGCAAATATTAATAAACGGTATCAATAGTTTGTACTCATTGGAACCTTACTTACAGAATTTTGATTTCAATGCCGCTTATACTGTTTCGAAATAAGGCCCTTTTCTAACAGCAGAACAAATTTAAAGAAAATTCGTCGAGCCGATTTCGAGAAACTCGCGACTAAATAAAGGAAGTCGAGCAGGTCACATGCCGTAAGATAATATACATGTGGGTCACTAGTCCCCTCTTTATAAGTCTTGACATGAACCCTCCATGGATATTTTATCTCTAGGAGATAGAGTCCACCTACGAAGGAAGTCCTGACGAATTTCGTGCAGACGAAAGAGCACAATAAGGGGCGCCATAGGGGGTACCAGGTATGAAAAACAAGCAAATATTAATAAACGGTATCAATAGTTTGTACTCATGGCAACCTTACTTACGGAATTTTGATTTCAATGCCGCTTATACTGTTTCGAAATAAGGCCCTTTTCTAACAGCAGAACAAATTTAAAGAAAATTCGTCGAGCCGATTTCGAGAAACTCGCGACTAAATAAAGGAAGTCGAGAAGGTCACATGCCGTAAGATAATATACATGTGGGTCACTAGTCCCCTCTTTATAAGTCTTGACATGAACCCTCCATGGATATTTTATCTCTAGGAGATAGAGTCCACCTACGAAGGAAGTCCTGACGAATTTCGTGCAGACGAAAGAGCACAATAAGGGTCGCCATAGGGGGTACCAGGTATGAAAAACAAGCAAATATTAATAAACGGTATCAATAGTTTGTACTCATGGGAACCTTACTTAGAGAATTTTGATTTCAATGCCGCTTATACTGTTTCGAAATAAGGCCCTTTTCTAACAGCAGAACAAATTTAAAGAAAATTCGTCGAGCCGATTTCGAGAAACTCGCGACTAAATAAAGGAAGTCGAGCAGGTCACATGCCGTAAGATAATATACATGTGGGTCACTAGTCCCCTCTTTATAAGTCTTGACATGAACCCTCCATGGATATTTTATCTCTAGGAGATAGAGTCCACCTACGAAGGAAGTCCTGACGAATTTCGTGCAGACGAAAGAGCACAATAAGGGGCGCCATAGGGGGTACCAGGTATGAAAAACAAGCAAATATTAATCAACGGTATCAATAGTTTGTACTCATGGGAACCTTACTTACAGAATTTTGATTTCAATGCCGCTTATACTGTTTCGAAATAAGGCCCTTTTCTAACAGCAGAACAAATTTAAAGAAAATTCGTCGAGCCGATTTCGAGAAACTCGCGACTAAATAAAGGAAGTCGAGCAGGTCACATGCCGTAAGATAATATACATGTGGGTCACTAGTCCCCTTTTTATAAATCTTGACATGAACCCTCCATGGATATTTTATCTCTAGGAGATAGAGTCCACCTACGAAGGAAGTCCTGACGAATTTCGTGCAGACGAAAGAGCACAATAAGGGGCGCCATAGGGGGTACCAGGTATGAAAAACAAGCAAATATTAATAAACGGTATCAATAGTTTGTACTCATGGGAACCTTACTTACAGAATTTTGATTTCAATGCCGCTTATACTGTTTCGAAATAAGGCCCTTTTCTAACAGCAGAACAAATTTAAAGAAAATTCGTCGAGCCGATTTCGAGAAACTCGCGACTAAATAAAGGAAGTCGAGCAGGTCACATGCCGTAAGATAATATACATGTGGGTCACTAGTCCCCTCTTTATAAGTCTTGACATGAACCCTCCATGGATATTTTATCTCTAGGAGATAGATTCCACCTACGAAGGAAGTCCTGACGAATTTCGTGCAGACGAAAGAGCACAATAAGGGGCGCCATAGGGGGTACCAGGTATGAAAAACAAGCAAATATTAATAAACGGTATCAATAGTTTGTACTCATGGGAACCTTACTTACAGAATTTTGATTTCAATGCCGCTTATACTGTTTCGAAATAAGGCCCTTTTCTAACAGCAAAACAAATTTAAAGAAAATTCGTCGAGCCGATTTCGAGAAACTCGCGACTAAATAAAGGAAGTCGAGCAGGTCACATGCCGTAAGATAATATACATGTGGGTCACTAGTCCCCTCTTTATAAGTCTTGACATGAACCCTCCATGGATATTTTATCTCTAGGAGATAGAGTCCACCTACGAAGGAAGTCCTGACGAATTTCGTGCAGACGAAAGAGCACAATAAGGGGCGCCATAGGGGGTACCAGGTATGAAAAACAAGCAAATATTAATAAACGGTATCAATAGTTTGTACTCATGGGAACCTTACTTACAGAATTTTGATTTCAATGCCGCTTATACTGTTTCGAAAAAAGGCCCTTTTCTAACAGCAGAACAAATTTAAGGAAAATTCGTCGAGCCGATTTCAAGAAACTCGCGACTAAATAAAGGAAGTCGAGCAGGTCACATGCCGTAAGATAATATACATGTGGGTCACTAGTCCCCTCTTTATAAGTCTTGACATGAACCCTCCATGGATATTTTATCTCTAGGAGATAGAGTCCACCTACGAAGGAAGTCCTGACGAATTTCGTGCAGACGAAAGAGCACAATAAGGGTCGCCATAGGGGGTACCAGGTATGAAAAACAAGCAAATATTAATAAACGGTATCAATAGTTTGTACTCATGGGAACCTTACTTACAGAATTTTGATTTCAATGCCGCTTATACTGCTTCGAAATAGGGCCCTTTTCTAACAGCAGAACAAATTTAAAGAAAATTCGTCGAGCCGATTTCGAGAAACTCGCGACTAAATAAAGGAAGTCGAGCAGGTCACATGCCGTAAGATAATATACATGTGGGTCACTAGTCCCCTCTTTATAAGTCTTGACATGAACCCTCCATGGATATTTTATCTCTAGGAGATAGAGTCCACCTACGAAGGAAGTCCTGACGAATTTCGTGCAGACGAAAGAGCACAATAAGGGGCGCCATAGGGGGTACCATGTATGAAAAACAAGCAAATATTAATAAACGGTATCAATAGTTTGTACTCATGGGAACCTTACTTACAGAATTTTGATTTCAATGCCGCTTATACTGTTTCGAAATAAGGCCCTTTTCTAACAGCAGAACAAATTTAAAGAAAATTCGTCGAGCCGATTTCGAGAAACTCACGACTAAATAAAGGAAGTCGAGCAGGTCACATGCCGTAAGATAATATACATGTGGGTCACTAGTCCCCTCTTTATAAGTCTTGACATGAACCCTCCATGGATATTTTATCTCTAGGAGATAGAGTCCACCTACGAAGGAAGTCCTGACGAATTTCGTGCAGACGAAAGAGCACAATAAGGGGCGCCATAGGGGGTACCAGGTATGAAAAACAAGCAAATATTAATAAACGGTATCAATAGTTTGTACTCATGGGAACCTTACTTACAGAATTTTGATTTCAATGCCGCTTATACTGTTTCGAAATAAGGCCCTTTTCTAACAGCAGAACAAATTTAAAGAAAATTCGTCGAGCCGATTTCGAGAAACTCGCGACTAAATAAAGGAAGTCGAGCAGGTCACATGCCGTAAGATAATATACATGTGGGTCACTAGTCCCCTCTTTATAAGTCTTGACATGAACCCTCCATGGATGTTTTATCTCTAGGAGATAGAGTCCACCTACGAAGGAAGTCCTGACGAATTTCGTGCAGACGAAAGAGCACAATAAGGGGCGCCATAGATGGTACCAGGTATGAAAAACAAGGAAATATTAATAAACGGTATCAATAGTTTGTACTGATGGGAACCTTACTTACGGAATTTTGATTTCAATGCCGCTTATACTGTTTCGAAATAAGGCCCTTTTCTAACAGCAGAACAAATTTAAAGAAAATTCGTAGAGCCGATTTCGAGAAACTCGCGACTAAATAAAGGAAGTCGAGCAGGTCACATGCCGTAAGATAATATACATGTGGGTCACTAGTCCCCTCTTTATAAGTCTTGACATGAACCCTCCATGGATATTTTATCTCTAGGAGATAGAGTCCACCTACGAAGGAAGTCCTGACGAATTTCGTGCAGACGAAAGAGCACAATAAGGGGCGCCATAGGGGGTACCATGTATGAAAAACAAGCAAATATTAATAAACGGTATCAATAGTTTGTACTCATGGGAACCTTCCTTACAGAATTTTGATTTCAATGCCGCTTATACTGTTTCGAAATAAGGCCCTTTTCTAACAGCAGAACAAATTTAAAGAAAATTCGTCGAGCCGATTTCGAGAAACTCGCGACTAAATAAAGGAAGTCGAGCAGGTCACATGCCGTAAGATAATATACATGTGGGTCACTAGTCCCCTCTTTATAAGTCTTGACATGAACCCTCCATGGATATTTTATCTCTAGGAGATAGAGTCCACCTACGAAGGAAGTCCTGACGAATTTCGTGCAGACGAAAGAGCACAATAAGGGGCGCCATAGGGGGTACCAGGTATGAAAAACAAGCAAATATTAATAAACGGTATCAATAGTTTGTACTCATGGGAACCTTACTTACAGAATTTTGATTTCAATGCCGCTTATACTGTTTCGAAATAAGGCCCTTTTCTAACAGCAGAACAAATTTAAAGAAAATTCGTCGAGCCGATTTCGAGAAACTCGCGACTAAATAAAGGAAGTCGAGCAGGTCACATGCCGTAAGATAATATACATGTGGGTCACTAGTCCCCTCTTTATAAGTCTTGACATGAACCCTCCATGGATATTTTATCTCTAGGAGATAGAGTCCACCTACGAAGGAAGTCCTGACGAATTTCGTGCAGACGAAAGAGCACAATAAGGGGCGCCATAGGGGGTACCAGGTATGAAAAAAGAGCAAATATTATTGAACGGTATCAATAGTTTGTACTCATGGGAACCTTACTTACAGAATTTTGATCTCAATGCCGCTTATACTGTTTCGAAATAAGGCCCTTTTCTAACAGCAGAACAAATTTAAAGAAAATTCGTCGAGCCGATTTCGAGAAACTCGCGACTAAATAAAGGAAGTCGAGCAGGTCACATGCCGTAAGATAATATACATGTGGGTCACTAGTCCCCTCTTTATAAGTCTTAACATCAACCCTCCATGGATATTTTATCTCTAGGAGATAGAGTCCACCTACGAAGGAAGTCCTGACGAATTTCGTGCAGACGAAAGAGCACAATAAGGGGCGCCATAGGGGGTACCAGGTATGAAAAACAAGCAAATATTAATAAACGGTATCAATAGTTTGTACTCATGGGAACCTTACTTAAAGAATTTTGATTTCAATGCCGCTTATACTGTTTCGAAATGAGGCCCTTTTCTAACAGCAGAACAAATTTAAAGAAAATTCGTCGAGCCGATTTCGAGAAACTCGCGACTAAATAAAGGAAGTCGAGCAGGTCACATGCCGTAAGATAATATACATGTGGGTCACTAGTCCCCTCTTTATAAGTCTTGACATGAACCCTCCATGGATATTTTATCTCTAGGAGATAGAGTCCACCTACGAAGGAAGTCCTGACGAATTTCGTGCAGACGAAAGAGCACAATAAGGGGCGCCATAGGGGGTACCAGGTATGAAAAACAAGCAAATATTAATCAACGGTATCAATAGTTTGTACTCATGGGAACCTTACTTACAGAATTTTGATTTCAATGCCGCTTATACTGTTTTGAAATAAGGCCCTTTTCTAACAGCAGAACAAATTTAAAGAAAATTCGTCGAGCCGATTTCGAGAAACTCGCGACTAAATAAAGGAAGTCGAGCAGGTCACATGCCGTAAGATAATATACATGTGGGTCACTAGTCCCCTCTTTATAAGTCTTGACATGAACCCTCCATGGATATTTTATCTCTAGGAGATAGAGTCCACCTACGAAGGAAGTCCTGACGAATTTCGTGCAGACGAAAGAGCACAATAAGGGGCGCCATAGGGGGTACCAAGTATGAAAAACAAGCAAATATTAATAAACGGTATCAATAGTTTGTACTCATGGGAACCTTCCTTACAGAATTTTGATTTCAATGCCGCTTACACTGTTTCGAAATAAGGCCCTTTTCTAACAGCAGAACAAATTTAAAGAAAATTCGTCGAGCCGATTTCGAGAAACTCGCGACTAAATAAAGGAAGTCGAGCAGGTCACATGACGTAAGATAATATACATGTGGGTCACTAGTCCCCTCTTTATAAGTCTTGACATGAACCCTCCATGGATATTTTATCTCTAGGAGATAGAGTCCACCTACGAAGGAAGTCCTGACGAATTTCGTGCAGACGAAAGAGCACAATAAGGGGCGCCATAGGGGGTACCAGGTATGAAAAACAAGCAAATATTAATAAACGGTATCAATAGTTTGTACTCATGGGAACCTTACTTACAGAATTTTGATTTCAATGCCGCTTATACTGTTTCGAAATAAGGCCCTTTTCTAACAGCAGAACAAATTTAAAGAAAATTCGTCGAGCCGATTTCGAGAAACTCGCGACTAAATAAAGGAAGTCGAGCAGGTCACATGCCGTAAGATAATATACATGTGGGTCACTAGTCCCCTCTTTATAAGTCTTGACATGAACCCTCCATGGATATTTTATCTCTAGGAGATAGATTCCACCTACGAAGGAAGTCCTGACGAATTTCGTGCAGACGAAAGAGCACAATAAGGGGCGCCATAGGGGGTACCAGGTATGAAAAACAAGCAAATATTAATAAACGGTATCAATAGTTTGTACTCATGGGAACCTTACTTACAGAATTTTGATTTCAATGCCGCTTATACTGTTTCGAAATAAGGCCCTTTTCTAACAGCAAAACAAATTTAAAGAAAATTCGTCGAGCCGATTTCGAGAAACTCGCGACTAAATAAAGGAAGTCGAGCAGGTCACATGCCGTAAGATAATATACATGTGGGTCACTAGTCCCCTCTTTATAAGTCTTGACATGAACCCTCCATGGATATTTTATCTCTAGGAGATAGAGTCCACCTACGAAGGAAGTCCTGACGAATTTCGTGCAGACGAAAGAGCACAATAAGGGGCGCCATAGGGGGTACCAGGTATGAAAAACAAGCAAATATTAATAAACGGTATCAATAGTTTGTACTCATGGGAACCTTACTTACAGAATTTTGATTTCAATGCCGCTTATACTGTTTCGAAAAAAGGCCCTTTTCTAGCAGCAGAACAAATTTAAAGAAAATTCGTCGAGCCGATTTCAAGAAACTCGCGACTAAATAAAGGAAGTCGAGCAGGTCACATGCCGTAAGATAATATACATGTGGGTCACTAGTCCCCTCTTTATAAGTCTTGACATGAACCCTCCATGGATATTTTATCTCTAGGAGATAGAGTCCACCTACGAAGGAAGTCCTGACGAATTTCGTGCAGACGAAAGAGCACAATAAGGGTCGCCATAGGGGGTACCAGGTATGAAAAACAAGCAAATATTAATAAACGGTATCAATAGTTTGTACTCATGGGAACCTTACTTACAGAATTTTGATTTCAATGCCGCTTATACTGCTTCGAAATAAGGCCCTTTTCTAACAGCAGAACAAATTTAAAGAAAATTCGTCGAGCCGATTTCGAGAAACTCGCGACTAAATAAAGGAAGTCGAGCAGGTCACATGCCGTAAGATAATATACATGTGGGTCACTAGTCCCCTCTTTATAAGTCTTGACATGAACCCTCCATGGATATTTTATCTCTAGGAGATAGAGTCCACCTACGAAGGAAGTCCTGACGAATTTCGTGCAGACGAAAGAGCACAATAAGGGGCGCCATAGGGGGTACCATGTATGAAAAACAAGCAAATATTAATAAACGGTATCAATAGTTTGTACTCATGGGAACCTTACTTACAGAATTTTGATTTCAATGCCGCTTATACTGTTTCGAAATAAGGCCCTTTTCTAACAGCAGAACAAATTTAAAGAAAATTCGTCGAGCCGATTTCGAGAAACTCACGACTAAATAAAGGAAGTCGAGCAGGTCACATGCCGTAAGATAATATACATGTGGGTCACTAGTCCCCTCTTTATAAGTCTTGACATGAACCCTCCATGGATATTTTATCTCTAGGAGATAGAGTCCACCTACGAAGGAAGTCCTGACGAATTTCGTGCAGACGAAAGAGCACAATAAGGGGCGCCATAGGGGGTACCAGGTATGAAAAACAAGCAAATATTAATAAACGGTATCAATAGTTTGTACTCATGGGAACCTTACTTACAGAATTTTGATTTCAATGCCGCTTATACTGTTTCGAAATAAGGCCCTTTTCTAACAGCAGAACAAATTTAAAGAAAATTCGTCGAGCCGATTTCGAGAAACTCGCGACTAAATAAAGGAAGTCGAGCAGGTCACATGCCGTAAGATAATATACATGTGGGTCACTAGTCCCCTCTTTATAAGTCTTGACATGAACCCTCCATGGATGTTTTATCTCTAGGAGATAGAGTCCACCTACGAAGGAAGTCCTGACGAATTTCGTGCAGACGAAAGAGCACAATAAGGGGCGCCATAGGGGGTACCAGGTATGAAAAACAAGCAAATATTAATAAACGGTATCAATAGTTTGTACTCATGGGAACCTTACTTACAGAATTTTGATTTCAATGCCGCTTATACTGTTTCGAAATAAGGCCCTTTTCTAACAGCAGAACAAATTTAAAGAAAATTCGTCGAGCCGATTTCGAGAAACTCGCGACTAAATAAAGGAAGTCGAGCAGGTCACATGCCGTAAGATAATATACATGTGGGTTACTAGTCCCCTCTTTATAAGTCTTGACATGAACCCTCCATGGATATTTTATCTCTAGGAGATAGAGTCCACCTACGAAGGAAGTCCTGACGAATTTCGTGCAGACGAAAGAGCACAATAAGGGGCGCCATAGGGGGTACCATGTATGAAAAACAAGCAAATATTAATAAACGGTATCAATAGTTTGTACTCATTGGAACCTTACTTACAGAATTTTGATTTCAATGCCGCTTATACTGTTTCGAAATAAGGCCCTTTTCTAACAGCAGAACAAATTTAAAGAAAATTCGTCGAGCCGATTTCGAGAAACTCGCGACTAAATAAAGGAAGTCGAGCAGGTCACATGCCGTAAGATAATATACATGTGGGTCACTAGTCCCCTCTTTATAAGTCTTGACATGAACCCTCCATGGATATTTTATCTCTAGGAGATAGAGTCCACCTACGAAGGAAGTCCTGACGAATTTCGTGCAGACGAAAGAGCACAATAAGGGGCGCCATAGGGGGTACCAGGTATGAAAAACAAGCAAATATTAATAAACGGTATCAATAGTTTGTACTCATGGGAACCTTACTTACAGAATTTTGATTTCAATGCCGCTTATACTGTTTCGAAATAAGGCCCTTTTCTAACAGCAGAACAAATTTAAAGAAAATTCGTCGAGCCGATTTCGAGAAACTCGCGACTAAATAAAGGAAGTCGAGAAGGTCACATGCCGTAAGATAATATACATGTGGGTCACTAGTCCCCTCTTTATAAGTCTTGACATGAACCCTCCATGGATATTTTATCTCTAGGAGATAGAGTCCACCTACGAAGGAAGTCCTGACGAATTTCGTGCAGACGAAAGAGCACAATAAGGGTCGCCATAGGGGGTACCAGGTATGAAAAACAAGCAAATATTAATAAACGGTATCAATAGTTTGTACTCATGGGAACCTTACTTAGAGAATTTTGATTTCAATGCCGCTTATACTGTTTCGAAATAAGGCCCTTTTCTAACAGCAGAACAAATTTAAAGAAAATTCGTCGAGCCGATTTCGAGAAACTCGCGACTAAATAAAGGAAGTCGAGCAGGTCACATGCCGTAAGATAATATACATGTGGGTCACTAGTCCCCTCTTTATAAGTCTTGACATGAACCCTCCATGGATATTTTATCTCTAGGAGATAGAGTCCACCTACGAAGGAAGTCCTGACGAATTTCGTGCAGACGAAAGAGCACAATAAGGGGCGCCATAGGGGGTACCAGGTATGAAAAACAAGCAAATATTAATCAACGGTATCAATAGTTTGTACTCATGGGAACCTTACTTAGAGAATTTTGATTTCAATGCCGCTTATACTGTTTCGAAATAAGGCCCTTTTCTAACAGCAGAACAAATTTAAAGAAAATTCGTCGAGCCGATTTCGAGAAACTCGCGACTAAATAAAGGAAGTCGAGCAGGTCACATGCCGTAAGATAATATACATGTGGGTCACTAGTCCCCTTTTTATAAATCTTGACATGAACCCTCCATGGATATTTTATCTCTAGGAGATAGAGTCCACCTACGAAGGAAGTCCTGACGAATTTCGTGCAGACGAAAGAGCACAATAAGGGGCGCCATAGGGGGTACCAGGTATGAAAAACAAGCAAATATTAATCAACGGTATCAATAGTTTGTACTCATGGGAACCTTACTTACAGAATTTTGATTTCAATGCCGCTTATACTGTTTCGAAATAAGGCCCTTTTCTAACAGCAGAACAAATTTAAAGAAAATTCGTCGAGCCGATTTCGAGAAACTCGCGACTAAATAAAGGAAGTCGAGCAGGTCACATGCCGTAAGATAATATACATGTGGGTCACTAGTCCCCTCTTTATAAGTCTTGACATGAACCCTCCATGGATATTTTATCTCTAGGAGATAGAGTCCACCTACGAAGGAAGTCCTGACGAATTTCGTGCAGACGAAAGAGCACAATAAGGGGCGCCATAGGGGGTACCAGGTATGAAAAACAAGCAAATATTAATCAACGGTATCAATAGTTTGTACTCATGGGAACCTTACTTACAGAATTTTGATTTCAATGCCGCTTATACTGTTTCGAAATAAGGCCCTTTTCTAACAGCAGAACAAATTTAAAGAAAATTCGTCGAGCCGATTTCGAGAAACTCGCGACTAAATAAAGGAAGTCGAGCAGGTCACATGCCGTAAGATAATATACATGTGGGTCACTAGTCCCCTCTTTATAAGTCTTGACATGAACCCTCCATGGATATTTTATCTCTAGGAGATAGAGTCCACCTACGAAGGAAGTCCTGACGAATTTCGTGCAGACGAAAGAGCACAATAAGGGGCGCCATAGATGGTACCAGGTATGAAAAACAAGGAAATATTAATAAACGGTATCAATAGTTTGTACTGATGGGAACCTTACTTACGGAATTTTGATTTCAATGCCGCTTATACTGTTTCGAAATAAGGCCCTTTTCTAACAGCAGAACAAATTTAAAGAAAATTCGTCGAGCCGATTTCGAGAAACTCGCGACTAAATAAAGGAAGTCGAGCAGGTCACATGCCGTAAGATAATATACATGTGGGTCACTAGTCCCCTCTTTATAAGTCTTGACATGAACCCTCCATGGATATTTTATCTCTAGGAGATAGAGTCCACCTACGAAGGAAGTCCTGACGAATTTCGTGCAGACGAAAGAGCACAATAAGGGGCGCCATAGGGTGTACCAGGTATGAAAAACAAGCAAATATTAATAAACGGTATCAATAGTTTGTACTCATGGGAACCTTACTTACAGAATTTTGATTTCAATGCCGCTTTTACCGTTCCGAAATGAGGCCCGTTTCTAACAGCAGAACAAATTTAAAGAAAATTCGTCGAGCCGATTTTGAGAAACTCGCGACTAAATAAAGGAAGTCGAGCAGGTCACATGCCGTAAGATAATATACATGTGGGTCACTAGTCCCCTCTTTATAAGTCTTGACATGAACCCTCCATGGATATTTTATCTCTAGGAGATAGAGTCCACCTACGAGGGAAGTCCTGACGAATTTCGTGCAGACGAAAGAGCACAATAAGGGGCGCCATAGGGGGTACCAGGTATGAAAAACAAGCAAATATTAATAAACGGTATCAATAGTTTGTACTCATGGGAACCTTACTTACAGAATTTTGATTTCAATGCCGCTTATACTGTTTCGAAATGAGGCCCTTTTCTAACAGCAGAACAAATTTAAAGAAAATTCGTCGAGCCGATTTCGAGAAACTCGCGACTAAATAAAGGAAGTCGAGCAGGTCACATGCCGTAAGATAATATACATGTGGGTCACTAGTCCCCTCTTTATAAGTCTTGACATGAACCCTCCATGGATATTTTATCTCTAGGTGATAGAGTCCACCTACGAGGGAAGTCCTGACGAATTTCGTGCAGACGAAAGAGCACAATAAGGGGCGCCATAGGGGGTACCAGGTATGAAAAACAAGCAAATATTAATAAACGGTATCAATAGTTTGTACTCATGGGAACCTTACTTACAGAATTTTGATTTCAATGCCGCTTATACTGTTTCGAAATGAGGCCCTTTTCTAACAGCAGAACAAATTTAAAGAAAATTCGTCGAGCCGATTTCGAGAAACTCGCGACTAAATAAAGGAAGTCGAGCAGGTCACATGCCGTAAGATAATATACATGTGGGTCACTAGTCCCCTCTTTATAAGTCTTGACATGAACCCTCCATGGATATTTTATCTCTAGGAGATAGAGTCCACCTACGAAGGAAGTCCTGACGAATTTCGTGCAGACGAAAGAGCACAATAAGGGGCGCCATAGGGGGTACCAGGCATGAAAAACAAGCAAATATTAATAAACGGTATCAATAGTTTGTACTCATGGTAACCTTACTTAGAGAATTTTGATTTGAATGCCGCTTATGCTGTTTCGAAATGAGGCCCTTTTCTAACAGCAGAACAAATTTAAAGAAAATTCGTCGAGCCGATTTCGAGAAACTCGCGACTAAATAAAGGAAGTCGAGCAGGTCACATGCCGTAAGATGATATACATGTGGGTCACTAGTCCCCTCTTTATAAGTCTTGACATGAACCCTCCATGGATATTTTATCTCTAGGAGATAGAGTCCACCTACGAAGGAAGTCCTGACGAGTTTCGTGCAGACGAAAGAGCACAATAAGGGGCGCCATAGGGGGTACCAGGTATGAAAAACAAGCAAATATTAATAAACGGTATCAATAGTTTGTACTCATGGGAACCTTACTTACAGAATTTTGATTTCAATGCCGCTTATAATGTTTCGAAATAAGGCCCTTTTCTAACAGCAGAACAAATTTAAAGAAAATTCGTCGAGCCGATTTCGAGAAACTCGCGACTAAATAAAGGAAGTCGAGCAGGTCACATGCCGTAAGATAATATACATGTGGGTCACTAGTCCCCTCTTTATAAGTCTTGACATGAACCCTCCATGGATATTTTATCTCTAGGAGATAGAGTCCACCTACGAAGGAAGTCCTGACGAATTTCGTGCAGACGAAAGAGCACAATAAGGGGCGCCATAGGGGGTACCAGGTATGAAAAACAAGCAAATATTAATAAACGGTATCAATAGTTTGTACTCATGGGAACCTTACTTACAGAATTTTGATTTCAATGCCGCTTATACTGTTTCGAAATGAGGCCCTTTTCTAACAGCAGAACAAATTTAAAGAAAATTCGTCGAGCCGATTTCGAGAAACTCGCGACTAAATAAAGGAAGTCGAGCAGGTCACATGCCGTAAGATAATATACATGTGGGTCACTAGTCCCCTCTTTATAAGTCTTGACATGAACCCTCCATGGATATTTTATCTCTAGGAGATAGAGTCCACCTACGAAGGAAGTCCTGACGAATTTCGTGCAGACGAAAGAGCACAATAAGGGGCGCCATAGGCGGTACCAGGTATGAAAAACAAGCAAATATTAATAAACGGTATCAATAGTTTGTACTCATGGGAACCTTACTTACAGAATTTTGATTTCAATGCCGCTTATACTGTTTCGAAATAAGGCCCTTTTCTAACAGCAGAACAAATTTAAAGAAAATTCGTCGAACCGATTTCGAGAAACTCGCGACTAAATAAAGGAAGTCGAGCAGGTCACATGCCGTAAGATAATATACATGTGGGTCACTAGTCCCCTCTTTATAAGTCTTGACATGAACCCTCCATGGATATTTTATCTCTAGGAGATAGAGTCCACCTACGAAGGAAGTCCTGACGAATTTCGTGCAGACGAAAGAGCACAATAAGGGGCGCCATAGGGGGTACCAGGTATGAAAAACAAGCAAATATTAATAAACGGTATCAATAGTTTGTACTCATGGGAACCTTACTTACAGAATTTTGATTTCAATGCCGCTTATACAGTTTCGAAATGAGGCCCTTTTCTAACAGCAGAACAAATTTAAAGAAAATTCGTCGAGCCGATTTCGAGAAACTCGCGACTAAATAAAGGAAGTCGAGCAGGTCACATGCCGTAAGATAATATACATGTGGGTCACTAGTCCCCTCTTTATAAGTCTTGACATGAACCCTCCATGGATATTTTATCTCTAGGAGATAGAGTCCACCTACGAAGGAAGTCCTGACGAATTTCGTGCAGACGAAAGAGCACAATAAGGGGCGCCATAGGGGGTACCAGGTATGAAAAACAAGCAAATATTAATAAACGGTATCAATAGTTTGTACTCATGGGAACCTTACTTACAGAATTTTGATTTCAATGCCGCTTATACTGTTTCGAAATAAGGCCCTTTTCTAACAGCAGAACAAATTTAAAGAAAATTCGTCGAGCCGATTTCGAGAAACTCGCGACTAAATAAAGGAAGTCGAGCAGGTCACATGCCGTAAGATAATATACATGTGGGTCACTAGTCCCCTCTTTATAAGTCTTGACATGAACCCTCCATGGATATTTTATCTCTAGGAGATAGAGTCCACCTACGAAGGAAGTCCTGACGAATTTCGTGCAGACGAAAGAGCACAATAAGGGGCGCCATAGGGGGTACCAGGTATGAAAAACAAGCAAATATTAATAAACGGTATCAATAGTTTGTACTCATGGGAACCTTACTTACAGAATTTTGATTTCAATGCCGCTTATACTGTTTCGAAATAAGGCCCTTTTCTAACAGCAGAACAAATTTAAAGAAAATTCGTCGAGCCGATTTCGAGAAACTCGCGACTAAATAAAGGAAGTCGAGCAGGTCACATGCCGTAAGATAATATACATGTGAACCATTGTGTCTCCACCTTATAGTGTCGTTTCTAAACTGTTTCCTTAATCCTCAGTTGGGTTGAATAATTTTACGTGAGATAATTCTGGTCAAGCGGCGGTGATAGTTAACACGTAATGTGATTCAGGTATATGACATAGTCATTTTTTTTTGCAATTCAGTAGCTTGACATTTCTGATGTACTCTTTTATGTTCGCCAATGCGCTTAGGAGGTCGTTGTGTTTATCTCTCGTGGCGTTGAAGCTGGTCACCGGAATGGCGTATATTCCTTTATCCGACCTGTGTCAATAAACAGCCTCGCAGAAACAAATCCGTCGTCGTCAGCACACCTGACTTCAGGTCGTTATCGAGCGCATTTGCTATCCTTATCGGCCCTTCAGAATTTTGTGACTATGGTGTAGTAGCCGACACCGTGGGCAAGGCGGTGGTACGCGACTATCCCTAAGATCCATAACCATCCTTTATGTCACGCAATTTTGCGAGTTGACAAGGTTGACAGTGCCGACCTTTGTACAGCTCAGCATGGCAGATGTTCCAGTTCGTTACTCACGAAGTGGCCGGAGAAGTGTTTTCCAGATGGGAGTTTCGGAGCCGTTGAAAGCTGGTGATGGTGCTCGCCGTCTCCCCATGCGGTTGATGAACTTGAGGGCCACACCGGCTAAAACGCCTAGTGGCGGACATGATTGTAGCTAATTGCACCGCGGTCACCGCCGCCCTTTCAGCAATAGTTAATGACGTGAGACAAGCAAATTTGGAAATCGAAAAAGATACCGACTTCATTGTGATTTAAGACGGCAAGGAAATTTACTTTGTTGGACACCCGTATGCGAATATCCGTGGCCAATTTTCTAGGTTGCTAGCTTCTCCATATGTTAGAGGATGAGGACTTCAAAATTTCCTTTTGTTGGGCATCTCATGCATGTATGTGTCATGGGTGGACATCAAATCATTTTTGCTGCGACAGATTGAAAAATAGTTTTCAGTTCTCCACCGCAAAAGAAGGACTGATGTTGTGATCTCCATTTGTTCTTTGTTATACATAACATATATTGAAACCCATATCTCTAGAAATCGGCCCCATAAATTTTCAATAAATTTTTCAAGTGATGGAGCAGATCCATAGACAGAAATTATCCAAGAGGCGCTGATATCAAACTTCTCGCTGTACAGTATTTGTAGGCACAAAATATTCATACAACCGACAGCCATAGAACGTGTTTTTCATATCCGATACCCAGAAATGCCCCCCCCCCCCCCCATTTCAGTGATTTCTCTCACTTCGTCAAGATTTATTTCGTGGTTTCTACATATTACCAGCCATAAAAACTCAAGAATGGCCAATGTAAAACTCTGTAAAGAGGTATTAATGGGACTATGTATATATATTCGATTTAATCAGACACCTTTTTCGAAAAGTGTTACTAAAATCTGCTAAAGGGCTGTAACACTCCACTATTGTGGTATCCATAACGACTTTCCCAGTAATCACTTTGTTCTTGATTAATGCAGTTAATATATCTTGTAGGAGTCAAACGTATCCATGTGTACAATCTTTCAAAAGAAAGATCGATCACGGGGTCATTTAGGCGAGAAACGTAGGATCTAGATAAGGATAGAAGAGGCAATATCCTAGTGGTCATCGTTATAACGATCGTATAATGAGCTCCTTGGTTTTGAAGGGTTGTCATCGCCGGGGGCGGATATGGTAGATAAGCATCCACTTCCTTTAGAAATCTCCCAATGGCTTGCATCTGATAGAGCCTCTGACAACCACATCCAGCTCCAGGCCTTCACAAGTGGCGGAACCTGTTTAAACTGACTGGAGAAGGGATGACAGGCGAACTTCTAGCGCCTCAAAACCAGATGCTTCGGGCAGATGGGGCTCGTTAACCTTGGTTGGTCGCCCATCTAGGAGAAGGTAAACTCCGATTTCAAATCTTCGCTGCCTTGCGATTATACCCTTTCATGGGAAAGGCTAAGGGAGTAACCCTAACAGAAAATCCAGAGACGGAGTCCCTAAGGCGACTTGGCATTGATTTCAGTGTCATCTCGGCAACTCCTGCGACGCAGCTGGTGCCATGACGTATCGGCTTGTCCTTTCCTTTGGATCCATCAACTGCGTGGAGAGGGGAGATCAGCTGCATGGGCAACAGTTGATTCTCCATATCACCCTCCCCAGGCATCCGCCCTGGAGAGGACACTTCAACTTCGCTCCACAGCGTCGACACAACACGGGAACAAGCAGTTTACCGGTTATAAGTCACCGCTCGATTGGCTTAGAGCCAGACGCCAGGGGTTGCTTCTGTCGGTGGGAGAGACCAACATGTTTTACTGGACAGCTACCGCCCGCCTCAAACTGGGCAGCCCCCAGCCAATAAGGTGCCGTCCCGCCACAGTTTGCATGCCTTGCTGGGTGCGTAAGGCTTAAGGTATGCGAGTACCTGGCAAGCGGACTGCAACTATTGCACCAAGAAATAACAAAATAAAAATAAAAAAGAAGACTTCAGTCCTCAAGCATGGTACCTGGAATGTCTGGACGATGCTCACTGGGCTTTCAGATGATCTCCAGACAATCAGTGATGTTCGTAAGACTTAAGTCATCAACGACGAACTTGCAAGGCTCCAGGTCGACATTGCCTCACTACAGGAGACACGACTACCAGATTCTGGTTCCCTCAGAGAAAAGAACTACACATTCTTCTGGCAAGGAAAGAGCGCAGATGAAGCCGGAGAGTTTGGTGTTGGATTCGCTGTCAGGAACCCTCTGCTGTGGATGATAGAACCCTGCCAACAAGAAAATGGAAGACTGCTATCCCTCCGCCTCCACACCACAAACGGGCCTGTCAACCTGATCAGCGTTTACGCTCCCACACTAAGATCCTCCACAGATACCAAGGATGAGTTTTATGATGAGTTAAACTCGCTCATCGACAAAATTCCCAAGGAAGAGAACTTGATTTTGCTGAGCGACTTCAATGCTAGGATGGGTGCCTATCATGACTCTTCGCCTTCCTGTCTTGGCAAGTTTGGCGTTGGGAAGATGAATGACAAAAGGCAGCACCTTCTAGAGATGTGCTATTCCCACGAACTCAGCATCACCAATTCATTCTTTCGGACAAAGCCACAGCACAAAGTGTCATGGAGGCATCCCCGGTCTAAACACTGGCACCATCTGGACTTGATCATTACAGGACAGTCAGCCATGAAGGGTGTGCTTCTTACCCGTACCTTCCACAGTGCTGACTGCGACACCGACCACTAACTGGTGTGCTGCAAAATGAAGCTTCAGCCAAAGAAGATCCACCGCTCTAGGCAAGAGGGTCAACCAAGCATTGATGTCAGCAAGACATCAAATCCAGACAAGTCTGAGGAATTCACCTATGCTCTTTCCAAGACGTTTGACTCAGAACCCCCCAACGGCAGTGCCAAAGAAAGATGGGATCACATCAGAGAGACTGTATACATCACAGCCACACGGATCTTTGGTAAGAAGAAATCAAAGAACAATGACTGGTTTGAGGCTAACTCTGCCACACTCATGCCAGCCATATAAGAGCGTCGCAGTGCTCACCTGCAATACAAGCGATCCCCCTGCCAGAAGAGACTACAGGCATACAGGTCTACCAGAAGCAAAGTGCAGAGATTAGCAGGGCAGTGTGCCAATGAATACTGGCTTCAGCTCTGTCAGAGTATCCAGTCAGCAGCATATATTGGAAACATCAGAGGCATGTACGATGGCATAAAGAAAGCAATGGGTCCCACGAAGAAACTGACAGCACCACTGAAGTCTGCCACAGGCGGCATCATCCACAACAAGGGCAAGCAGACGGAGCGTTGGGTGGATTACTACTCCGAACTGTACTCCAAAAGAGAACCACGTAACCAATGATGCCCTCAAAGCCATTGAAAATGTCCCTCTCATGGCCGAACTGGACGAGAAACCATCTGTAGACGAACTAAAGAAAGCCTTAGAGAAACTGTTCCTAGGTAAAGCAACAGGGAAGGATGAAATCACAGCAGAACTCATCAAGTGCGAATGTAGCGTGCTGCTCACACACCTGCACGACCTCCTACTCTGCCAGTGCTGGGACGAAGATGCAGTGCCTCAGGACATTTGAGACGCTAACATCATAACCCTGTACAAGAAGAAGGGCGACAGAAGCGACTGCAACAACTACAGGGGCATATCACTTCTCAGCATCGTGGGTAAAGTTTTCGCACGCGTCATCCTGAACAGACTGCAGACGCTTGCTGACACAGTTTACCCAGAGTCGCAGTGCGGATTCCGCGCAGAGAGGTCCACAATCTACATGATCTTCTCTGTCAGGCTACTGCAGGAAAAATGCAGAGAACAAGACAGACCCCTCTTCCTGGCCTTTATAGACGGACTTTTCACAATCCTGGCGAGAACTTGGTTGCCCTCCAAAGCTGCTAAGCATGATTCAGTCCTTCCACGATGACATGAAAGGCACAGTGCAGTATGATGGCTCAACATCCGACTCCTTAGACGTCCGCAGTGGAGTTAAACAGGGCTGTGTCCTTGCCCCCACGCTCTTCGGCATCTTCTTCGCAGTTCTGCCCAAGCACGCCCTTGGGACGTCCACAGAAGGGATTTACCTGCACACACGATCAGACGGCAGATTGTTCAACCTTGCACGACTGAAGGCAAAGAGCAAAGTGCGTGACGTAACCATCAGGGACATACTCTTATTAGACGATGCTGCTCTAGCCACCCACACAGAAGCTGAGCTTCAGCGCCTGATGACCCGCTTTGCTAAAGCATGCGATGAGTTTGGGTTAACCATAAACCTAAAGGAAACCAACGTGATGGTTCAGGACGCGAACCCCCCAAGCATCATCATCAACAACTACAAACTTGAGGTGGTGCGTCAGTTCATGTACCTCGGCTCTACCATCACCAACAGCCTCTCGCTCCAGGTTGTCGCAGAGAGTGTGGAACAACAGCATGCTGACCATGAACACTAAGATTACCGTGTACCGTGCGTGCGTGCGTGCGTGCTAAGCACTTTCATATACCCCAGTGAAACCTGGACTCTGTACGCCTCAGAAGAGAAAAGACTGAGCGCCTTTCACATGCGATGCCTACGACGCATACTCGGGATCACCTGGAGCGATCGAGTAACAAAAAACGAGGTGCTCCAGCATGCCAAGATTCTCAGCATGATCACACTCCTCTGCCAACGCCGCATCAGATGGCTGGGCCATGTACGTCGGATGGATGACGGACGGATCCCCAAAGACATTCTTTATTCGGAACTCGCCTCTAGCAAAAGGTCGATCGGACGGCCACATCGCCGCTTCAAGGATGCCTGTAAGCATGACATGAAAGCCCTTGATATCGATGTCAACACCTGGGAAGAGCTCGCTCTAGACAGATCAAGCTGGCTACATGCTCTGATCACTGGTCTGAAAGCCGGAGAGGAAAGCAACGCTTGTCAGCTGATGAAAGACGATCACAGAGGAAGAAGAAGCAGCTCCAACCAACACCAGACGCAACCTTCAAGTACAGCAAGTGCAGCAGGGACTGCCACTCCCGCATTGGACTACTTAGCCACATCAGACGCTGCACAACCACCAACCTGGACATCTCTCATGGTCGCAGTTCCATCGTCTCTCGAGACTAACGGATACCAACAACAACAATGAGCTCCTTATTTATCGTAACCAGCTCTAAAATTCTCATTTAGATGTTTTCTACTGTTAAAATGGGTCCCTAACTAGATACTGTCCAACAGACACCGAAAACAAAATCCTCTAAGTAAGGGTACAATTAGTACAGTATTGAGATAATCTATGCTCAAGGTGGGTGTTTCATCTTTAGTACCGAAAAAGCGCCTCTTTTTTTCTGATTCGCCTCGAAGAAATGTGTTAATGCATACTTCGTGGGTCTATTCTACATCTATCTATCTATATATCTATCTATCTCTCTATCTATCTATATATCTATCTATCTATCTATCTATCTATCTATCTATCTATCTATCTATCTATCTATCTATCTATCTATATATGTGCGTGTGTGTCAAAGAAGGGCCCATGTCAAAGATGCTTAAAGAGGGGACGTAAGGGCCCAACTTGATACGTAAAATAAGACATTCTAACGGCATGTACTGTACCGGCCACATTTCTCTAGCCGAGAATTTCTTGACAGCGGCTCGACATATTATTTTTATGTTTTCCTACTGTTGGAACAGATCGCGAACTAGGTAATGTCTAAGAGGCGTTGAAATCAAAATCCCCTAAGTAGTCGTCAAATTACTACACATTATAGATATATTAGATCAGGGTTGTCAAACACGCGACCCGCAAGGCCGTATCCTGTGCCCCGCAAGATGATTGGTGTCACAAGGTGTCATGAGAGATAACAAAAATGGTGCGGCCCTTGGCCATCACAAATCCCCTAATGCGGCTATCATGGTGGTTAGAGTTTGAGATCCCTGTATTAGATGTACATTGAGCGTGTTTTTCAAACCAGGTACTCACATGGTAGTAGTGAAAGGGGTGAGATTAGCGTCAATGGGAATTAGCATTACAAACACCCCCTGGGCGAGATTAGCGTCAATGGAAATTTAACATTAACCACCCTGGGCGAGATTAGCGTCAATGGAAATTTAACATGGGCAAAAAACCCTGGGTAAGATTAGCGTCAATGGAATTTAACATTGGAGAAAGGAAAAAAAAGGAAATATTGAGATTAGCGTCAAAGGCATTCGAACAATGGAAAAAAAATCGATTCTAGGGACAAAGGCAATTGAACATGGGGAATAGAATTTGGGTCTGTCTAGGAACAAGGGGAATTGAACATGGGAATAGAGTTTGGGTTTGTCTAGGGACAAAGGGGAATTGAACATGTTAGAAAAAAAAAACTACTTTAGGGACAAGGGGAATTGAACATGGGATTTTTTTATTTTTAAAAAAATTTTTTATAAAGGGGTAGGCAATTGAAAAGTCATTCTCTTTTCGAGAAATATGGCTGACCCTGAAAAGGGCCTTTGGTTTCTTCTTCTTCTTCTGCTTCTAATTTCTTCTTTTTCTCCACCAACTTCTTATTTTCTCACTTACACTCTTTTTCTTTTTTTTTCTCCTCCTCTTCTTTCTTCTCTTCCTCCTCCTCTTCTCATTTTCTTCTTCTTTTTCAATTTTTTCATTCCATTTTCGTATTCTTATCCTTTCCTCTTCATCCTCCTTCTCCTCCTTTATTTCCTTCATCACACCACTTATCATGTCCTTTGCTTTTCTTAAGTTGTTAATCTCCATTTTTACTCTATGCGGACTATAAGAATAGTGGTCTTCGTTGAGTCGTACTAGCATTTGTTCTATCATGCCCAAATTGTCAAGGACGTCTTGCAATGTTTGAAATTTATCGAGGTGGTTCGAAGCCATCTTCTCTGAAGAATGGTTTGAACGACGAATACTGTGGGTTCTTATACGAAAAGCGTGGACGTGAAGGAAAACATCCCCCTAAAACATAAAACTGATATTACCTAGATCATGATCTAACATCGTGCGGACGTGAAAGAAAACATCCCCTACTTTTCTCATTTCATATAATATACTATCCACATAAGTGAAGCAACAATAAACAAACCCCAAATCTACTATTTACACACGCAAATCATTAAAACAAAATCCATAATCTACTATCCACACAATCGTACGTGAGCGGTTACAAAACCCAAACTATACTCTCCACATACGCTAAGAAACAATAAACAAAATCCATAATCTACTATCCACACAATCGTACGTGAGCGGTTACAAAACCCAAACTATACTCTCCACATACGCTAAGAAACAATAAACAAAATCCATAATCTACTATCCACACAATCGTACGTGAGCGGTTACAAAACCCAAACTATACTCTTCACATACGCTAAGAAACAATAAAGAAACCCATAATCTACCATTCACACAAACTTACGTGAGCAGTTACAAACACAAACACACAAACACATACCCTCGCACTATGAAAAAAGAGTTAGTGTTTATATTCACACTACTCTACCTACCTACACACACACACACACACACACACACACACACACACACACACACAAACACATTGGCAAATTGATGGTTATTTCTTTTCTAGAGTATTGGGTAGCCGTGAAAAGGGCTGTTTTTTTTGGAACTTCATGGACACCTGGTTAATGGTGGCACCTTCCAGGCCTGGCGCCACATACACATCTTGTTCCCCAGTTGCTTTTTACTTTTTTGGGGGAGAGAGCAGAGGCAGGATATGTGGCTTCAGAATCCCAATTTTCGGTTTCTGGGATTCTGAAATTTCTTCTTCTTTTCTCCTTTTCCTCCTCCTCTTCTTTGTATCTTCTCTCCTCCTCTTCTTTGTATCTTCTCTCCTCTTCTTTGTATCTTCTTTCCTCCTCTTCTTTGTATCTTCTCTCCTCCTCTTCTTTATTTCTTCTTTCCTCCTCCTCTCTCATCCTTCCTTCTTCCACAATGGCCTCCGCGGCCAGTTCGTTCAACAGGCGCCTGGCATATTCCAGATCAACATGAAGTTCCAACAGTTTCGTCAGTCTCGTGTTCATTCTGGTGTTGATCAATCAACAAGGGTAGCTGGACTGCCGAACGAGTTTCAATTTATACTAAAACTGCGGACGTGAAGGAAAACATCCCCCTAAAAAACATAAAATTGATCTTACCTAGATCATGACCAAAAAACAACGCGCGGACCTAAAAGAAACACTCACTCACTTTTTTATACTACCCATTCCTATTCTAAAAAATTTTTTCATTAATCACTCCAATATACCATTCACATACGCAAAGCAATTCAATCAAACCCCCCAAATCTACTCTCCCCACACCTCAAACAGCCAAAAAAAACATGATCTTAATCTACTATCCACACCAACGTACGTGAGATGTTACAAACACAAACACACAAACACATACCCTCACACTATAAAAAAGAGTTAGTGTTTATATTCACATTACTCTACCTACACACATTGGCAAATTGATTGTTATTTCTTTTCTAGAGTATTGGTTAGCCCTGAAAAGGGCTGTTTTTTTTTTTTTGTTTTGCTATGGCATTCTTTTTTAGTTTCTAAGAATGCGATGTCCTCTGAGGATAGACTTTCTGGCGATAGGTCTGCTTCTTCGGAAAGAGAAGAAGAACTCTTTGGTGTCGATACGACAATCGACAAAGCCTCTCTCAGGTTCAGGTTCCTGCTGCTGTTGCTGCTGCTGTTGTTGTTGTTGCTGCTGTCTCTGAAGTCTGTACTTCTCTGTCCATTCTTCTTTCTCCCTGTTCACTTCTTCTCTGAAGAGTTCTTCTATCAAGTCTTCAGTGACTTTTAGCATTCTCACATTCTCTATCTCTTCTGGCTTCGGTATCAGACTGTGTCTGACCCTATGCAAATTCACGTAGGCTTCGTTTAGCTTAGCTAGTTTGGAGCACATCTTCGTAGGAGGATGAGTCGACAATGGATGGTTAGACTGGAAACAACCCGGTTCTTAAAGTCAAAGCGCGGACGTGAAGGAAAACATCCCTCCACGGTTTTCGAGCCGCAATGTTCAATGAGTGTCATGAGAGGGATAGTAAGAAGTCAAAGAGCATGAATCAAACATTCTTATAGCCAAACAAATCACAAAGGCATTTTTTTTCAAAACACATCATTTTTTATTCAAAAATCACTTAACACTAACCAACAACTCTAACATTTTTTAACAATAATCCAACAATATAACATCAAACATTTTTTTCAATTTACACTCTACTTTAAACAGGGTTGGCAAAGTTGTGAATGAAATTGTGATTTCCACTGTTGCAAGTCATTGAGTCATGGATGGACACTACGTTTCCTAGCTTAAGACAACAAAATAAGCATACTAGTCAAAAAATCAACGATTTACTTTCTCATCGTTTCTAGAAAAATCACGATCAAAATAAGTCACTAAATGTTCTTTTGCTGATAATAAGTGATCAATTTCGATCTCGACTTTCTCTTTGAATTTGTCAAAGAGAGTTTTGATGTAATGGATGTCTCGAGTCGTTAATGGAGGACAGAAATGTTCACGCAAGTCTTTATACCACCAACGTAACACGTCTTTTTAAACAGACTCCAAGCTTCGTCCAGATATTCGTTGAATTTTTCTTCTTGACTGATGTTTTGACATCCATAGTAATCATGCTTCACCCATGTCGTAATTGTGTCTGCCAGGTATGTAGCACAGTAGGAGACCAATTGCTGTTCTTGTTCTGGCCATCTCGACTTGATCACGATGTCCTTTTCGTCTTTGTGTTGGGATTCTCCTTCCACGGTCTCCTCATATTCCATCTTCAAAGCTTCTCCACTAGGTAAAGAGGGATAACAGTCTTCCATGGCTTCTAGTAATCTAGAATGACTTCTCTCAAACTGTTGATTTCTATGGCATTATCGAATTCTGCATACAGGATGACGTTCAACGTTACATCATCATCACCGATTCTCTTTCCGGACTGAATTTCCACACGAATCTGGCCGGATTTTATAGGGTGGAAACGTCCCTCGACGCTGCCTTGGTCTGGAGTGAAATCAAAAGCCCACAAAGCATAGCCTCCGTCATAATCGTCGTACGGAATTCCGTGACTGGTGTTGGTTCCTAACTGTCCCGTGTCTTTGTACAAGGACAAGTACGATCTCAAGTAATTCTTCTTCTCAAAGTCAGGTTCGAAAGGTCGGGTACACAAGGTCTTGCCATCGCGACTGACTTCAATCTTGGACACGTTGAAGTGATGAAAGTTGAAAGGATTTTTAGTGATAGCTCCGTTGAAGGCTTCATTCGAGACCATACCAAGGATCAAACGTTTGGGTAGCTGTCCTTGGAACAGATGATCTTCGATCATGGATCTCTGTCCCCTAGGAATGGTGAAAGTTTTCACTTCTACGCGTCGGATCGGATACTTGGCGGTCGTTCTGCTCAACGTCTGACTGATGTCGTTACCTACTTTAGGTAACACTTCCACACGACGTACGTAGAGTCTGGCTTTTTGGATTTTGGTTTTGTACTCGCCAGCATCAGCCAATAAATGGAAAGCGGTACTGCTCCGATTCAGTCTCAGGCGGACATCCACCCCGTTCAGCAAATATTTTTCTTGCAACCACATGTCCAAATGCAAACGATCCATCAGTTCTAAACTTTGGTTGGGTCCTATGATTCTCTTTCTTCGTTCTACAAATCCCTCATTGGTGGTTGTTTTTGATTTGGGGTCAGCTTCAAGACCTGTTTTATCAAATTAGCCCGCTTCGTCAGGTTCCCATAGCACGCAGGCATTGAGATGAGTGTTCTTGGCGTCTATTCCGTACGTCAAGAGATTTTCCAGGTAGGCACGGTAAGGGTAAGTATCCATGCTGCTGCTAACCAGTTTGTTGTTCAAGTACAAGTCCACTGAGCTGAACAAGGAATGCATGAAATTGTTGACGGGAGCTACTGGCTCAGTGTCTATAGCATTTCCATCCTTATCTAGAACTTTGACTTTCAGGTACAAGTAACTGCTATTCAGATCGATGTAATCTTCGGGCTGTCCCTTGATTTCAAACTCGATGGGAGCGGAATCGGTCAATGAGGAGATGGGGTGAAATTCCACCCATTGGGATTCTTGCATGGTCATCATGGTGGGGGACATGGCAAACAGATCCAGTTCCGTCTTGGAACAGGCGCAAGACTCTCGGTGCATCATTTTTTTGTTGCAATGTCTCAAAAATCGAAAACGTCTAAGTCTCGAACGGTTCTTCTTTTCTTGGCCTTTCTAGCTTGAAGTCTGGTGAAAGGGTGTTTTCTTCGTCGTCTCTTTCTGCCTTGTCCTTGCTGAATGCTTGACTCGGTAGCGTGCAGGGCATTTATAGGTGTGTCTTGTCGGCCCAAAGGGTCTTTACCCGTTTGCAGCAAGACATTTTTGCCTGCCCTCATGAAGGCTTCTTTAGGGTTTTGTTTGTCGATGATGACATTTTGGAGAAATTATTTGCCTTGTGTCAGTGCCGCATCTTTCAAGGCGTGCAAACCGCGTGTCACCATCGGTTTCAACACCGGGGCCACCGAACGAAAGGCCGATTTTAACATGTCTCCTAAACCGTGTCCTCGCTGTCGTGCAACCCCTCGATACACTGGATACATGACTTACGAGTCGTGAGAGAACCGTTTTCGAAAATGGAGTTTCACCGTGACTTTTCCTTTGGTGAATGGAATATTTTGTCCCAAATCTCCTTTTATAGCAATGTTGACCGTGTCCAAATACGACATGCTGACAGGCAAATAATGAGGATGCACAAATTCCCGGTGGACGTGATAGGTGTTTCCACCTTCCTGGTCACTGGTCGTGGTACTATCCACTTTGAAAGGAATGACACGCAGTAACGGTACAGAGGTGTGTCCCACCACGTTATACTCCACCACATCGGAGTACACGAACATCAAATTCAGTCCTTGGTTCAGTTCTACAGGGAATCGAAAAAACTTGTAAAATTCCGTATTGCTGTTGATCTTCGGTTCAAAATTTGGAGCCATTTTTGTGTCTCCACCTAAAATATCAAACAAGTCACGATTAAAACTGATGGACAACGTTTGGGTATCCTGAAATTTCATCAGTAAGCGACGAGCCACTTTATGGTACTCCAGGGTGACACTTTTTTTTGACTCTGTTCAGGGCTTTGCCAAAGGCGAACTCGAACCTGGAAGTAATGGTGTCCACCAAATGTTGGCCACTAAAATAAAACCCTGACGGAATTTTCAAGGTGTAGATATTGAAGGGTGAATTGTTGGATGGTCTTGTGTCCCCTGAAAACCAAATGTCATTCATGGCTTCTTGTAATTGTTGGTTCATGATTTCGACCTCAAAAGTGTTTTGCTTTTCGGTGATGTTTTGGATTTGTGTAGGGTGAATCATTTCTAATAAAGCCACTTCACAATGGGCTTCGTGATCTAACTGGATGGCTTGAGGTAATTTAGCCGTGTAACAGCACAACGTGTTGTGGGGAAACACCTCCATGGAACTGTCAATGGGTAAGGTTAAGTAAAATTGGTTTTCGTGACTCATAATTCCAGAGTTCTGTGGCTGTCCGAGGGGTTAAGGGATGTCAGAGGCGTGTCTCCGCCCAAAATGGGGTTCTGGTTGTGGTTGTTGTTGGAGTGGTGACTGGCACTGGCACTGGATACAAGGTTCCCGTGGTTCCCGTTCGAGGAGAATTTCAGGGAGGGATTTGGAAGCAGGTAACCGATGCAACTGCTCAATAAAATGGTCCACAATTGTTTGTCTCCTTGTTGCAAACTCAGATTGGCAATGGCTGCCCCGATGTCACAATACACCACAAAGATTTGGCAGAAAAAGACGATTTGCGTTTTAGGCACACGTTCTCCACACCACACCCACAAGGGTTGTTTTTGTAAATCTTGCACAGAAGAACTAGGTGAAGGAGGAGTGGTCGACGTAGCTGCGTCTGTGTGAAAGGGCATGATGGTCACTTCTTTTTATAGTCGATGACTTGCGAAGCGTCGATCCAAGAATCAAAACTGGGCGGATATCCTTTCCAACGTACTTTGACTTCTTTGACACGTCGTTTGCCCACTTTACGGGTTCTGCGTTCGAGAATGCTTTCGATGTCGTACACGTCGTCTTCTTTTTTGGTGACACGTTGTAACTCGGGCAAATAAAACGTTCCTTTGAGCACTTCTCCGTTCATGTCTTCCAATTTATAGACGGCAGGATGACGGCCATGCACTCGTCCAGTGACGCGAAACAATTCGGTCGTCCAGTTAGGTAAGTAACCTTTGTCGAAAGTGTGTTTGGTTTTGCCAATGCGCACCCAATCTCCTACGACCAACTCTCCACTTTTCTTGGGGACAGCCCTCGTCGGGGACGTACCGAACAGACGCTCAAACACCAACACTTCGTTCTCGGGAGTCACGTCTTGCGGGGCACGTCCGATGCTTCGATGGTAAGATTGGTTGTACGCTTGCACCAGGTGCGGTAAGATGTCGATGTACTTCAGAGTGTGGTGATGCGTAAAATATTTCCACATGCGTTCTTTCAAAGTGCGTTGAAAACGTTCCACGATGCTGGCTTTGGTTTCGGGATTCTCGGTGGTAAAAAAATGAATGTCACGTTTCTTTAATTCTTTTTGGAAAGCTTGGTTCAGAAATTCGGTGCCTTTGTCCGTTTGCCATCGAAAAGGGTGACGACCACTTTGTTTCAACAACCGTTGCAGGGCTCGCACTAACTCGCTGCTCGATTTGGAAGTCAAGGGCACGACCCAGGCAAACTTGGAAAAGACGTCGATGACACAAAACAAATATTTGTAGCCACGATTGTAGCTGGCCAAATGAGAGACATCGGCTAAATCGGCTTGCCATTGATGATCGATGCCTTCCACTCGGGTGCGACTTCTGGCAAACTTGCGTCGAATGGGTTTGTGTAAAGTGTAGGTAGCTTGTTCTTGTAACCATCGTTGCACTTGAGGTAAACGGAGACTTTTCAGTCGCGTTTTGGCAGCACGATACAATTTTTGAACTCCGGCGTAACCTGCAGGATGCGAGGGATCGTAGTAAATGCTGGCTAAGACTTTTTCCATTTTTTGTGTTGGTTGGTGTGTTAATAAGGCACCCACTCTTGGAAGATGCTACTCTTTTTCTCTTGGGGTACTTTCTTGGATTGCAATGCTTTGCGTGTGCTACCAGCAATAGGTGTTGAAGAGGAGGATATCTGAGCGGGGGATATCGGTTCTTGTTTCACTTCTGTCTTCACTTCTGTCTTCACTTTCTTTTTCTCTTGTGATGAAGAAGGGGTGGCCATCATCTTTTTAATCCATCCAATTCTGGAGGTAGGTGGTGTTGTTAACTTGCGTACTTTTTCTGGTGGAGTTTGAAACCCTTCTTCTTCTTCTTCTCCTTTTTCTGTCTTGGTCACTGGTAGTGGTGGTACTGGTACTGGTACTGGTGATGGTGCTGGACTTTTCATCAAGGTCTTAAAATCTTTCAGAGTGGGTAGAGCATGTTTCGTCTAAAGCTTTCTGGTGAAAGAGTTGCAGTCGTTGCAAGAGTTGACCGTACTTTTGCGATTTTTCTGTTTCGGACAAATCTTGGCGATCCATTAAGGACTGCAATTCGTGTTGTAACTGGGACATCTCGCTCAAATGGGGATTGGGAGGTAAATGCGGGGTGCGTTGTTCTTGCCACCGATGGTATTCCATCCATCGTTTGTAAGGCACTAAAGCTAGTTTTCGTCCTTCCATAGGGTTGTCAGGGGTCAATTCTGAGATCTTGGGACTTCCGAGGGCCTTTTTATCTTGCTCCCACCAGTCCTCCCAACATGGTTCCCAGGACTCCTTTCAGTATGGGGTCTAACAAGAGAGGCAAAATTCCTCCACGTTGCACTAACATCTTCTTTTTTTGACGAATGGGAATTTTCTTTCGAACCATTTGGCGAAGAACGTGACGATGTTTGCTTAAGCATTGTTTCTGGTGTTTGGACAAAGGGATCGTGCCTTTCAAAACGTTCAAACAACATTCGCACACGGTATCGATGACCTCTTTGGAGGCCGATTGAATGAGGTTTTTTCGTAGAGGTGAAGAAGCTTTGGACAGGACAGATAACATGTCCCCATGTTTGACTAAACGTGGTGGCAGTCCTTTTCTTTTCTTTCCTTGGGGTTTTCTGGAGGGTGACATCTTTGAGTCTTCAGGAGCACCAAAAAAACACTGATACCCCCGACTTGGTCACAGGTCTTTTTTATACTGGAACGCGTCTCCACTGATTGTCTTTACGGCGTATCAGTTTGAGGACAGGCATGACACGTCGTGCAGGGGTACGTAACGGACTAAATCGAGTCAGTTCTTGCTTGGACAAATCCAGTAAACTTTGTAACATACCCGATCTTTCATGGACTTTGATTTTGGGAGAAGGTACTTTGTGAGCAGCAGCCACTGCCACTAAATTGGAGGGTCCTGCCACTGGGGAAGTTCTTTTTGGGGTCATCAACGGAGAAGTTCTTGGTGTGATCAACGTCTCCAAATACTCTTCAGTTCTTGGTGTCATCAACGGAGAAGTGGATGAACGTGAGGCTGCCGGAGATGCGGTCACCGCCGTGGCAGTTCGTGGTTTGCGGGTGTAAGGTTGCGTCCTGGCCGAAGTGCCTCTCTTGCGACTAGTTTTCTTCTGTGGACTTTTCTTTTTCTGGGGGCTTCTTTTCTTTTCCCGGGGTGGTGTCTGGTAAGAGGAGGGTCCCACCACTGGAGAAGTTCTTCTTGGGGACCTGGTCTTTTTCTTTTTCTTCTTGGGGTTTCGTTGGACTTTTTTCTTGGGGATAACTTTGGGGGCATTAGGATCCCATCTTAAGAATGAGCGAATGATGACCCCTCCTAGAGTACCACTCCCTCCAGGTTTCAAAATGATTTGTTTTTTGGTTTGAGTGTCGATGCGGGGATCGGCCAGTTGGACCAAAGCGACTTTGTTTCGATCGAAAAAGCGTTTGGTTTGATGAAGAATCTGAATGATTCCTTGGAGTATTTGACGTGCCGTCACCGTGAACCATCGTAAGACTTCTTTGAGACTAGCTTCTAAGACACGAGCTCGTATTTGTGGATTTTTTTCTCGACTGATGCCATACAAGGCACGAATCAATTTGACGGGAAGATGCGACTGAAGGGACGTCATGTTCACACTGTGAGTGAGACAGACGAAAAAGAGTCTGAGGTTTTTATAGATTTTTTTATGTGGAGTGAAATGAAGTCGAGGACGGAGACGTGTACAGGACAGGCCCTCCGTCTTGGCACCAGTGGTGAAACAAGTGGGTACGAAATCGAAAATCCTCGGGGGTCGTAGGTTTCAAATCGACGAGTAAATAGGCGTGTGGAGTTTGAGTGGCATCGTCGTACGCCTGAGTCAGCCAAGGCGTTCCTAACTGTTTGGCTAAGACTTGCACTTGCGATTTATCTCGAGGGCTTTTAAACAAGACCACGTAATGCGCATTGAGACTGATGGTGCGATGGGCTTTACTTTGTTGAAACAAATTTTGGGTGATGTAAACGACACTGGCATTACGGTGATGCCCTTTGCGCGTAAACCACAGTTTAATTTCTTCTTTGTCTTCTCCTAACATGTCGTCGAAAATGACCAAATGGGTTTGACGGGAGTCAGAGACGATGCCGTCGTCTTCTTTAGGAATGCCTTCCACAAACACGATGGAATCGCCTTGACTTTCTCGCAAGAAGCTGTACGCCGATTGCCACTCTTTGTAACACCACACGATCCGCTGAGGTGGTCGATCGATCAAATGATGTTTATGTTCGATCAAACGTTTGACAAATTCGGTTTTGCCTGAACCGCTAGGTCCAGCAACGAGCATGTTAAAGGGATGGCGAAGATACAAAGCCTCCCAACTGGCACGATCTAAGTGTTCGTCGATGACTTTGACAGTGGAGAAAGAGGGAGCAGAGACAGCAGAGGTAGCCATAGTGTGAGAAATGTCACTTGTGACACGAAAACAAACAAGACAAGAGTTTATATACTTTTTTCAGAACACGTTTATTGAATGTTGCAAACATGAATACGAAAGACAAAAATACATAAAAGTCAAAGGCTTAAGTATAAGGATAAAAGGCACATGATAACCATCAACGTGGAATAAGCACAAGTGTCTGTACAACATGTTTTGGGTAATGTTCTAACCAGTTCTATAGTAGGGGGTAAGGTCACACAAGTGTCCTCCCGAAAGGGTCTTTCAGGCCTGTCCACGACAGTCCCGTCCTGGGTGACGGGTTCTTCTGGCACCGTCACTAACACAGGTTGAAAAGTCGCAAGGCTCACAATCGCATTCCACTTCAGAAGCCCCACACTTGAACTGTGCCTGTCTAAACCTGTTTTGTGTCTCTCTAAAGTATTCATCTTGTTCGCTCGGTCTTGGTAGTCACAATGAACTATCGATCTTGCCTAGGGTTCCTTTTTATATAAAGACCAATACCGACGTGTCCATACGGTAAGGTGAAATGATTGGGAAGTCGCACTCGCTTCTGGTACACGATTTGATAGACTTTTTCCAAGGGTCGACTGACGATGTGGTGAGTGGGTAAACGTACAATTTTGTTCGGTTGATAGGTGGTCACTTTAAAGTTTGCATCCTCTCCCGATTGCAAGGCTTCTTTCAATACCCCAAAGTTCACCACACGACTGGTACGATAATTCAGAGTCAATCCTTTCACTTTACACGTCGTGTGCAATTCTCCTTGTGGGTCCCGTTATTCGTAGCCGTAATTTTTGGGACCGCCACTGACGAAACTTAGAATCTTGTCGTCGGGATGTTCGTCTGTCCAGGCTCCTAAACGGTCTCCTTCGATGTCAAGGTGCTGTTGACTCGGGTGATGGATGTAAATGCAACTGTCCGTGTCAAAGTACAGGACACGTTCCCCTAAGAGTTCTAAAGCTTCGTACAATTTTAAGCGAGCATGAGCTGTCACGTAAGCCGCAATGATGACATTTCCAAAGGGGTCGTCTTGTACAAAGTCCAGATCTTCTTCGTAATTGACCAAGATCAAATCCTCGCGAACGACGTCCACGTGTTTCATGTATTTGGTTTTGTCGTGAATCATCTGAAAGTAGCGGGAAGGTTCTGTCAAATATTCCGTCTTGGGTAAACACGGTCGTTGTGCCATTTTACCCCACAAGCAATTTAACATCACTTTGGCAAACGATCGCCTGCCTTCGTTTTTCTCGATGTGGTCTAAAGAGATGCCTTCTTGTTCATAGTATTTCTCTTTGAATGTCTTTTCGTCTTCGGAAGTGTGACACCAGGAAGGATAGCCGCTGGCTTCTTGCTTCAGTTTCAAAAAGGCATCCACGTAGTCTGCGAAAATGCCTTTCTGAGTAGGGTCACCCTTGTGGTATTGTTGTGTCTTGGGAAATTGGCAAATTTCGTACACTTCTAACAGTTGGTATCCCATGTCCAGAGCTTTGAACAATTCTACGCTGACCCAGGTTCCCGTCAAGGCACGTTCTTCCTGGGTGTGCTGACAAGGTTGGTCTTGGTTGCACGTTTCGGCACAAGTACGACACAATGGAAACATCAGTTTGCCTTGACAATGGTGAGGTAAGACGGGATGGTATAGGTTCGTGGGAGGCAAAACTTTACACTTGATCAAGCCTTCGTATTGTCGAATGTTTTTCAGGTCGATGTGTTCCGTGAACAATTGTGGGTGCTCTGCAGGAAAGGGACAATATTTGCACACGTAAGGATACAACGAACACACGTCCAAGTATTTGATTTCTTCTCCTTTCTCTTCGTCGGCTTGGTACAGCAAACAGGTGGCATTGGTCCTTCCTCCGTACAAACTATCCCTCGGGTTCAGCGGATCCATGAACTGGTAACTTTCCACGAGGCGTTTAAACTCGGGATCGGTTTTCATACGGTGATCGTACTCGTGTTCCCACATTTCCACCACTTGGTATCCTTCCTGTTCCAACTTTAGGCGCCGCTGACAAGTGTCCTGGTACAAGTCTTCCATGGTTCGTTGCAAAAACTGATTTTTAGTGCCACGGTCAGGGTAACAGACGGGACATCCGTGAAATAAGCAACCGTTAAACTCGTACACGATCTTGGGGTTTTCTAAGTCCCAGCCATCGACCGAATACGTTCCGATGGTCTTTTCGCCTCCTCCGTTGCGGGCATGCTGAATCCATTTGTCTTCCTTGTCGCACAAGTAATGTAACCAACGTAGGGCTTTGACCGAGTATTGACGTTTGACATAGTGGGTCGTTTGAGGACTGATGACAGCCACGGTGTTTTCAGGCATGAATCGTTGTCGATAAACTAAGGAACACGCTTTGGCAATGGTGCAAGCTTCTTTCAAAGGATCGACCCCTCCGTGTTCCATGAACAGTTCTCGAAATTTTCCACAGCAACGCCGTAAAATGTCCACGTCGGAACGACAATACTTTAGCATTTCTTCCTGAAAGTCGAAAGGGTCGAAGGCGTGAGTTTGGTACCAAGCGTAGAAAGCTTCTCTTTGTTCGGTACGCATGTTGTCGGGGTCGTAATAGTGAGCCTCAGGCAAATGGTGTAGAACGGTTTGTTGATTGGCTTCCGTATTGAAAAAGTGTGGAAAGTACCCTTTAGCCATTTCTGTCATTCCAAACGTTTTAGGCATTCGACTCAAAGGCATGGCCAAATAGCTCATCGAATCTTTAAACTGCACTTGTCCCACTTGCATGAAAATGATTTTGGCTCCGTTCAAAGTGACTTTAGGACGTTCGATGCCTTGTTCCGTATAGTATCTGAGAAGAAACTGTCCATCGTATCCGGAGAAATTGTGAGCCATCACTGTGGCATGACGATGACAATCTCCGTAACGTTCGATGTCCTCTTGGCTCCACGTCTTGTCGATGGGATCTAAGACCCATTGGGCAAAATCGGCTAACGTGTTCGGTCCTCGAAAGATTTTTTCACGCCCTCCAGGAATCTTGCTGCAGTGAGGGCAATGACTGAAGATAGGTTCTTGAATGCACTTCTCGCACGCTCGATGAGCCACGCAGAAATTAGGAATGTGAATGCCAGTCTCTTGCATGCATTCGAAATCGAAAAAGATGAAATTGCCTTTCTTCTTGTGACCGTCCTCTTTCTCTGGTGGGGGTTGGTATTTTTGCACGTAGCATTCGTGTTTCAAGTCCACGATGTGGTGACAAATGTGACATTTTTTCTTTCCTGAACATACGTGTGCCTTGGCATTATTGGTACGTAGGCCTTGTCGACACGTAGGGCACAATCTCAGCAGTTGACAAGCACATTTCTGCAGTGAACCTTGCGTCTTCAGATGTTGTTGGTAACAGGTAGGGCTGACAAACGTGCGCAGACAAGCAGGACAATGTACTCTTTCTTGTCCTTCGCTCAGACAGGGTGGAGAGGCCAAACATCCTGGGCATTTCCATCCGCAATGTTTGTGTTGCTCTCGATTGTTATAGCCATAGTCACATTTCTCACAGTAATAACTGTATCCCAGGAATCCAGTGATAGTGGTAATGGTATCGAAATGGTCATCGTGATAATAGACATGAATGTATTTTCCGTCCTTAAAGTCTTTCCCTCGAAACAACAGAGGCCCACGCACTTCTTGAGGGTGCACTTTCAAGGTGTAGCGTGGAGCTAGGACATCTTGCAATTTTTGCATTTCAGGAATGCCACAGGGTGTGTCTTTGGACAGGCCAGCTTGTTTCAACAGGAGTTCTGCTTCGTTTCGTTGTTTGGCTCGGTACGATTGTTGAATAGTTTTCCAGGTTCTTTTCCATTCTGCCGTGTCGTTCTTGTTGGCATAGGTTCGTCCCACCACGATTTCTCGGGCTAAGCACATCTGGTCTTGAGGGTTGTTAATTTGGACGAGACTCTTTTTGGTGCTGCGAAGGTCGTTCACCAATAACACCTTATTGCGTTGTCCGGTCCCTTGAGGAGGAGAGACGTGGGCCATTTTCAGTGTGGCTTTACCATCGGTGATGTCAAACTGGTCATTAGATTGTTGTACGTGTTGAATCTTGTCCATGACTTTGGAAGGGGTTAGTTCTGCGGGTCTGCTAAACTCGATCCAAACAGGGGATTTCAAGCTGTCGTGATCTATGGATAGTGTCAAGCGATCGTCTTCTTTGGGTTGACATTGTCGCTTGAGTGCGGTGAGCAAAGAATCCCACATCTCGGTGATAAACCCTTCTGCTTTCTCCAATGGTACGTCGGACTTGAAATCTTTAAACTTCACTGTGTAGGTGTAAGCCGTGGTTCTAACTTTTCTAGAGGAGCGCTTTTCCGTCTCTCGAATGGAATAGTACTTTTCAGGGTTAACTAAGGGTGGTGAACTTTGTTTAGAGGGTTCGGATTCTGGTTCACTCATGTCCTCTTCAAAATCACTGGCATGAATTTGTGCCAAGACTTCAGCTCTGGTACGAGGCGATAGATCACGTTTCTGCCTCTTACTTTCTTCTTCTTCTTTCTTCTCGAATGAATAGGATCGTTTCATCTTGACTGCAAAACGTCAAATGACTCAAGTTTAAAAAATGTATAGTCATGACAAACCAGCGTATATAAAAAGGGTGTGTGTCTTGTCCTTTCACTATTCATTTCACTCTCAAACCGAGCACAACGATGGAAGAGACTACCCAGATGGAACGTTTCATCAGAGCTTTGCGAGGGGTCATTAGAAAATTCTCTTCAGACCAGCCGACGGACTACTCTCCTTCCTTTCGAGATAAAAGTCAAGATACTTGCTATATCTGTCAGAAGAAAGGGCATTGGTCTTCAGAGTGTCCAGACCGTCAAAAATGAAAAAAAGGGGCTAGAAAAGACAAAAGTCAAGATACCTGTTATTATTGTCAAGAAAAAGGACATTGGTCTCAAGATTGCCCAAAAAAGAAACAAGAGGAGTCGGAAGAAAAGAGGGATTCTTCAGAAGAAGAGAGAGATTCTTCAGAGGAAGAAAGCAGCCAGGTGAAGAAAAAGAAACAGGAGAAGAAAAGAAGAAGGGAAGAAAGTGAGGAGGAAGAGGAGGAAAAGACTGTGACGGTGAAGAAATTAAAAAAAAAGAGAGAGTAAAAAAGAAAGAAACAGAAGAAGTGAATGAAATTTATAAAGTGTTCTGTTGTGAATTGTGAATTGGATTGTAACTATGGAGAAAAGAATACATTAATTATATAAGGTAAGTGTCTTTGAGTTTTGATTTTAAAATAAGAAGCTACACTCACGCACTCATACACAGACATGTACTATAAGGGTAAAATGTTTTTTTTTTGTTGTTGTTGATTTTTGAGTTATTGGCAAATTGAAAGGCTATCTCTTTTCGAGAGAAGTGGGTGGCCCTGAAAAGGGCCTTTTTATTTTGGTGTAGGGGGTGAGTTTAACCAATCAACTTTAACTGCCTTAAGCCTTTGCCACGGCCGAGGCCTACTTCTGATGATTGGGTTGAAATCACTAAGGGTGGTACGATAGGCTTAGTCACAGGGTTGGCATGTTTAGCTCCGGAAGGTCGTATTCTCTTCGGTCGTGATATAGAAGTCTGATACATTTGTTTCAGACTTCTTAACTCCGCTAAAATGTCCAACAGTACCGTAGCCGTTTGATTTTCACCCTCTTGTTTCTTTGCTGCTACTTCTTCTTGTTGTTGTTTTTTTCTTACCTCTTCTTGTTGCTGTTGCTGTTGCTGTAGGAGAAAAGCTTGTTCCGCTTCCTTTTGTCGTTGCATAAATTTCTCCAATTCTTCTTTCTGTCTCTGTCTAAAATTCTCCACTTGCGGTAATGAAGAATGAGACGAAGGTTCCGGAACAAATTCTTGCGAGGTAAGAAAATCCACAAAATCCCAATGTACCTCTTCTGAAAGTAAGTCCGGGTTCCCTTGGTGGTCTCCACTGCTGGTGCACCCCAATGGATCGTTTTCTGAGTTTCCGTCATGTTGAATCACTGTCGCATAGATTGACAGCACACAGGCGCTAGCGAATCTATATAGACCACATGACGTCACAGACTGCTCTCTTCGGATTGGATGCGGACTGACTGAATTTTGTAACGCGTGTTCGGATTGGTGAATGGACTCAATCCGTTTCAATCCTTCCTCTACCTATAAATAAGCGCAGTTCACTGCATTGATTCACCTGTTCTCGTCGCCTCACGATGTGGACCACAGTTGAATCATCCACCCTTGTGTCTTCCATGATGTTTAGGACGGACATGCTCATGTATGTCCTGTCCAAGTGGACTGTTGTTGATAGGACAGATACTAGTCTATGGATGAGAAGAGTTTACATAGAAAGATAAGGATGCCTCAAGAGGGTACTTGTGTATGGACCTGCAGTTAGAATGAGTTTAAGAAGAAGAAGATGTGACAGATGCCGTCTATGTTAATATTAATATTAACATAAACCCAAAGGCCCTTTTCAGGGCCACCCACATTTCTCGAAAAGAGATAGCCTTTCGATTGCCTACCCCTTTATAAAAAAATTTTAAAAAAAAAATTCCATGTTCAATTCCCCTTGTCCCTAAAGTAGTTTTTTTTTCTAACGTGTTCAATTCCCCTTTGTCCCTAGACAAACCCAAACTCTATTCCCATGTTCAATTCCCCTTGTCCCTAGACAGACCCAAACTCTATTCCCCATGTTCAATTGCCTTTGTCCCTAGAATCGATATTTTTTTTTCCATTGTTCGAATGCCTTTGACGCTAATCTCAATATTTCCTTTTTTTTCCTTTCTCCAATGTTAAATTCCATTGACGCTAATCTTACCCAGGGTTTTTTGCCCATGTTAAATTTCCATTGACGCTAATCTCGCCCAGGGTGGTTAATGTTAAATTTCCATTGACGCTAATCTCGCCCAGGGGGTGTTTGTAATGCTAATTCCCATTGACGCTAATCTCACCCCTTTCACTACTCATGGTGCCCCTTAATTCGCTGATTCCTCTCAAACAAATTCGTCGTGGGTCGACGCTGCCCCATAGAGAATAAGTGTCAAAGAAGTGTCTATGTAAACAATTTATTTAAAAAATCTTCTTAATAAATGCATTGTATCCAACCCCTTGATCTAGCGGACAATTTCGTGAAATCGGTTCAATAAATATTAATCAGACCTTTCCTACAGTTGGAACGGATACATAGCTAGGCATTCCCGAAGAGACGTTGAAATAAATAGTTTATAAGTAGAAGTTCAGTTAGTAAACATATATTGATACAATTGATGCGTGTTTCTCATACTTGCACCCACAAGATGATCCTTATTTCACCAATTCCTCTTCACGAAATTTATTAGGACTTCCTTGGTAGGTAGACTTCCTCCATTGTAAATAGGGTACGACGTAATGTCTCAATGTATACATCGAATAAAATCTTCCAACGGTATGTGTTGTATGCGACAAATTCTCTACAAACTTTTCCTACTGTGGGAACTGATTCCAAACTAGATGAAATCAAAGTCCTCTAAGTCATTTTATAGTTAGATCAAGTTTTAGCTTAATTTGACCCACAGTTTGCGTGTTTTTCACAGATGGTACATCCTAAGGCGCCCCTTCATTCGCAGTTTCATCTCCACGAAATTCGTCAGGACTTCCTTCGTAGGTGGACTCGATCTCCTAGAGATAAAATATCCATGGAGGGTTCATGTCAAGACTGTCTGAAGAGTGGATGTAATGTGGCCCACATGTATATAATCTTAACGGCATGTGATCTGCTCGACTTCCTTTCTTTAGTTTCTCGAAATCTGCTTGACTAATTTTCTTTACCCTTTTTCTGCTGTTAGAAAGGGGTCTTATTTCGAAACAGTATAAGAGGCGTTGAAATCAACATCCTCTAAGTAAGGGTCCCATAAGTACAAACCATAGATATAGTTTATACACATTTGCGTGTTATTAATACCCGGTACCCCCTAAGGCGCCCATTATTTTGCTATTTCGTCTTCACGAAATTCGTCAGGACTTCCTTTGTAGGTGGACTCTATTTCCTAGAGATAAAATATCAATGAAGGGTCCATGTCAAAACTCTATAATGGGGTTACATAATTTCCCAATTGTATACGTAATGTAAAATCTTAAGCATAAGTTGGTATATATATATACATACATACATATATATATACATATATATATATATATATATATATATATATATATATATATATATATATATATATATATATATACGGCATGTGTGATACCGAACTTCTTTTTCTAACCGAGAAAATCTGAACATCGGCTGTCGACTTTTTTAAAACTTTTCCTCATGTTGGAAACGATACCAGGTTAGATATAGCTGAAGATGCGTTGAAATCAAATTCCTTTTAGATGGGGTTTGAATATTACAAATATTTCACGAATCTGTCCACATTGTGCGTGAGTTTTCATACCCAATAACCATAGGAACCCGCTAATTTCGCTGATTCTTATCGACGAAATTCGTCAGGATGTCCTTCTTAGGTTGCTTCTATCCAACAGAGATAAAATCGTAAGGAAGGGTCCCTTTAAAAACTCTTCAAAGAGTGAACGTAATGTCCCAACTGTATACGTAAAATATAATTTTCTTACGGCAGGCAGTGTACCCAAATCCATTATACAGCCAAACGTTTCTCAGAATCGGCTCGACTAGTTTTCTATAACATTTTCCCACCGTTGGAGCACTGTTGTTTATATTTGACTTAATTTATATCTTATTTATTTGTCAGCTTTAAAATCTTTTTATTTTTTAATGTCATTATATGTCAAAATAATGTAGTTTCGTTTACTAGGAAATAGTATTTTTTCCAGAAAATAATTTGACCCTTGACTCTTCATTTTTGTAAACATAAAGCTGACCTGTTTCTTGACCTTAATTCAAAATTAGTAACAGTCACGTGAACAAGTTATTTTTTATTTTTATTGTGGGAATAATAAGGTTGAGATCGTGGCTGTTTTGGATATATGAACCTCGACTTGTAAATAGCTTTTAGTGAAGTAAACAACTTTTATTCTCGGAGTAACAAGGATACAGGGGCTACGTGATATGTTATATATAAACATGATCACGTGATCCTCTATTTTGTAATTAGACATTTCCGAAATTGCGCATGACTTAGATTAAATAGTGATGTTTAGAGATCGATCTCACAGTCTGGGCTTAAAAACGCTTGATGTCAAGTCGTTTCCTTCTGTTGCAGCCAGTTTTTTAATAATATGTTAATTTTTCTTCAGATTATTTGGATTCTAAAAGATTAATTCGTTTCTCTGGAAATATTTGTTGTGCTCATACAGAATTCTTAAAATAAGACATTTCGTAAAAATAATTTTGGGTTTTCAAAAACCGGAGGATTATTTCTTGTATTTCTACAAGGAACTGTAGGCAACAAGATTGAACAGGATACAGCATACGTCATCGCCTTCAATCTTGGATTCTTCGTCGGGACTCGAACTTGAAATCATCAAAACATTTTAGTATTACGACTTCTAAACTTTTATTCGTGGGTTATTCTTGGAGTTTGTTTTTTGGCTTTGATTCTTAAAACCGTAAGTTCTTATTCTTTTATTTTTACAGCATTTTCCCAGGGAAATAAATTATTTGTTACATTTTTCAAAGTTTGTTGTTTTCATTCTTTCTTGCGATGCTGTTTATTCGAGCCGAAACATGTAACATGAGAATTGGGGGCTCATCCGGGATTATGAATTTTGGCTAAAATATTTTAGACAACTTTAATGTCTTTTTTATTTGAATTCCCTATGTTTTTGAAGTCTTAGTGAAATTGACCAACATTTTCTACAACGTCAACAAAAGTGGAAATCTTTTTTTCAAATCCTACCCAGGAACAATAAGATCTTTTTAAATAAGATGAATTGATTCAACTTTCCAGAAAATACGATATTTCTGAGGTAAAGGCTTCCTTAACGAAACAAGAAATGAGAAATATTTTGGTTCAGCTTTTGGCAGAAAAGAATTTTTTGGATAAAAATGCTTTGCTTTCGATCAGTAAGTCTGTATCTGACTCTGAAATAAAAGTGAAGGAATTAGAATTAAAGTACAATATGGAATTGGAGTTGAGGAAGCTGGAGCTTCAGAAAGAAGAAAGACAAAAACAAACGCAAATACAAGCGGGGAAAAAGAGAAAGAAAGACAAATGCAGTTACAAGAAAGAACAAATGCAGTTACAATATGAGAGAGAGAGAGAGAGAGAGAGAGAGAGAGAGAGAGAGAGAGAGAGAGAGAGAGAGAGAGCAAAAACGTGGAAACGTTATGCATAGCCATTCCGATCTATGAACTTACGATTGGCAATGTACAAGGATCTAGGCTTCCGACCTGTCAGACTTCCGATTCCCGATCATCCAAGCTTTGTAAGCTAGGGTTCAGGTAAAGGAAGATAACAAACCTTTACGTAAATTAAAATTACCGGAAGCCATTACAGATATCTGCCGCGCAGATTTCAGAATGAGCAAAAATGTGACGCGTCTCTACGTGCAAACGCGAAGAAAGCATTATTGGGTACCGTGAGGAAGTGTAAGAACGGGCGTTCCTCTAAATTCCTTACTTGAAAAATGTTTAATGTATAGGGAATACTCTACACTTGATAGGAAGTTCTTGCAACTAGTGGTCCCCCATAAATCCAGGTCGCATGTTCTCAAGGTCACGCAGGAGTCGAGTATGGCGGGTCATTTAGGCATGAAGAAAACAACAGAGAGGGTATTAAGAGAATTGTATTGGTCTGGTGTCAATAGCGAAGTAGCGCGGTTCTGTCGCTTGTGCGAAGTTTGTCAGAAAACTGTCTCTAAGGGCAGGTTAACTAGAGTACCGTTATGTCAAATGCCATTGATAGATACTCCGTTTAAATGAGTGGCCGTTGACATTGTGGGACCTATATGTCCAAATACAAATCGGAAAAACCGACACATCTTGACGCTGGTAGATTGCGCTACCAGATACCCCGAAGCCATAGCTTTGCCATCGATTGAAACCGAACGTGTATCCGAAGCGCTCGATGACATGTTCAGCAGGGTCGGAGTGCCCGAAGAGGTTCTTACGGATTGTGGCGCTCAATTCACCTCAGATCTCATGGCAGAAATTAGAAGGTTGTTGTCCGTTAAACAGTTGCGCACGACACCCTACCACCATATGTGCAATGGGTTGGTCGAGAAATTCAACGGGACGTTGAAGCAAATGTTGCGACGGAAAAAAACTTAAAGACCTAATAATGTTTCCTACGTTAAATAAACTCAGCATGTTTTTGTTTCTTCTATGTTTTTTAATTTCATGGTGTTTGTGTTCGTAATGTTATCATTATATATGTTTTTTTTTATCTTGTAGGTGTTGTCTAATGTTGTAAAGATTAGGCGCTATACAAAGTCCTTATTATTAGTAGTAGTAGTAGTATGTATGTGGAAAGACCTAAGGATTGGGATAGGTATCTGAACGCAATTCTGTTCGCGTATCGTGAGGTTCCTCATAAAAGCTTTGGCTTCTCCGCGTTTGAACTATTGTACGGTAGGACAGTTCGTGGTCCTATGCGCATTTTACGCGAACTGTGGTCAAACGAAGTCGCGGACGAAGAAGTCGAATGACGCAAGACAAACTCGCGAAATCTAGTCGTAGGTACGCGAAGTACTACAACCGAGGAACGCGGAGTAAAACGTTTGATGTAGGCAATCAAGTGTTCGTGCTTCTCCCAACAAATAAAAATAAGCTGCTATTCCAATGGAAGTCAAACAGGTGAAAGGCGAAATGGACTAAATCATTGATGTGGAGGGTAAGTCCAATATATTTCACGCCAATATGTTTAAACCCTACCTAGAAAGACCTAGACAAACAATAGATAAACGGGTCTTGAACATAGTATGCATAGCGGTGATACAGGATAAGTCGTGTGACGAATCGGAATCGTCTCCAGTACAGAAATGCCCCTTTAATACCCCACTGACGTAGGGAAAGAAGGTATTGACCAGATCAATGCATGCCCGAATTTATCAGTGGGTCAGCATACACAGATATTGGAGGTTTTGTCCCAATGCCCTGACGTGTTTACGGACAAACCGGGCCGTACTGGATTGATTCAACCCGAGATCAAGTTGAATACCTCTGAGCCGATCAGGATTAAAGAATATCCAATACCCTTTAATGCGCGGGAGACAATCAACGAAGAAGTGGGGAAAATGTTAAACAAGGAAGTGATCGAACCTTCCAGTTCTCCGTACTCGTCCTTTGTTGTGTTAGTCAGAAAGAAAGACGGGAATAACCGTTTCTGCATTGATTTTCGGCAATAGAACAAAATCACCGTGTTCGACGCAGAACCAATGCCAGATATGGAAAGATTTTTTTCGAACTTGGCAGGTCATAAATACATTCCCAAATTAGACCATACCGAGGGATATTGGCAGATACCAATCGCTGTAATGCCCGCGAATTAACGGCATTCGCGAATCCGAAAGGTCTTTATCAATTTAAAGTTATGCCTTTCGGTTTAGTCAACGCCGGTGCGTCATGCGTTCGTCTCATGCGCAAACTGTTAAACGGTATGGAAAACGTCGACAGTTTTGTAGATGATATCTTTGTTTATACACATACCCATGTATGAACATGTTAAGGTATTACGGGATCTGTTCGATAGACTTCACACTGCAAATCTTATAGCTGAGCCCACCAAATGTAGTATAGCGTATTTTAGCCTAGAGTGTTTGGAACATCTCGTGAGTGGATTCGGTCAGTTGAAACCTCACCCAGATAAAATAGGAGCAATCAAATATACATCTAGACCAGAAACTAAAAAACAAGTACGATCTTTCCTAGGTTTGATTGGGTTTTACAGGAAATGTGTCCCCAATTTTGCGGCTATTGCCAGCCCATTAACAGACTTGACTAGGAATGGGCAACCGAATAAAGTTCCCTGGGGGTGTGCCAGGAAAAAGCATTTAACGCTTTAAAACAGAAACTGGTTAGTACACCAATCTTAAAGTTACCAGAATTGAATAAAACTTTTGTGCTGAGGACTAATGCGTCCGATACGGGTCTTGGGGCTGTTTTACTACAGGAGCAAGAGGGGATGAAGCAGGAAATTGCTCCCTAGGGAGCAAAACTACTCCGTGATTGAGAAGGAGTGCCTAGCCTTAGTATAAGGGATAGGAAAATTCCATACGTACCTTTTCGGGAGAGAGTTTACCTTACAAACGGACCATCAGTCTCTCTTATACTTGAACAAAGCAAAGGTCACCAATGCAAGATTGGTGCGTTGGGCGTTGTCCTTGCAATCGTATAGTTTCCGGATCGAAGCGATTCGAGGATCGGAAAATGTGGGTGCTGATTTTTTAAGTAAGGTGTAATTAGCAGATCATTTTCGTTCAGTATTCAAATTGGAAGTTTTAACAATTGTTTATGTTCACATTCCGTGATTTTTCTAAAAGTGTTACCACTTTTTTTAGATGAGAAGTATTGTCACGGAATTAAATTCTTTTATTTATTGAATACATGTATTCGGGTTTCGTTTTTTGTTACAACGATACCCGAGGATGATTTATTTATATTGTGTCGTATTTCGAAATAGTGAGTTCGGTTCATCCCATGCCGCACGTGCGAAGTGCTCTCGATGGGACGAACCAATGCATATAATGCACAGACTATGTTTGTGTATAAATACTTCACCGTACGTAAGTTTCTTTACAATACGGAATAGTCTTGTCAGCCGGCAGTCTGCTCCAAAAACTTGCACATCTTCAGCCGTCGAGGTATGTAAGTTTATTAATTTCTAGTTTATAACCTATAACTACTGTACTACCACCTTTATTTTTTAATCTTTGCTATGTAGCTTTGGTTTACGCAGTATAATGCACGGGTCTGGGAAATTACCCCCCGGTATATTACCCCCCTGCAACTACCCCCCTGCCATTACCCCCCTATCAATTACCCCCCTCCCCCCGGTATATTACCCCCCTGCCATTACCCCCCTCCCCATGTACTTGTTATATCCCAAGAGTAAATAATAAATTAGAATAAATTTCAAAAGAATTTATTTTAAATTTTTTTTTAGTAAATGAATCTCAGCCTTGAAAACATATACTTGTCCTGGAATATTCAATAGTAAAATCATCATATCATAATGTTATATTACCATAAAATGTTATATTTATAAGATTACAGCTGAATGTTATGTGCAATCCCTCGTAAGTATTCTAAGTGCTCTCTATTAGCAAAGTCATTAACAATGTTCATAATCCGAGCATTGCAGTCACGATATTTCTTTCGAGTTGGTTCCGCTGGATGTCCTCCAAGTTGCTGAGAAATCATCACGTTCAGGAATGATTGCTGTCCACGTATACTCTGAACTTTATCCATGGTAAAAATATTTCTGGTGATATATATTTTAAAGAACGTATATGTTTTTCTGGAGCATGCGCATAGAAATAATTTTTGCTTGAAGTATATTCAATGAGGTGAAGCCAATACCCTTATCAGATTGTATTTGTGTACACTTAATTAGAAACCATTTCTGCTCGAAGTATATTCAGTGAGGTGAAGCCAACACAATTGTATAGATGGACCACAGATTAAACTGCTAAAATCATTTTTATTGTTGTGAAGCCAATACTCTAATCAGATTGTGTTTGTGTACACTTAATTAGAAACCATTTCTGCTCGAATTTTATTCAGTGAGCTGAAGACAAAACAATAGTATAAATTGAGCACGGATTATCAGATTGTGTTTGTGTACACTTTAAATTCGTCGTATTTGCATTAGTTCGATTTTGTATCTGTATGTCTAAATGATGCTAATGGCAGGGGGTAATATGGGGGGGGGTAATGGCAGGGGGGTAATATACGGGGAGGGGGGTAATTGATGGGGGGGGAGGTAATTGCTGGGGGGGGGTAGTTGCAGGGGGAGTAATTGACAGGGGGGTAATGTCCTGCTCCCATAATGCACATATTTCTATTCTCGTTTTCTACTTAACGAGGGATTTATATTAGTAATGAAAAGCTACATTTTCTCAAAAAAAACTGTTTAATATAGTACGATTCTTATCGAGCAAGATTAGGTTTTTTAACCTGTCATTTTGTAATTATTGTGCTGATAATGTAATCTATATAACTTACCGTGTATAACGTCATTACGTTATTATGCCCGTGTCATGTATAGTATACGGTATTGGATATATTTTCAGCTGTCTGTGACAGGAACGTCTGTGACCGAAGTGTCTGTGTCTGTGCATGTGACCGGAGTGTCTGTCTGTGACCGGAGTGTCTGTGTTTTGGAGTGACCGGAGTGTCTATAATGGAATCGGTTCACAATTAATACTTCCAGTTCAGTACCCACGAATGTAGTTCTAGTCTATTTTTAGAACATTTTTTCCTCTCTCATTTTGGTGGTGATAGAAGAGTTTTATTTATGCATTTTTGGTAGGGATTTAAAGGTAACTGTTTATTCTTCATAATATGAGCTCAGGGTGTTGTTGTATGTGTGTATTTCGGCGACAGTGCACAGTGAGTAATAAGGCCTTGGTGATGCTCCGGAAGTGAAATGTGTGTTCTGTGTACATGGTGATGTGTTGACAGTTCAGCATCTAAAAAAAGAGCAGGTCAACCTTTGACGAGAACTTCACCGTGAAGTCATCTTTGAAGGTAGTTTAGATTAGCATATGATTTGTATTGATTGTCACACAGTGGAAAGGTCAGTACTGAGAAACCAATGTAGATAACATATAGTAAAATTAATTGTGTCCTATGTCCATAATGTCCGGGGTGACCGGAGTGTCTGATGTCCGGCATGTCCTGAATGTCTAATGTCCGGAGGGTCTAATGTTCGGAGTGTTCCGAGTGTTTCGAAGTGTTCCGAGTGTCCAGAGTCTGTAGCAGCTGTGAAGCTGAACTGTAGCAGCCGTGGAGCTGAAACAAAGTGTACTGATGACGGAGTGTCTCCATATATGTAATTTGTTAGACGTTGGCTAATTTTGGGGTTCGTAAAACAAAGCGTATCTTTAGGGACTGTACAGATAAGTTGTATATCTGTCCCTCTTTTTTATCACCATAATTTCGCTACCCGAATGAATGCATTTTACTAATTGAGTAAAATTTTACATCGTTTACTACCTGAGTAAACTATATCCATCGTTTCATTGCCAAATCGTTGTGAACCATTCACCTCTTGTCTTTGTATTTGCTAATTTTTTTTATTTTTCATCAAGTCTGTGCGTTCTTATGTTAATTAAATCCAATATTCGGATTATATATACACGCACATATTCATAATTAATTATTTATTAATTAATTGCTCATGCAAGTCATCCATTATTAAACCTAGTAGTTATATCAGTAGTGAATGGGGTCGCTTTACGTACAATGGGAATTAGCATTAAAAAACACCTTGGGTCACTTTACGTACAATGGAAATTTAACATGGAGAAAAATCGTGGGTCACTTTACGTACAAGGGGAATTAACATGGCGAAAAATCGTGGGTCACTTTACGTACAAGGGGAATTAACATGGGAATAAATCGTGGGTCACTTTACGTACAAGGGGAATTTAACATGGGATTTTTTTTTTTTAAAAGTTTTTTTTAAATTTAAATTTAAATTTAAATTTTAAAAAGGGGTAGGCAATTCAAAGACTATCTCTTTTCGAGAAATATGGCTGGCCCTGAAAAGGGCCTTTGGGTTTTATGTTAATGTATTCATTAACATAAATGGCACCGCATTGGTCTTCTTCTTGTCCTTAGGCTGCGTCTTACTGTTGGTCCGTACATCAGCACTCTTTTCAGGCATCCTTGTCTTTCGACGTAGATCCTACGTATCCACAGGCTGGTGTTTGTCCTGTGGACAACGGTCCACTTCGATCGGACATACATGAGCAAGTCTGTCCGAAACATCATGGAAGACACAAGGGTGGATGACTCAACTGTAGTCCACATCTTGAAGCGACGAGAACAGGTGAATCAATGCATTGAACGGCGCTTATTTATAGGTACAGAAAGGATTGAAACGGATTGAGTTCATTCACCAATCCAAACACGCGTTACAGAATTCAGTCAGCTCGCATCCAATCCGAAGAGAGCAGTCTGTGACGTCACGTAGTCAATATAGATTCGCTAGCGCTTGTGTGCATTCAGTCTATGCGACAGTGATTCAACATGACGGAAACTCAGAAAACGATCCATTGGGGTGCACCAACAGGGGAGACTGCCCAAGGGAACTCGGACTTACTTTCAGAAGAGGTGAATTGGGATTTTGTGGATTTTCTCTCCTCGCAAGAATTTGTTCCTGAACCTTCGTTACCTTCTTCATTACCGCAAGTGGAGAATTTTAGACAGAGACAGAAAGAAGAATTGGAGAAATTTATACAACGACAAAAGGAAGCGGAACAGGCTTTTCTCCTACAGCAACAGCAACAAGAAGAAGAGGTAAGAAAAAAACAACAGCAAGAAGAAGTAGCAGCAAAGAAACAAGAGAGTGAAAATCAAACGGTCACGGTACTGTTGGACATTTTAGCGGAGTTAAGAAGTCTGAAACAAATGTATCAGACTTCTTTATCACGACCGAAGAGAATACGACCTTCCCGAGCTAAACACGTCAACCCTGTGACTAAGCCTACCGTACCACCCTTAGTGATTTCAACCCAATCATTGTCATCATCATCAACATTACGCAGTCCAGAAGTAGGCCTTGGTCGTGGCAAAGGCTTAAGGCAGTTAAAATTGATTGCTTAAACTCACCCCTACACCATGAAGAAAAAGGCCCTTTTCAGGGCCACCCACATTTCTCGAAAAGAAATACAATTTCAATTTGCCAATAACTCGAAAAAACTCACCCATGTTACCCTTATAGTACGTGTCTGTGTATGAGTGCGTGAGTGTAGCTTCTTATTTTAAAATCAAAACTCAAAGACTCTTACCTTATATCATTCATTTATTCTTTTCTCCATTTTTTACAATCCAATTCACAATTCACAACTCAACACTTTAATAATAAGTTCATTAATTTCTTCTTTTCTCCTTGTTTAGTCTCTCTGTTTTTTCAATTTCTTCACCGTCACACTCTTTTCCTCTTCTTCCTCTTCTTCCTCCTCGCTTTCTTCCCTTCTTCTTTTTTTCTCCTGTTTCTTTTTCTTCACCTGTCTTCTTTCTTCCTCAGAAGAATCCCTCTCTTCCTCTGAAGAATCCCTCTCTTCTTCTAAAGAATTCCTCTTTTCTTCTGACTCCTCTTGTTTCTTTTTTGGGCAATCTGGAGACCAATGTCCTTTTTCTTTACAATAATAACAGGTATCTTGACTTTTGTCTTTTTTATCCCCTGTTTTTTTTCTTTTTTGACGGTCTGGACACTCTGAAGACCAATGCCCTTTCTTCTGACAGATATAGCAAGTATCTTGACTTTTATCTCTAAAGGAAGGAGAGTAGTCCGTAGGCTGGTCTGAAGAGAATTTTCTAATGACCCCTCGCAAAGCTCTGACGAAACGTTCCATCTGGTCAGTCTCTTCCATCGTTGTGTTCGGCTTGAGAGTGAAATGAATAGTGAAAGGACAAGACACACACCCTTTTATATACGCTGGTCTGCTATGACTATAAAGTAGTTTATGGTGTTTGAACTTGAGTCATTTGACTTTTTGCTTTCAAGATGAAACGATCCCATTCATTCGAGAAGAAAGAAGAAGAAAGTAAGAGGCAGAAACGTGATCTATCGCCTCGTACCAGGGCTGAAATCTTGGCACAAATTCATGCCAGTGATTTTGAAGAGGACATGAGTGAACCAGAATCCGAACCCTCTAAAACAAGTTCGCCACCCTTAGTCAACCCTGAAAAGTACTATTCCATTCGAGAGACGGAAAAGCGCTCCTCTAGAAAATTTAGAACCACGGCTTACAAATACACGGTGAAGTTTAAAGATTTCAAGGCTGAAGTGCCGTTAGAGAAAGCAGAAGTGTTCATCACCGAGGTGTGGGATTCTTTGCTCACTGCACTCAAGCGACAATGTCAACCCAAAGAAGACGATCGTTTGAGACTTTCCATACAACACGACGGTTTGAAATCCCCTGTTTGGATCGAGTTTAGCACCCCTGCAGAATTGACTGCTTCCAAAGTTATGGACAAGATTCAACACGTACAACAATCCAATGATCAGTTTGACATCACCGATGGTAAAGCCACACTGGACATGACCCACGTCTCTCCTCCTCAAGGGACAGGACGCAAAAAGATGTTATTGGTGGACGACCTTCGCAACACCAAAAAGAGTCTCGTCCGAATTAACAACTCTCATGACCAGATGTGTTTAGCCCGTGCCATCGTGGTGGGACGAACCTATGCCGACAAGAACGACACGGTAGAATGGAAAAGAACCTGGAACACTATACAACGTTCCCATCGAGCCAAGCAACGAAACGAAGCAGAACTCCTGTTGCAACAAGCTGGCCTGTCCAAAGACACACCCTGTGGCATTCCTGAGATGCAAAAATTGCAAGATGCCCTAGCTCCACGCTACACCTTGAAAGTGCACCCTCAAGAAGTGCGCGGACCTCTGTTGTTTCGAGGCCAAGACTTTAAGGACGGAAAATACATTCACCTTTATCATCACGATGACCATTTCGATACCATTACCAGTATCACCGGATTCCTGAAATACATTTATTACTGTGAGAAATGTGACCATGGTTATAACAATCGAGAGCAACACAAGCATTGTGGATCGAAATGCACAGGATGTTTGGCCTCTTCACCCTGTCTGAGCGAGGAACCAGTGCCTTGTTCCACTTGTCTGCGCACGTTTGTCAGCCCTACCTGTTACCAACAACATCTGAAAACGCAAGGTTCACAGAAAAAATGCGCTTGTCAACTGCTGAGATTGTGCTCTACGTGTGGACAAGGCATACGTACCAATAGTGTCAAGGCACACGTATGTTCAGGAAAGAAAAAATGTCACATTTGTCACCACATCGTGGACTTGGAACACCAATGTTACGTGCAAAAATACCAACCCCCATCAGAGAAAGAGGACGGTCACAAGAAGAAAGGCAATTTCATCTTTTTCGATTTCGAATGTATGCAAGAAACCGGCATTCACATTCCTAATTTCTGCGTGGCTCATCGAGCGTGCGAGAAGTGCATTCAAGAACCTATCTTCAGTCATTGCCCTCACTGCAGCAAGATACCCGGAGGGCGTGAAAAAATCTTTCGGGGACCCAACACGTTAGCCAATTTTGCCCAATGGGTCTTAGACCCCATCGACAAGACATGGAGCCAAGAGGACATCGAACGTTACCGAGATTGTCATCGCCATGCCACAGTGATGGCTCACAATTTCTCCGGATACGATGGACAGTTTCTTTTGAGGTACTATACGGAACATGGCACCGAACGTCCTAAAGTGACTTTGAACGGAGCCAAAATCATTTTCATGCAAGTGGGACAAGTGCAGTTTAAAGATTCGATGAGCTATTTGGCCATGCCTTTGAGTCGAATGCCTAAAACGTTTGGAATGACAGAAATGGCTAAAGGGTACTTTCCACACTTTTTCAATACGGAAGCCAATCAACACGCCGTTCTACCCCATTTACCAGAGGCTCACTATTACGACTCCGACAACATGCGTACCGAACAACGAGAAGCTTTCTACGCTTGGTACCAGGCTCACGCCTCGGACCCTTTCGACTTTCAGGAAGAAATGCTAAAGTATTGTCGTTCCGACGTGGACATTTTACGACGTTGCTGTGGAAAATTTCGAGAACTGTTCATGGAACACGGAGGGGTCGATCCTTTGAAAGAAGCTTGCACCATTGCCAAAGCGTGTTCCTTAGTGTATCGACAACGATTCATGCCTGAAAAGACCGTGGCTGTCATCAGTCCTCAAACGACCCACTTTGTCAAACGTCAATACTCGGTCAAAGCCCTACGCTGGTTACATTACTTGTGCGACAAGGAAGACAAGTGGATTCAGCATGCCCGCAACGGAGGAGGCGAAAAGACCATCGGAACGTATTCGGTTGATGGCTGGGACTTAGAAAACCCCAAGATCGTGTACGAGTTTAACGGTTGCTTATTTCACGGATGTCCCGTCTGTTACCCTGACCGTGGCACTAAAAATCAGTTTTTGCAACGAACCATGGAAGACTTGTACCAGGACACTTGTCAGCGACGCCTAAAGTTAGAACAGCAAGGATACCAAGTGGTGGAAATGTGGGAACACGAGTACGATCACCGTATGAAAACCGATCCCGAGTTTAAACGCCTCGTGGAAAGTTACCAGTTCATGGACCCGCTGAACCCGAGGGATAGTTTGTACGGAGGAAGGACCAATGCCACCTGTTTGCTGTACCAAGCCGACGAAGAGAAAGGAGAAGAAATCAAATACTTGGACGTGTGTTCGCTGTATCCCTACGTGTGCAAATATTGTCGCTTTCCTGTAGGGCACCCGCAATTGCTGACGGAACACATCGACCTGAAAAACATTCGACAATACGAAGGCTTGATCAAGTGTAAAGTTTTGCCTCCCACGAACCTATACCATCCCGTCTTACCTCACCATTGTCAAGGCAAACTGATGTTTCCCTTGTGCCGTACTTGTGCCGAAACGTGCAACCAAGACCAACCTTGTCATCACAGCCAGGAAGAACGGGCCTTGACGGGAACCTGGGTCAGCGTAGAATTGTTCAAAGCTCTGGACATGGGATACCAACTGTTAGAAGTGTACGAAATTTGCCACTTTTCCAAGACACAACAATACCGCAAGGGTGACCCCACGCAGAAAGGCATTTTCGCCGACTACGTGGATGCCTTTTTGAAACTGAAGCAAGAAGCCAGCGGCTATCCTTCCTGGTGTCACACTCCCGAAGACCAAATACAATTCAAAGAGAAATACTACGAACAAGAAGGCATCACTTTAGACCACATCGAGAAAAACGAAGGCAGGCGATCGTTTGCCAAAGTGATGTTAAATTGCTTGTGGGGTAAAATGGCACAACGACCGTGTTTACCCAAGACGGAATATTTGACAGAACCTTCCCGCTACTTCCAGATGATTCACGACAAAACCAAATACATGAAACACGTGGACATCGTTCGAGAGAATTTGATCTTGGTCAATTACGAAGAAGATCTGGACTTTGTACAAGACGACCCTTTTGGAAATGTCATCATTGCGGCTTACGTGACAGCCCATGCTCGCTTAAAATTGTACGAAGCTTTAGAACTGTTAGAAGAACGCGTTCTGTACTTTGACACGGACAGTTGCATTTACATCCATCACCCGATTCAACATCACCCTAACATCGAAGGAGACCGTTTAGGAGCCTGGACAGACGAGCATCCCGACGACAAGATTCTAAGTTTCGTCAGTGGCGGTCCCAAAAATTACGGCTACGAATACCGGGACAAACAAGGAGAAGTGCACACGACGTGCAAAGTGAAAGGACTGACTCTGAATTATCGTACCAGTCGTGTGGTCAACTTTGGGGTATTGAAAGAAGCCTTGCAATCGGGAGAGGATGGAAACTTTAAAGTGACCACTTACCAACCGAACAAGATTGTACGTTTACCCACTCACCACATCGTCAGTCGACCTTTGGAAAAAGTTTATCAAATCGTGTACCAGAAGCGAGTTCGACTTCCCAATCATTTCACCTTACCGTATGGACACGTTGGTATAAAACATTGGTTGTAATAGGATAGTCACCCACCAGAAAGATGACTTCGCCACAGCAAGAATCGAGTGAGAAACCCGATGAGAACTCCAAGTTCAAACCCTACCATTTTCCAGTCTTCTTACCTGACTATTGTGATTGTGCCCGTCGATTGGACACGTTTCAGAAATGGCCTACGGATAGGGAAGGATTACCTTCTTCGCATGTTTTAGCTAGAACAGGATTTGTCTACTTGGGACCTGAGTCAGGATTGGGATACGAGGTACAGTGTTTCGCTTGCGGACTGAAGTTACGAATGGATCTATGTATCTATAAAGATTCAGCTATTCTGGAGCATACTCGATGGTCTCTGAACTGCCCTTACCTTTCTATGGCCTTTCCACCCATCGCACTACGGTACAATGTTGACGGTACCTTAGAGACGGTACCTTCCAGAACAGGACATAAAAAACGTAAAAAAGGAAAGATGTACAAGTTGGAGACTGCATTGAGACTAGTATAAAAAGGGGGCTATGGTCAAGATCGATAGTTCATTGTGACTACCAAGACCGAGCGAACAAGATGAATACTTTGAAAAAGACATCGTTTCAGTTTGGGGATTGTAAAAAAGTTGTATCTTCCTCTAGTGTGACTAATACTGGATGGATAAGACCCATGCATTGCGACGGAAAATGTCCGGAAGGAAACTGCGATTGTCCATGTGGTTACCATTGTAATTGCGTAACGGAGTTTGCAGACGAGTGCGATTGTGAGCCTTGCGATGGGACCGATGCTGTACGTTGTGACCTGAGCGATGCCGTAAAGCATCATGGGAACTTTGTTCTCACTGCCCCTGTCATGGAAAGTGATGCTGTGCGTGTCAAACCTGAGGGATGCGAAAGCGATGCCGCTCGTCCTCTTAGACATTTTACCGGGTTTAAAGGGGAATGTTCACCTTCACGTCTACCCCCCTACGGATGTCATCCAGCCCTGAGCAAACTCCTGTTCCTGTCACCCAACCCTCATCGAAACGAACCTGTGAAAAACGAATATTCGTTTCCTGTGCGTTTGTCGGAATACTGCGACTTTGAAAATCGTCTTCAATCGTTCAAAGGAAAATGGCCAAAGTATCTGGGAGGACCGACCCCCGAAGAATTAGCCAGAGCCGGATTTTTCTACTTGGGCGAAGGAGATAAAGTCAAGTGCTTCAGTTGCGGTGTGTCACTTCACCACTGGGAACCGCAAGATTCGGCCTACGTAGAACATGCTCGATGGTCACCGAATTGTCATTACTTACCCTTAGTGGGACCGAGACATTGAAGTAACTTCTTACCATAATCATCTGTTCATGGATACTTTACAAGAGAACATTCGTGCTTTGCCTGTGGAGTTGAGAGAACGCATTTATCGAGAACTGGTCAAAATACAAGTGAAACGTAAAGAACAATTGCATCCGATACGTCACCGGTGTTTGAACCACTGGTACCTGAAAGCTATACAAGGACTGATTCAATTGAAAGTGTTCCATTGGACAGACATTGATCAACGACCTCCTGGTTATAAAAAGGAATGGTTTGGTATTGACGATTCTATCTACTACATTGTAAACGTACTGCATCGAATTCCAGAGGAAGAGTTAACGAATTACCAACATCTTTCACGCAATGTCAACTTGGTGAAAGAGGAAACTTCTGAACGAATTGTCATGTGTAGATTAGTGACTCAACGATTTAAATTCGACACTGAAGTGAAACCATGTTTGTGCAAAGAGTACATTTCTTGTGTCAGACCAAAGAGGATTTAGTATGACCTATTCATGGATACTTTGCTAGAGAACATTCGTGCTTTGCCTGTGGAGTTGAGAGAACGCATTTACCGAGAGCTGGTGAAAATACAAGTGAAACGTAAAGAACAATTGCATCCGTTACGTCACCAGATCTTTAACCACTGGTACCTGAATGGTATAAGAGAACTGATTCGTCAGAAATTCTTTCAATGGTCAGACATTGTTCAACACTTTGAGGTCGCTAATGATCGACATGTTCATAATTATGGTTACTTCGAGATTCACCTAGTGCAACGCATTGAGGAAGACAAGTTAAAGGATTACAAACATATTTTACGTGGAATCTACTTAGAGGAAGAGGAAACACCTAAACGAACTCTGACGTTTCGGTTACAGTATGCAAGATTTAGATTCCCTACTGGAGAACGAAGATCTCTGGCTAGAAAGTACGTCTATTGCATCCGAAAAAAAGAGAATATAAAAACAGGCTGCCATGCCACGGTTTATGTCACATGTCATCCAACAGATTCCGTGGAAGGAACTCAATGACCATATTCAAACCGTGGATCATTACCATCAATTATTACAAGAACTGTATCCATTCAATTTTGGACGACAAGTGGTGTGTGTCTTAGTGACTTGTTTTTTGGGATTTCGTTTACCAGCCGATTCTTTGTGGACTCTTTACGATCAGTACTTACCACCTCCATGGCCTTAAATGGTCACGAAAAACTCCTTTTGTTCAAAGCCTTGCGTTTTCATCTGGATACTTCTCGACCTCAACAGGAAAAAAAGATTCGTCAACTTTTAGCAACCCAAGACGTGTATGACGATGTGTGTGTAGCTTGTGACTTACACCCTCATTGGACAGATGTTCGTGATTGGAAAAAGGGGGGTTTTGAGGCTTGGACCCAAGAAGTGGCCCAGTATGCACAAGAGTTGTTCAAGGAAAAAAGTTACTTTTCAACCCGTGTTAGTGACGGTGCCAGAAGAACCCGTCACCGAGAACAACCACTCGCTTCAGGACAGGACTGTCATGGACATGCCTGAAAGGTCATTCCGGGAGGACACTTGTGTGACAATACCTCATGTAGAGACTGTAAGAACATTACACACTGTCCCTAGGACATCTTGGTTAACCAAAACATGTTGTACAGACACTTGTTTATATTCCACTTTGATCGCTTTGCTGTGTTTTATATTCCTGTACATCACTATTTGGGTTGTATGTATTTTTGTCTTTCGTGTTCATATTTGAAACATTCAATAAACGTGTTCTGAAAAAGTATATAAACTCTTGTCTTGTTTGTTTTTGTGTCACAAGTGACATTTCTCACACCATGGCTACCTCTACTGTCTCTGCTCCCTCTTCCTCTACTGTCAAAGTCATCGACGAACACTTAGATCGTGCCAGTTGGGAGGCTTTGTATCTTCGCCATCCCTTTAACATGCTCATTGCTGGACCTAGCGGTTCAGGCAAAACCGAATTCGTCAAACGTTTGATCGAACATAAACATCATTTGATCGATCGGCCCCCTCAACGGATCGTGTGGTGTTACAAAGAGTGGCAATCGGCGTACAGCCTTTTGCGAGAAAGTCAAGGCGATTCCATCGTGTTTGTGGAAGGCATTCCTAAAGAAGACGACGGCATCGTCTCTGACTCCCGTCAAACCCATTTGGTCATTTTCGACGACATGTTAGGAGAAGACGAAGAAGAAATTAAATTGTGGTTCACGCGCAAAGGGCATCACCGTAATGCCAGTGTCATTTACATCACCCAAAATTTGTTTCAACAAAGTAAAGCCCATCGCACCATCAGTCTCAATGCGCATTACGTGGTCTTGTTTAAAAGCCCTCGAGATAAATCGCAAGTGCAAGTCTTAGCCAAACAGTTAGGAACGCCTTGGCTGACTCAGGCGTACGACGATGCCACTCAAACGCCACACGCCTATTTACTCGTCGATTTGAAACCTACGACTCCCGAGGATTTGCGATTTCGTACCCACTTGTTTCACCACTGGTGCCAAGACGGAGGGCCTGTCCTGTACACGTCTCCGTACTCGACTTCATTTCACTCCCCATCAAAAAATCTATAAAAACCTCAGACCCTTTTTCGTCTGTCTCACACAGTGTAAACATGACGTCCCTTCAGTCGCATCTTCCCGTCAAATTGATTCGTGCCTTGTATGGCATCAGTCGAGAAAAAGATCCACAAACACGAGCCCGTGTCTTAGAAGCTAGTCTCAAAGAAGTCTTACGATGGTTCACGGTGACGGCACGTCAATTACTCCAAGGAATCATTCAGATTCCTCATCAAACCCAACGCTTTTTCGATCGAAACAAAGTCGCTTTGGTCCAACTGGCCGATCCCCGCATCGACACTCAAACCAAAAAACAAATCATTTTGAAACCTGGAGGGAGCGGTACTCTAGGAGGGGTCATCATTCGCTCACTCTTAAGATGGGATCCTAATGCCCCCAAAGTTATCCCCAAGACAAAAGTCCAACGAAGCCCCAAGAAGAAAAAGAAAAAGACCAGGTCCCCAAGAAGAATAACTTCTCCAGTGGCAGGACCCTCCTCTTACCAGACACCACCCCGGAAAAAGAAAAGAAGCCCCCAGAAAAAGAAACAGAGAAAAAGTCCCCAGAAAAAGAAAAGTCCACAGAAGAAAACTAGTCGCAAGAGAGGCACTTCGGCCAGGACGCAACCTTACACTCGCAAACCACGACCTGCCACGACCGTGACTGCGTCTCCGGCATCCTCACGTTCATCCACTTCTCCGTTGATGACACCCAGAACTGAAGAGTACTTGGAGACGTTGATCACACCAAGAACATCTCCGTTGATGACCCCCAAAAGAACTTCCCCAGTGGCAGGACCCTCCAATTTAGTGGCAGTGGCTGCTGCTCACAAAGTACCTTCTCCCAAAATCAAAGTCCAAGAAAGATCGGGCATGTTACAAAGTTTACTGGATTTGTCCAAGCAAGAACTGGCTCGATTTAGTCCGTTGCGTACCCCTGCACGACGTGTCATGCCTGTCCTCAAACTGATAAAACGTAAAGACAATCAGTGGCGACGCGTTCCAGTATAAAAAGAGCCTGTGACCAAGTCGGGGTATCAGTGAACTTGTAAAAGATGTCACCTCCAAGAAGCCACAAAAGAAAGAGACAAAGGCAGAGGCGTCATCCGACAAAGCGCTTAGCCAAGCATCGACATTACCCTAAGAAAAGACACAGTCGTTCCAAGAAAAAGAGGCGTCAACAAAGGGGAGGATTCCTTGGCGATTTTGGGAAAAACATTGTCACCTTTATGACAAAGCGATAGTCCCAAAAAAAAAAAAAAAAAGATAAAAGGGTGTGCGTTAAGTCATCGACGTTAGTGTCTGTTCGGTGAATGTCCCGGAACCCACAAGCAAAAATGTCACCCTCCAGAAAACCCCAAGGAAAGAAAAGGAAAGGACTGCCACCACGTTTAGCTAAACATGGGGACATGTTATCTGTCCTGTCCAAAGCTTCTTCGCCCCTACGAAAAAAACTCATTCAAACGGCCTCCAAAGAGGTCATCGATACCGTCTGCGAATGTTGTTTGAACGTTTTGAAAGGCACGATCCCTTTGTCCAAACACCAGAAACAATGCTTAGGCAAACATCGTCACGTTCTTCGCCAAATGGTTCAAAAGAAAATTCCCATTCGTCAAAAAAAGAAGATGTTGGTTCAACGTGGAGGCATTTTGCCTCTCTTGTTAGGCCCCATACTGAAAGGAGTCTTGGGAACCATGTTGGGAGGACTGATGGGAGCAAGATAAAAAGGCCTTCGAAAGTCCCAAGATCTCAGAATCGACCCCTGACAACCCCATGGAAGGACGAAAACTAGCTTTAGTGCCTTACAAACGATGGATGGAATACCATCGGTGGCAAGAACAACGCACTCCGCATTTACCTCCCAATCCCAATTTGAGCGAGATGTCCCAGTTACAACACGAATTGCAGTCCTTGATGGATCGCCAAGATTTGTCCGAAACAGAAAAATCGCAAAAGTACGGTCAACTCTTGCAACGACTGCAACTCTTTCACCAGAAAGCTTTAGACGAAACAGCTCTACCCACTCTAAAAGATTTTAAGACCTTGATGAAAAGTCCAGCACCATCACCAGTACCAGTACCAGTACCGGTACCAGTGGTCAAGAAAGAAAAAGGAAAAGAAGAAGAAGAAGAAGGGTTTCAAACTCCACCAGAAAAAGTACGCAAGTTAACAACACCACCTACCTCCAGAATTGGATGGATTAAAAAGATGATGGCCACCCCTTCTTCCTCACAAGAGAAAAAGAAAGTGAAGACAGAAGTGAAACAAGAACCGATATCCCCTGCTCAGACATCCTCCTCTTCGACGCCTATTGCCGGTCGCACACGCAAAGCCTTGCAATCCAAGAAAATACCCCAAGAGAAAAAGAGTAGCCTCTTCCAAGAGTGGGTGCCTTATTAACACACCAACAAACACAAAAAATGGAAAAAGTCTTAGCTAGCATTTACTACGATCCATCGCATCCTGCAGGTTACGCAGGAGTTCAAAAATTGTATCGTGCTGCCAAAACGCAACTGAAAAGTCTCCGTTTACCTCAAGTGCAACGATGGTTACAAGAACAAGCTACCTACACTTTGCACAAACCCATTCGCCGCAAGTTTGCCAGAAGTCGCCCCCGAGTGGAAGGCATCGATCATCAATGGCAAGCCGATTTAGCCGATGTCTCTCATTTGGCCAGCTACAATCGTGGCTACAAATATTTGTTTTGTGTCATCGACGTCTTTTCCAAATTTGCCTGGGTCGTGCCTTTGACTTCCAAATCCAGCAGCGAGTTAGTGCGAGCCCTACAACGGGTGTTGAAACAAAGCGGTCGTCGCCCTCTTCGATGGCAAACGGACAAAGGCACCGAATTTCTGAACCAAGCTTTCCAAAAAGAATTAAAGAAACGTGACATTCATTTTTTTACCACCGAGAATCCCGAAACCAAAGCCAGCATCGTGGAACGTTTTCAACGCACTTTGAAAGAACGCATGTGGAAATATTTTACGCATCACCACACTCTGAAGTACATCGACATCTTACCGCACCTGGTGCAAGCGTACAACCAATCTTACCATCGAAGCATCGGACGTGCCCCGCAAGACGTGACTCCCGACAACGAAGTGCTGGTGTTCGAGCGCCTGTTCGGCACGTCCCCGACGAGGGCTGTCCCCAAGAAAAGTGGAGAGTTGGCCGTAGGAGATTGGGTGCGCATTGGCAAAACCAAACGCACTTTCGACAAAGGTTACTTACCTAACTGGACGACCGAACTGTTTCGCGTTACTGGACAAGTGCATGGCCGTCATCCTGCCGTCTATAAATTGGAAGACATGAACGGAGAAGTACTCAAAGGAACGTTTTATTTGCCCGAGTTACAACGTGTCACCAAAAAAGAAGACGACGTGTACGACATCGAAAGCATTCTCGAACGCAGAACCCGTAAAGTGGGCAAACGACGTGTCAAAGAAGTCAAAGTACGTTGGAAAGGATATCCACCCAGTTTCGATTCTTGGATCGACGCTTCGCAAGTCATCGACTATAAAAAGAAGAAGTGACCATCATGCCCTTTCACTCAGCAGACGCAGCTACGTCGACCACTCCTTCTTCCCCTAGTTCTTCTGTGCAAGATTTACAAAAACAACCCTTGTGGGTGTGGTGTGGAGAACGTGTGCCTAAAACGCAAATCGTCTTTTTCTGCCAAATCTTCGTGGTGTATTGTGTCATCGGGGCAGCCATCGCCAATTTGAGTTTGCAACAAGGAGACAAACAATTGTGGACCATTTTATTGAGCAGTTGCATCGGTTACCTGCTTCCTAATCCCTCCCTGAAATTCTCCTCGAACGGGAACGTTGTGTCCAGTGTCAGTGCCAGTCACCACTCCAGCAACCACAACCAGAACCCCATTTTGGGCGGAGACACGCCTCTGACGTCCACTAACCCCTCGGACAGCCACAGAACTCTGGAATTATGAGTCACCAAAACCAATTTTACTTAACTTTACCCAGTGACAGTTCCATGGAGGTGTTTCCCAACAACACGTTGTGCTGTTACACGGCCAAATTACCTCAAGCCATCCCCTTAGATCACGAAGCCCATTGGGAAGTGGCTTTAGTGGAAATGATTCACCCAACACAAATCAAAAACATCACTGAAACTCAAAACTATTTTGAGGTGGAAATCCTGAACGAACAATTACAAAACTACATGAATGACATCGGGTTTTCAGGGGACACAAAACCAGCCAGCAAACCACCCTTCATTATCTACACCGTGAAAATTCCGGCAGAGTTTTATTTTAGTGGCCAACATTTGGTGGACACTATTGCGGACAGGTTCGAGTTCACCTTTGGCAAAGCCCTGAACAGAGTCAAAAAAAGTGTCACCCTGGAGTACCATAAAGTGGCTCGTCGCTTACTGATGAAATTTCAGGATACTCAACTGATGTCCTTCAGGTTCAATGGTAGTTTGTTTGAAATTTTGGGTGGATATCCAACAATGGTTGCAAACAATTGGAGCCCCAAGATCAACAATAATATGGATTTTTACAGAGCTTTTGGAAAACCGGTAGAACTGAACCAAGGACTGAATTTGATGTTTGTGTATTCCGATGTGGTGGAATACAACGTAGTGGGACACACCTCTGTGCCATTACTGCGTGTCATTCCTTTCAAAGTGGATAGTACCACGACCAGTGACCAGGAAGGTGGAAACACTTACCACGTCCACCGCGAATTTGTCCATCCTCATTATTTACCCGTCAGCAAGTCGTATTTGGACACGGTCAACATTGCTATAAAAGGAGATTTGGGACAAAATATTCCATTCACCAAAGGAAAAGTCACGGTGAAACTCCATTTTCGAAAACGGTTTTCTCACGATTCGTAAGTAAGTCATGTATCCAGTGTACCAAGGGGTTGCACGACAGCGAGGACACGGTTTAGGAGACATGTTAAAATCGGCCTTTCGTTCGGTGGCCCCAGTGTTGAAACCGATGGTGACACGCGGATTGCACGCCTTGAAAGATGCGGCACTGACGCAAGGCAAAGAATTTCTCCAAAATGTCATCATCGACAAACAAAACCCTAAAGAAGCCTTCATGAGGGCAGGCAAAAATGTCTTGCTGCAAACGGGCAAAGACATTTTAGGCCGACGAGACACACCTATAAATGCCCTGCACGCTACCGAGTCAAGCATTCAGCAAGGACAAGGCAAAAAGAGACGACGAAGAAGAAAACACCCTTTCACCAGACTTCAAGCGAGAAAGGCCAAGAAAAGAAGAACCGTTCGAGACTTAGACGTTTTCGATTATTGAGACACAGAACAAAAAATGATGCACCGAGAGTCTTGCGCTTGTTCCAAGACGGAACTGGATCTGTTTGCCATGCCCCCCACCATGATGACCATGCAAGAATCTCAGTGGGTGGAATTTCACCCCGTCTCCTCATTGACCGATTCCGCTCCCATCGAGTTTGAAATCAAAGGACAGCCCGAAGATTACATCGATCTGAATAGCAGTTACTTGTACCTGAAAGTCAAAATTCTAGATAAGACAGGAGGTGCTATAGACGATGAAGCAGTAGCTCCCGTCAACAATTTCATGCATTCCTTGTTCAGTGGAGTGGACTTGTACTTGAATAACAAACTGGTCAGTAGCAGCATGGATACTTACCCTTATCGTGCCTACCTGGAAAATCTCTTGACGTACGGAATAGACGCCAAGAACACTCATCTCAATGCCTGTGTGGTATGGGAAGCTGACGATGCAGGCCAGTTTGAAGAATTCGAAATTGATACAAAGGATAAAACTAAATCAACAAATGATGGATTTCTAGAACGAAGAAACAGAATCAAAGATGGACAGAGTTTAGAACTGATGGATCGTTTGCATTTGGACATGTGGTTGCAAGAAAAGTATTTGCTGAACGGAGTGGATGTCCGCCTGAGACTGAATCGGAGCAGTACCGCTTTCCACTTATTGGCTAATGCTGACGAGTACAAAACCAAAATCCAAGAAGCCAGACTCTACGTACGTCGTGTGGAAGTGTTACCTAAAGTGGGAAATGACATCAGTCAGACGTTGAGCAGAACAACTGCCAAGTATCCCATACGACGCGTGGAAGTGAAAACTTTCACCATTCCTAAGGGACAGCGATCCATGATCGAAGATCATTTGTTCCAAGGACAGCTACCCAAACGTTTAATCATTGGTATCGTCGAGAATGAAGCCTTCAACGGAGCTATCGCTAAAAATCCGTTCAACTTTAAACACTTTGACGTGACCAAGATCGAAGTCAGTCGCGATGGCAAGACCTTGTGTACCCGACCTTTCGAACCCAAATTTAAAGAGAAGAATTACTTGAGGTCGTACTTGTCCCTGTACGAAGCCACGGGACAGTTAGGAACCAACACCAGTCACGGCATTACGTACGACGATTACGCAGGAGGCTACGCTTTGTGGGCTTTCGATTTCACTCCAGACCAAGGCAGCGACGAGGGACATTTCCACCCTATAAAATCTGGTCAAATTCGTGTGGAAATTCAGTTTGCAATCCAACCAGACCCAAATACTGCTAATCCAACGTTGAACGTCATCCTGTATGCAGAATTCGATAATACCATAGAAATCAACAGTTTGAGAGAAGTCATTCTAGATTATTAGAAAGCCATGGAAGACTGTTATCCCTCTTTACCTAGTGGAGAAACTTTGGAGATGAAATGTGAGGAGACCGTGGAAGGAGAAGAATCTCAAGACAAAGACGAAGAAGTTTTGATGAAGTCGAGATGGCCAGAACAAGAAGCCCATTTAGTCTCCTGTTTTGCCAAACACTTGGTCGACAAAATGACGGAATTGATCAAGAAAAATTGCTATGGATGTCAAAACGATCATCCCAGTCAAATTCAACACGATAAATGCCTGATGTTGAGTCAAGAAGAAAAATTGGACGAGTATCTGGACGAAGCTTGGAGTCTCATCTCAAACAAAGACGTGTTGCACCAGTGGTATAAAGACTTGCGTGAACATTCTTGTCCACCATTAACCACTCAAGAGATCCATCGTATCGAAGCTCTCCTAAATCAGAGTGAGGAAACAGAACGAATAACCGTTTATTCGTCAGACATTTTCAAGCAAAAAGTCAGGATCGAATTGACAACTTATTATTACCTGTGAAGAAGAAAAAAGCACACACAAATCAATGGATACCTGGGAACTTTATTACCTTTTGAACCACAGTTCGTATACGGCTTCTTGGAATCCCGTCGTCTGTGCTAAAGATGAACTCCCTCATCGCAAACCTAAAGACCATCAAGCTTACGTGATCAACACGGACGACAGTCATCTCCCAGGAACCCACTGGGTAGCCGTCTACTTTCCTCAAGAAGGCTGTGTGGAATATTTCGATTCGTACGGATTGCCCCCTTTGGAAGACGATATCATCGACTTTATGAGAAGAAATGCTCAAACCACCCGATTCAATAACGTGAAATTACAAGGCACAGATTCCTTGGTGTGTGGACAGTACTGTGTGTATTTTCTGCATCATCGCAGCCTGGGCTATTCCTTAGAACATTTAGTGACTCATTTTGATCCTCGTTCTTCTGCTAGAAACGATGTGAAAGTAGATCGATGGTTTTGTGACCATTATGCTTATCTTTTGTCTCAAGCTAGGAAACGTAGTGTCCATCAATGGCCTAATGATTTCCAACAGTGGAAATCACAATTTAATTCACAACGTTGTCAGCCTTGTTTAAAGTAGATTGTATTTAAAGAAAAAAATGTTTGTGCTTTGAAAAAAATTATTTGATGTTATAGTGTTGGATTAATGTTAAAAAATGTTAGAGTTGTTGTTGTTTAGTGTTAAGTGATTTTTGAATAAAAAATGTTGTGTTTTGAAAAAAATGACTTTGTGGTTTGTTTAGCTATAAGAATGTTGGATTGATGCTCTTTCATTTCTTACTATCCCTCTCATGAACGTTGCGGCTCGAAAACCGTGTGGGGATGTTTTCCTTCACGTCCGCGCTTTCACTTTAAGAACCGGGTTGTTCCCAGTCTAGCCATCCATTGTCGACTCATCCTCCTAAGAAGATGTGCTCCAAACTAGCTAAGCTCAACGAAGCCTACGTGAATTTGCATAGGGTCAGACACAGTCTGATACCAAAGCCAGAAGAAATAGAGAATGTGAGAATGTTAAAAATCACTGAAGACCTGATAGAAGAGCTCTTCAGAGAAGAAATGAACAAGGAGAAAGAAGAATGGACAGAGAAGTACAGACTTCAGAGACAGCAGCAACAGCAGCAACAGCAACAACAGCAACAGCAGCAACCTGAAGCTGACAGAGGCTTTGTCGATTGTCGTATCGACACCAAAGAATTCTTCTTCTCTTTCCGAAGAAGCAGACCTATCGCCAGAAAGTCTATCCTCAGAGGACATCGCATTCTTAGAAACTAAAAAAGAATGCCATAGCAAAACAAAAAAACAGCCCTTTTCAGGGCTACCCAATACTCTAGAAAAGAAATAACTATTAATTTGCCAATGTGTGTAGGTAGAGTAGTGTGAAAATAAACACTAACTCTTTCTTAAAGAATGTGAGGGTATGAGTTTGTGTGTTTGTGTTTGTAAGTGATAAAATAGGTTGGTGTGGATAGTAGATTAAAATGATGTTAGTTTTTTTGGCTGTTAGAGGTATATATTTTGGGTTAGATTGGATTGCTTTGCGTATGTGGATAGTCCATTGAAGTGATTTATAAAAATTTTAAAATATTGATGGGTAGCATAAAAAAGTGAGTGAGTGTTTCTTTTAGGTCCGCGCGTTGTTTTATTTTTTGTTAATGATCTAGGTAAGATCAATTTTATGTTATTAGGGGATGTTTTCCATCACGTCCGCGCTTTCAGTATAAATTGAAACTCGTTCGGCAGTCCAGCTACCCATGTTGATTGATCAACAGTAAAAATGAGCAGAAGACTGAATAAATTGATGGAACTTCAGATGCATCTGGAGTATGCCAGATACCTACTGAACGAGCTGACTGCGGAGGCCCTTGTGGAAGAAGTGAGAATAGAACAGGAGGAGAAGGAGAGAAAAATGAAAGAAGAGAATGAAAGAAAGAGAGCTGAACCACAATCACAACAAAGACAAAGACAAAGAAGACAGAGGGAAGAAGAAGTGTTCACTATTCCGCAAACGGAGGAGTGGGATAGTGAAGCCACTCACCCACCGTCTGCTCTTCAAACAAGTCATGTGAATTGGACTAATGATTGGAGTAGACGTTGTGTCTGTGGTGCCAGACCCGGAAGGTGCCACCATTAACCAGGGGTCTCTGAAGTTTAAAAAAAACAGCCCTTTTCAGGGCTACCCAATACTCAAGAAAAGAAATAACCATCAATTTGCCAATGTGTAGGTAGAGTAGTGTAAATATAAACACTAACTCTTTATTAATAGTGGAAGTGTATGTGTTTGTAAGAGCTCAGGTATGTTTGTGTGAATAGTAGATTATGGGTTTCTTAGCAAATGTGAAGAGTATAGTTAGGGTTATATTATATAAAATGAGAAAGTAGGGGGATGTTTTCCTTCACGTACGCGCGATGTTGGTCATCATCTAGGTAAGATCCATTCTATGTTTTAGGGGGATGTTTTCCTTCACGTTCGCGCTTTTCGTATAAGAACCCACAGTATTAGTTGTTCAAACCATTCTGCAAAGAATACAAAGAAGAAGATGGCGTCAAACCAAATGGACAAATTACAAACCTTGCAAGACGTTTTAGACAACTTAGGAATAATGGAACAGATGCTAATAAGACTGGTTGAAGACCATTATTCCTATAGTCCCCATCGTGTGAAGATGGAAATTAACAATTTAAGGAAAGCAAAGGACAAGATTAGTGGTGTCATGAAAGAGATCAAGGAGGAGAAGGAGGATGAAGAGGAAAAGATAAGAATAAGAACATGGAACGAAAAAATTGAAAAAGAAGAGGAAAATGAGAAGAGGAAGAAAGAAGAAGAAGAGGAGGAAGAGAAGAAAGAAGAGAAGGAGAAAAAAAAGAAGAGAAAGAGTGTTGGAGCTAAAATAAGAAGTTGGTGGAGGAAAAGAAGAAATTAGAAGTAGAAGAAGAAGAAAACCCAAAGGCCCTTTTCAGGGCCAGCCATATTTCTCGAAAAGAGATAGTCTTTGAATTGCCTACCCCTTTTTAAAATTTAAATTTAAATTTAAATTTAAAAAAAACTTTTAAAAAAAAAAAATCCCATGTTAAATTCCCCTTGTACGTAAAGTGACCCACGATTTATTCCCATGTTAATTCCCCTTGTACGTAAAGTGACCCACGATTTTTCGCCATGTTAATTCCCCTTGTACGTAAAGTGACCCACGATTTTTCTCCATGTTAAATTTCCATTGTACGTAAAGTGACCCAAGGTGTTTTTTAATGCTAATTCCCATTGTACGTAAAGCGACCCCATTCACTACTTATATCATCGTCAAAAGTGTTCTGTTGTGAATCCGAAAATCGCACCCGGTTATCTTGTTACACCATGGTGCGCCCTTATTTCGCTGTTTTCTTTCGACGAAATGTCAGGACGTCCTTGGTTAGTGGACTTTATACCCTAGGATTAAAATATCAAAGAAGGGTTCATGTAAAAACCTAAAAGAGGGGACGTAATGGCTCAAATGGAAACGTAAGATATCATCTTACAGCATCTAAAGAGTTCTGATTGCTTTATCTAGCCGCGATGTTCTAGAAAATAGGGCTGGAAATTTTTTTTTTCTTTCTAATTTTCATACTGTTAGGACGGATCACTACTTTCGTACTGTTCAACAGGCGTTGAGATCAAAATCCTCTAATCAGAAGTTCAGTTAGTACAAACTCTTTGATTCAGTCTATTAATCTGTGCGTGTTTTTCATACCTGGTACCCGTCGGACGCACCTTATATCACGGTTTGCTATCGACGAAATTCACCAGGACTTCGTTCGAGAGTTGACTCTATCCCCTAGAGATAAAATATAAAAGAAGGTTCCATGTCAAAACGGTATAAAGATATAATGTTCTCACGGCATGTGTCTTCCTCGACTTTCATCAAACAGTAGATTTCTCTTAGTCGTCTCGACGATTTTTTTTATATAAAAAAAAGCTTTTAGAACGTGTACCTAGTTAGAAGGAAATAAAAATCCTCTTAGCAGGTGTTAAATTAGTACAAACTATCGATGCAGTATATTAATATCTGCGTGTTGTTGTTTTTGTTGGGTTTTCTCGGGGGTGGGGGTGGGGTAATACCAGATACCCATAGGGCGTCCCTTATTATGCTGTTTCCTCTCTACGAAATTCGTAAGGACATTTTTGTGGACGGATCTCTATCCCCAGAGATAAAATGTCAAAGTAGGTTCTATGTTATAATCTTACTATATGTATCGTACGAGACCTCCGTCATCTAGCTGATTTCTCGAAATCGGCTCAACGAAATTTCTCAGGACTTTCCTTACTACACTATCTTCTAGAGATAACATCTCATGAAGGGTCCTCGTCAACTCTCTTTAAAGATGATACATAACGACCAAACTGTATAAGTAAGATAGCATCTTCTTGCGTCATGTGCTTTACCTGCCCTCCACTCCCCTTTATAACCCCAATTTCTGGAAATCGGTTACAAGTATGCTAAGTTCTCCAGTTCCAAGGACTTTAAGACAATATTCAAGTCAACTGAAGGCTTCTTAAACTCGTAAATACTTCACACAATTCTCATCTAAGGACATGACGACCACACACGAGAAATCTCCCAAGTTCACACTTGTATGGTTTTTTGTGGTTTCCCTTTTACTTGAGTCATTAGTAAGCTTTTCGAACCCGAATACTAATACTTAACGCTATGCAACACAAGACACGACCCAAATGCCTAACACAACTAATTAATCCTATATCAAATTACAAAACACGTATTCCTATCAATATCCTAAACGATTCCTACATGTAGTCAGGGATCTGTCTATATTTAGCTTCATATAACACTCTCCAATCAGGTTAGAATTACACCACTGCATGCCCTAAAAAGCTTTCATCTGCATTAACTACGTAGTAACCAATTACACAGTGAATTGGGAATAATGAATAAAAAAAAATATTATAAAAGACGTGTGAATAAGGAATAAGTATTAAAATGTATGTGAAAATATTTGAATCGGGAATAAGTAACTGGTTACTTATTCCTTATTGAATAGGGAATAAGGAATAAGGAATAAGTAACCAACTTGATTTCTGTGCCGCATAGTTCATTAAGTAAAATAATTATTATTTGAAATAGCAAAAACAAAAGGTTTTTCTAAATAACATCATAATTTTCAGTTGTTAATATGTTGTTAATATTTGAAAACTTAAACTTCAAAAGAAGCACATTTATTTGATAAACATAGTAACATAAACAGAGTAAGTGCGAATGATGACTTGTTCCTAGGCCGCATGTAAACCCTTGGCGGGCCGTATGAAAGCCCTTGTCAGGCCTCATGCGGCCCGCGGGCCGTAGTTTGCCCACCCATGCATTAGAGTCTAAAAGAATAAGAAAGCCAGATGACAAACCGCAATATCGACCTTCTCATGTCCCACAAAAAGACGTTAATTATTTCTTCTTCTATGCGAAATCTCCATACTTAAAGTGTGAAACTGTGCAAAATAGTACGCGTATTCTGGCGAGAGAAGACACTGCTAAACAGAACAAAGACAATTTCATGTATATTATCCAGGTATTTACTTCTGTGTAGTCACATGTCGTCATATATGACCAATGTTGTAAGACAAATCACATTACCTGATGAAAACGAGAACATGAAACCAGTGCATTCCGGAAATATGAATCACGATTGCATTCCAATGTGGTGATTTGACTCACGTGTTAACCTAAATATAATAATATTATTTTTCTAAAATACCATGCTGCGCGAAAAATATATTCGTGATTATAATGAGTACATGCTCTTTGTGTTACCTTCAAGTAGCACCTTGATACGGATAATTTTCCAGGAATGTGAGATAGTCTCAAGCCTTTCGTCTTGATAACTTTTTATAAGTAAAATTAGAAGGTGGCTTAAACCCCAGCCATCAGGTCTAGCCGCACAATGCGGCAACGATTTGATCAATAAATATGTTAAAACTTAAAGTAAGAACCTATAAATTATATCTATAAGGTGGCTAAAAGCACAAAGCCATCTGGACCAGCTACACAATGTGGCACCAAATTTACATAATTAGGAAATATGTCCCAAACATTTAGACTTATAAGGTGGCTAAAACCAAGCCTTCAAACCCCCACCCCCGCACAAGGCGGAAAACTTATAGGAATCCCAAATATCAACAGACAAAATAAATTCCCCTAGGAAGATTCATCATGCCATCTCTATCCTATCCAACAAACAGCACAAATAATGATTTTCCAAATTACAAATACGGTAAGACGACACCATTTTATATTCGGAAATTGGGGAACAAAAGAACGATCCCAGATGTAAGGTTCGTCCCTTCCACTCAGTCCGACATACCCTTGCCACTGCCAGACATGAACTATATAAGTGAGTGCGTGTGGGCCGTTCCCACTCACGGTGAGTCCCATGAGACAGCAATGTCTCGAAAATCGAACTAATCAAATAGCACTTTTTAAGTGCACTAATGCGTTGAGGGAAGTGGGACCATTCCTTCCCCCTCGAAAAAATCGATCAGCCCCAGAAGGGGCATAAACCAGTCGTACATGCCCATATGGGCGCAAACGACTTAAAATCAAACGACTGACCGACCGACCTACTGAGAGCAACATTAGGACAGATAAAACTGCAAAGGATCATAAGCAAAAAACTAATGCCTGCCACACAACAGGAAAAGTAACACCACATGCACGCACCTAACGACATCCTTGACCCCAAATTAAAAACAACTTACACTAATGCATTACAGGAGCGGATTCAAAAAATCACCCAAAACAGTCAGATTAAGAAACAAGACTTCTTTCGATTACTCGTCCAACTGCTAGGAAAAATCTTCCCCAACACCAATTAAAATTATCTTACTAACACAAACAAATAAACAGTAGCGACTTCCAATGAATACAAACTATGACGCAAACTTTGACAACACGCTCCACCTTTGGAAATGGAATTGCCGAGGATTAAAAAAAGATCGTGGAGAGATAATAGCAGCTATCAACCATGCTAACAGAATACCTAGTATCATATGCCTAAAAGAAACCCATCTAAATGACAACAATAAAAATATACCTAAAATACATGGCTATGATACAAAATTCCTTGAACATAGGAGCGGCGGTAGGAAAGGAGGAGGGCTGGCCATCTATATCCATAACACAATTACAGAAGCAACTGAAGTGGAACACAACATAGACTTAAATGGTAGTTCCATCGAATTTCAAATAGCTACCATCAGGTTGAGGCATAAAATCTAACCATCTATAACATATATGACCCAGGAAGTACATGTGCAAACCCCATGCAAAGTTACATTTCAATCTGTAACGAAAAATGTACAAAAAGCATTATATGTGTGGATTTTAATGCACACAATAGAGAATGGGGAGGTGATCACGTATATACCTGAGGGAAAAATTTAGAAAAATACACCAGAGACAATCAGCTAGTAATATTAAATACAGGTACTCCCACCAGATTAGACCCAATCACAGGAAAATTAACAACGCTAGATTTGACAATTGCCACACCAAGCATTGCACTCATCAGCGAATGGGAAGTGTTCCAACAAAGTACACTAGGAAGCGACCACTTCCCAATATGTACTACAATATAAATACAAAGTGCAAAGGAACAACTAAAAATCATACAAAGATGGAAAACCGAAAAAGCGGACTGGAAATTGTTCCAACGAATACTAAGTACGATACAATGGAAGACCTGCGAAGTAATGATCCCAGCCTGAACTACAATAATATAACCCAGACAATTAATGACGCAGCATTAGACAGCATACCTAAGACAAGTGGCAGTTCACGAAAAACTAAAATACCTTGGTGAACGGAAGAATGCCGAATGGCAATTGAGGAAAAAAAGACTGCCTTTTAACGATTCAAGCACACAAACTTAGCTAATGACTTTATGGCATACAAACAAAAAGAAAACATAACAAGAACGGTAATGAAAGACGCAAAATCTAACTCATGGCGTAAATATTGCTCCACACTTGATCGCCGCAGTACCTCTAAACAAATATGGGCGAAATCTGAGGCAATTAAAGAAATGTCCCAATAGCCCTACCAAAAATACAAGGATCGGACAACAATAAAGACAAAGCAGAACAACTTGCAAAACGTTTCTCAAACTCTAGCAGTAACAATAACCACTCACCACAATTCATACAACTACTTCAAACTCTAGAGAATGAATTCCCTCATCTATTTACTGATCAGCTATACAACAACGACTCATCACTTAACGACCACTTTAGTATAAATGAATGGAGAAAGCATTATTTAACAAACAATCTACATCTCCAGGCGAAGATAAAATAGACTATGAAATATATAAACATCTACAGCAAACATAGAGACAATACTACTTGATCTAATTAATCTTATATTGCAGACTGGAAGTATCCCAACATCTAGGAAACAAGCCGTCAATATAGCCATACCCAAACCAGGAATGGACCCAAAACAGCAGCAGGGGGGGCGAATCGGACATTTTGTCCAATCGTTATTTGGCTTAATTAATACTTTCTGCACTCAGCGGATCCGGTGTCGTCAGCGCCTGGTAAAAAAAAAACGACGTCGTCGTCGGGGGTCGTCCAATCGTCATTTGGTTTAATTAGTACCTTCTGCGCGTCGATCCCCAGCGTCGTCAGCGTCCGGTAAACACAGCGACGACCGCGTTGATGTCATCGCCTCCTCTGCTGCTATGATCTTACAAACAGAGTGATCACTAACTCCTCCTCTTGTAGATCAATTAGGTTATTTGACTGATCGGTAAGTCTAAAATTAATTCTCGTTAAAAACCGATTATGGCATCGCATATAGACCGGATTAATTGGACTCTCAACGATTAAAAATCCCGGAGGGGCTGTTGGTGAAAATGAATAAAGGATATACCCCTGTTGAGCTTGATTTGATTGCTTGGTATCTACCTGGTAACTCCCTTCGATAACATCGCACACTAGATTGATTGCTATCACCGATGCGATATTTACGTTGTACGGGGCAATATGCCTACCATCATCTCCGTTATCGTGTCTGAGGATATAAGTTGATGGACTGAGAAAATCATTAAGAGACTTTCTTAGTTCTGGCGCGTTGTATCCTGGAAACCTGAAATCGGGTAAATCGGCTTCTGTGATATTATACTCGGTTAGGAATTTTTGTTTATTATCATCGCTGCTATCGGATATTGTTTTAACGATTCGTTCATTGATATATTCCATGTCTGATATAAGTTGATTTAACACCTCAACGTGTTTTCGTGCTTTTGTTTTCCGTAGCTGTTCTAGTTGTGATTGGTAAATATAATTAATCTCGATAAAAAATTTATTGATATCATTTAAACTAACTGTGGCCGCGGCGGACAATTTAGGAGTTTCCTTATACGGAAAATACCATTGCATGGTATTCCTGTCTTGAAATATAAACCCGCTGGGTAATAACGCGCTTTTTATAATAGACAAATCAATTCGATAATTGGGATTAATCTCATGATACGATTGCGCATTCGTGTGCAAGTCCTCGGGGATTTCATGAGGTGGATTCTTAGGCCATCCTAGTATGGTTCTTATTGAACTGTTATAGATATCAACCATATACCCCGGTGTGCTTATTTCAATCGTCGACGATAACGTCGGTTCATGAACCGTAATAGCGATTTTTGACTCTTTTCCTGTGATCGATTTTATCCTGCGCTGAAATTCTTTATTGATTTGTTCTATTTGGTATGACCCAGTTGGTATTGTAACCTCCTTCCAGTCTGGGGTCCCATCGGGCTTATTTGTCCATGCAAAAACCAGCGAGTTATTAGGTTGTTGTCCGTTAAATGCGTCCGCTCGGATATTAGGCCAACTGTGATATATTCGCAATTTTGCCAGCGCTATTTCCTTCACTGGAACCGGCGATGGGAAGTTCACACTGAATTCGGGTTTCGTTGATGTCACTGATATCATACTTGTTTGTACCGGAGTGGTGTTCTCCGCGATCCGCTGAAGTAATTGAAACCCTTCGGGGTTCAGCGACATTATTATTATTCGTTGTTTTTAGTGTCTAATTTCAACAACCAGAGCCCATTGAAGTGGTTCCGGCTTCCAGTTGAAAATCCTCGATTTTTGACATCGCGGAGCTATACAACTGGACCATCGTGGAGAATTCAACATCGGATATGAACAAATTATCAATCGACAACGAGATCAACCCGGATAATTTTGAGTACGCGTCGGATACTATTTGATGTTTTACTGTATACTCGTTGAGTTTTTTCTGAAAACACGATGATATCTTCCTAGTGATTGCGTTGGCGACTCCAGCAATTGTTGTCATCGCGGAGATAGCGATTGGAACAGCGATCGGGGCTATCGTGGTCACCGTGGATAAAATAACACCGGTACCGGCTACTATACCTGACACCGAGTACACGACCGCGTCGATGGCGGTTATTTTTCGGCGGTATTTTTTTATTTTTGCGCGGTATTGTTCGGAAAGCGTTTTCAAGTTCGCGGAGAATTCTTTTGCGGTATCGAATCGATATTGATGTGACGTCGGTGATACCTCTGATTCAATTACCCTGGTGGTCATTTTATTTTAAAAGAGCTAGTGTTTTTAATTACTTAGATCCGCTACAAATTCCACATACCATGTAATGTTTGCCCTGGTTAAATTTCTATCAACGGCATAAATTGTAAACAGTTCAGTTGCGTCCTTGTCTATAATTGTTGATATTGTATTGTTAAACCCGGATGAACTCGACGATAATATATTAAACTGCATCATTGAAACCAGTGTCAATCGATAAATGCCCTTAACATTTGCGGTAATATTTACTGTATTCTGTGTAGGAGTCCAATCGAATGATCCATGCCGAATTGTGTATACTGTGTTGATGGTGTTCTCATGAGGGATTTTTATTTTTTCGAGTTGCTCTGTCATTCTCGGTAGTCTGTCTTTAATCGCTTCAACATCAGTTATAACTATTCCTACTTCCCGCCAATTCGCGTCTATATTATTCTTGTTCGCTGCAACATTAGTTTTGATTGTTTCTATTTCCCGTGTATTCTCGGTCATACTTTTTTGTTCGCTGCAACATCAAGTTTGATTGTTCCTATTTCATATGTATGCACGTCTATACCTTTTTTGTTCCCTGCAACATCAGTTTTGATTATTTCTATTCCCCACCAATACGCGTCTATATTTTTTTTGTTCGCTTCAATATCAGTTTTGATTGTTATTATGTCCTGTGTGTGCGCGTCCATATTATTTATGATCGTTGTAACATCAGTTTTGATTGTTTCTATTTTCCGTCCATGCGAGTCTACATTATTTATGATCGTTGCAACATTAGCGCCGATTATTCCTATTTCCCGTTCATGCACGTCTACACTCCCTTTGCTCGTTGCAACATCAGTTTTGATTGTTTCTATTTCCTGTCTATACGCAGTGATATCATTTATAGTTATTGTAATCTCATCCGGTTTGATATTTTTTTTACCAAGGAATTTATCAACGGCGCTATCAACCCTGTTAAAATTTTTCCGTAACGAGGTAAATTGGCCCGACAGCGTCGTAAACTCCAAAATAGTATTTTTTATTGTTGCAAGATTCGGTTCGGTTACCGTCGGGGTCCCAAAAAAACTAGCGGTAGTGAGTTGTATACCGGTGACAGACTTTTGTATCCCCTCGAACTGATTTGCCTGCGCGTTAAATTTATCATATAAATTTTTTAACGAATTCGACATGGATATATAATTGTCGCCCAGTGTATTTATTTTTCCATTTATCGTCAAGATGGATTCACCTGATTTAAGTCGTCCGTCGCCGGTATACAGCGCGATAGTGTCCTCGGCGGCATTACGCTGTCGTGTTAAAACGTCATCCAGCGACATATTACTGGATTTCAATTTACCCTGGCGGTCCTGAAATACAACTATTTCACCTGGGTCAACACTGGTTAAATTCAACGTATCAGCGATTTCATCCTCAATTAGTTTTTTTATGTCATCGGTGGCGAGCGTTTCCGTGGATTCTTTCAGCGCCGAAAACAGTTGCCCCCAAATATTAATCATTATTATTGTAAAACAAACGGTGTTTTTAATTAACCCGCCGGGCCTCTACGACCCCACTAGTGTATTCGTTTACAACCACATGAGGTGGTTTTCGCGATGATGAAATCGCCGCGAGTACGTTCAATACCTCACGGCCACATATCGGTGGGTCACTTAACTGCTGTGTTGGCAGCGTGGAATAAAAAACCCGGGCTGAACACGCCCGGGCTGAACACGCCCGGATATACCGCATGAATTCGTTCGGCGGAGCTAACCCGTATGAATCAAAATAGACGATCGCACGCGGATCAATCGCGTATGCAACCCAATGAGTTCCCGCTCCGGAGGACCCATCGAGGTTAATTATACCGGTTTCAATATTCCTTGGTGCCGCCGGTAATTGATCCCTCATAAAAACACCTCTGAAGTTTTTTATCGCTAGCGCGTTTGCGGCGTCTATTAAATCAAAATTAGACATAGGAGTTAATAAACGGTTCCCGGTAGTCTTAGACCCTTTCCCGAGTACCATGAATACGGGGTTCCCGATAGTCTTAGACCCTTTCCGGCTACGGGTCGTTTTTTTTTGTAGCCTTTCCCGGTTGCCTTCTTTAATGCCATCCCCGCTGCGGTACCAACGGCCCCCAACACCGCCGCCTTAGCCACTGCTGGGGCCGCCGCGGCAATCAACGCCGGAATCGCAGCTAACAGCGGAAATATCCCACCGGTCTTTTCCATGTTTTTAATCGCTGCGGCCGAGAAATCTATTTGAACGCCCTTTTTATTCTTCATCGCATTATTGAAATGTTTTATTTGACGCGCCGTCAGCGATATCTTATGATTACCACCTGCCATCTGTGACGGCTTCAGCGTTATTGTGGTTCCGCATTGTTTAGCCGACTTTGATCGTAATTTCTTGACTTGACCATCGGTCAACTCTACACTGACAACACTATACGACATTTTATTGTAAACGCGTTTGTGCTTTCAATTACATGTTTTCCACTGGCGCATCAAAGATTCTCATTCGTCCGCCAACACCTTCTAGCAGCATTGATTTATCGCTGAGAATGACAGCAACCGCTCTATAATTGGCACCACCCGGGGTTATACGAGCTCGGAAGTGTATATCAACGACGGATTGTCTCGTTAAATCAAGATGTTCCAACGAAAAATAATAAATCGGATACAGTTTTTTAAAATCAAGTTGTGATATTTGCAAACCAGTGTCGACGTTTTGATCACGACCCATGTATGACAGCAATCGATGATACACACGTGCGATATGGTTGTCGCCGTAATCAAGCTGTATATCCTCGGATGGTTCCTGTTGTCCGTTTATTCTCAGCGAAACATCCCTGACTCCTAATTGATCAAATATCATATGGCTGCGTTCTTGATTACCCAATCGTTCCCTATTCTGTAGCGCTATGAATATATGACGCGGGGCTGAAACACCCTGTTTTGATGCCAAGTGCCATGTAAACGTATCGGCGACGTTATCCTCTTTATCATCAGTTGTTACCGCTAGCCAACTCAACAACGATTTTCCTCCCTGTTCCATAAATGATAACAATCGTGCTTCCGTGGTAACTGATGGAGTCAGCACCGGCATCCACAATGCTATTTTAGTTAAAACGACTTTACCGGCAGCGACGCCAGCAGCACGCCATATTGCATTGTTATCATCGCCCCTTCGCGTTAGCGCGATTGTATGCTTAGCCCCATAGATAACTTTTCTGACATTTCGGCAGAATCCGAATATGTGATGGAGTGGAATCGCGCATGAAAACTGTCGGCGTTGTCCTTGCAACATTACTACTCGTGTTGCAAAGCCCATATTGTAATCATTGTTGATACTTTTCATAATAGTGAAATCAGCGCCTGGTCTTGCCCTGCGGTCTGGATTGGCTGCTTCAGCCTGTGGGTCAACTGCGTTATCTCTTGCCGTCAGCACGTTAACGTACTGAAGATGATCAGCGTTATTAGTGGTGTCCTTTGCGAACATCATAGATGGACCCGCCGATCTTGTATAATCATCCGAGTATCTCGCTAACCCAGTTATCGTCGTTGCAACATCAACCTCGCGTTCTATTGATTCAATTTCTCGCCCGTCAATAAGATATCTGGCGCTCTCAAATAACGCCATGATACCGTTGTTGACAAAACCAACTCGAACACGATCGTCATTTGCGTACGGTGCATTATCGGCAGCATTTGTCACGAGTTCCCCTTCGATTTCGATAAACGCTTCACACGGCAAAAAATATTTACTGGTATCTTGGACTTGAAGTTCAATTCGCGATCGCAGGTCGGGTTGCGTTGCATAATAAGAATAATATTGATAATCACGGACAGAATAATCCCTGCGCACTGGGGCGTCCATATCAAACGCGGGATCAGCGGTTCTCGCAAACATTCCTATTATTATTCATGTCGGTGTTTTCAATTGAAATCCATCAACGTCGTTTTCGTCGTAGACCACTCCCCGCTATCGCGTTCATGAGCGCGTTGGTTGCCGCATCGGCGGATGACTCAGCCATTGATGGCTTCGCCGCCAACGACGGAATCGTCATCAATGACTGAGCCGCCAACGACTCTAGTTTTTCTTCCACGGCGTTATTTATTACTTTACTGACATTTGCAGGCATCACTGTCGTTGATGGCATCTGTTTTCTTTTTGAAAATCTCCTGGATTTCACCAACGACATTAGTTTGTCCCGCGCGGCTGAAAGCGCCTTTCCGGCAACATCAATTCCCTTATCACGAATAACATCAATAGCCTTCATTCCTAATTGTTTGGCTAACGGCGCCACTTTTGGAGCCATTCTTGTAAATAACCCCGCAATGGTGCTACCGAGACCATCTCCATAGTACGCGCGGTAAACAGGCAATCGCGAGTTTACCACGTAGACGAGTACTGGTTTATCGTGGTTGTAGTGTATGATCATCTTTATTATAAAAACACCAGTTTTCCAATTAATGATTGATTACCCCCTCCCCACCACCGAATCAAAAACATCGATTTTCTCTAAATGATTTCCTGGGTTTTTCACCCTCGATAAAAATCCGGTTTTTTGTCGATTTTTGGTCGTTTTTGCCGGTTTTTGGTGAAAAACATCGATTTTCTCTAAATGATTTCCTGGGGTTTTCACCCGTAAAAACCGACCAAAAACGACCAAAAAACGACAATTTTATAATTTTAATCATCCACGAGCTCGTCTATGAGCGTTCGATATGCATTAATGTCCATGATACCGCCTGCAAATAAACGCCTGCAAATATCAGCGGCCTCATTGATTATTTCCGGAGAGTTATTTCCGGCTCGTTTTCCTCCGATTAGTATTTCTAGCCGTGATATATCACTGAGAACACTACCAGGACAAGCGTTTTCAACTAGACCACTACCACTTGGATACCCCTTTCCGCTTGTTTTTTTAGAACCAGCTTTTTTTTGACGTTTTTCTTTTCGCTGTTCTTGCTGTTGTAGTATTTTTTGTTGTTGTTGTATATCATAATCATCAATTCCTTTTTTAAATTCTTTATATTCCAATTCTTTTGTATCCAAGCGATCAATCCCCTTATTCGTTTTATACAACCAATTAACCCAGTCATCTCGTTTTATATTACTGTTTTTATACTCGTCTTTTAAAAAGTTTTTTCTTGAATGATAGCTTTGAGCGGCAAAATTACCAAAAATCCTATACTCGTCGGATTTCAGTAATTGAGGTCGTTTTATTTGTGCTATAGCCCTTTCAGTGAGTTTATCCACAAAGGAAACCCCTCTTTGAGAGGAAATTTTTTGAAGTTCACCAACATCACCCTGTTCAACAACGGGTTCAGAATCATCAATATCAGCTAATCGTTCATACTCTCGTTGGGTTTTTATATCACCGGAAAGTTGTTTAATCCGTTGCTGTGTTTGTTCTGTCTCTGCTGCTATCTTTTCAAGTACAGGAAGAAGAGGCGCCTCTTTCCGTTCGCCTTCCTTAGGAATATCTCCATATATTGCCCGTTCTGTTGCCGCTGTAACATCCCTAGTCGCTTTAGTTACCGGGGCAAACAGTTGTTCGCTTCCAACAGCAAAATCAGTTTGTAGTTGCTGCCGCGTTTGAAGTTGTTCTCGGACCCTGTCTCGTAACGGTATGAACTTTTTAAGCGCCGCTAGCCGCTCTCTGGCTAGCCGAGTAGTAAGTGATTCGCCTACCATTATTGCAATTGCTCCGCAATTTCTAATTTCCCGCCCAGTGTGCCATCGGGGGCTCCGTCTATAATCCTTCTAATGTTTTTGATCTTGCTAGAAATCTCCCGGCGTCGTTCATAAACACGTCCAAGTTTTTTTCGTATTATTTCAACGGCAGTAAATAGTCCAATGAATGCATTTGCGTCATTGTGGTACAAGTTTTCATTAATCGTATGTTGTAATCGTTTTATAAAAAAGTACTCGCGGGCCAGGGTAAAACGCCCCCGTTTCGATTGTTCGTTAATAATCTCATAATCGGATAATATTTTTTCGCTGTCGAGACCATCAGATAATTCAATTCCTTGATTTTTTAATTTTGAAATCTCGGTTAATATATTATTGATGTCTTCGATATTCATATTCTTATAAAACATTTTGTTTTTAAATAAAAAAAAATGAACCCCCGTGTATCAACCCCGAGGTGTGTTAACCGTAGGATAATTCATTTTCTTCCGGAACAGACGCGTTCGCACTGTCATGGCGACTTCGTGAGCGCCATAGGCGCCGGTGACCTTGTCACGGTGACCTTGTCACGGTGACTTCGTCACTCGCTGATATGATCGGAGGATTCTGTTACATATGAAAATCGAATTTTGCGTCCGGTCTTTTTTGAGATCGCTGAATTCTGTATTCCTTCTGCAACAAATCGTATCGAGGCTCCACAAATGTCAAAATATTTTCCTGCCTCATTCAGCGACTGAAATATTTTTTCCTCGTGAGTTGTTGTATCAAATGACTTTACGGGTTTTGCTTTCTTTGAGTATTTACCAGTTTGGCCTTTTTTGGTATTTTGACTTTGCGAGATAGCTTGCAAGTTTATAAGAGAATTATCAGTCTTATTATTATTAATATGATCAATCACAAGCCCATTCTCGATTAATCCGTTAAATGCTTCAAATACCATCCTATGAACATAATACTTCTTCTTTCCGGCACCAAACATCAAATACCCCTGATTATTTACGGTACCAACCGGCTTCTTCAGTCTACAATTTCTAACAACACCGTCGCGAGATGCCTCGTAATTAACAAGCACAGGATGCGGCTGAAATTCTTGGTCCATTTGTATAATAATACTACTTGTCTAATTCATTATTTGGTTTAATTATGAACCTTTCAACGTAGTCTTGAGGAGTTTTGATGACGGAGTCAGCGGTGGGGTCAATGACGGCGTTTTTAATTCGTTTGTCATAATAACGTTTTAACTCTCTGTATCGCTTTCCGCCACAATTAATACACAACTGCGATTTTCCTCTTACACCAACGTGGCAAACCAAGCACGGGAGGGGGCCAAGAGAACCATTACGAACGCTTTGTAAATGATACCCGCAGAATTCACCTCTACATGATTTATTGCACGGGGTTGTCGACCCAATCATCAACCATTTGCAGTGATTCATTATACTATATTCTTTTATTTAAATACTTGTTTTAATTATATGGAGGAGTTCGAGAGATTAGCAGCAATTAAGCCCTGGAAAAATATTAAATTCAATCTCGATAGAGTCCTCAAGGACGTACCAAAAGCGTTAATAAACGATAGAACCCTGTTAAATAAAATCCGTGATTGTATCAATGAATTCAAGCGTGATGGTGCATCTCATAGTTGGTCAACATTTCGAATTGATGGCGTTGTTGATGCTACCATGAACGACAAACGCGCAGCAACGATAATATCACAACTTGACGGTAAAAAGTATTTCTTCAGAGTAAAATTTATTGTCCGGGTGGAATCAGGTAATTGGATCATACGTGATAAATTTGAACCAGTTCTCAGCGACAAGAAAACAGTCATTGTTAGCCGCGACTCCAAGCCGGGGGTGTTAACCGGAATTGACAGACCATACTATGAACGAGCGTATCCCGAAACAGCAGTTGTTTATGGAATATACCCGTTAAATAAGAAACCTGATATCGGAAACTAGCGCCGATGAAACAGTCAACGGGGATAAATTGTGTAGCAGAACGAATAATAGAGCATTTTACAAATGCATGTCGAGGAAACAAATTGACTGATTTACGACGCAGCAAAATCAACCAGTGGGAGGAGACAGTGCGCGAGCGTGGAGCAACCATCAGCGACGTAGCGAGATTAGAAACGTCGCTGAGATTTCCAATAACCGTTACAACGATAACCGGTGAAGTATTATACGAATCAAAGTACAAATCAAAGGGAGCCCCAATTAAAATTATTGATCATAACGAACACGCGTGGACGCCCGCGATCACAGTATTTCCACGGGATAGAACAGTAAAGTATATCTCGGGGGAATTCCTGGAAGAGAATGGTTTTCTCGCGGAGAGGAAACTATTTGATGCTATTGCCTGCTTGTGTAAAAACGACCCTGTGTCAGTGTGGTTACTTCGCAGCGCTGAAAACGATGCGGATACCTTTGATCAGTTTGTAAGACCAAACGGTGAATTATATCGCACTGAAGCGTTTCACAACAAGATGAAAAAAACCGCCATAGAATTTGAAGAGCATGATGAACAACTGCTAACAAATTGTTTTACGATTCCATCGGTTGCGGCTCATGTTGCAGCAAGGAAAAATGCGTGGAGACCAACGCGCAAGGAATTTCTACCGGATGTACAATCCAGTTGTTTGGAATACTATCACGGTGGACTATGGAACACTGAATACAACCGCGACGCTATGATTTCCGTTGATATGGTTGCCTGTTATCCAGCGAGTTTTCTCGGGTATGGATCCGCCGCTGAGTATTTCAAACGATTTGGACACCCCAGACATGAAATGACGCGTGTTGCTATTAATGGACCACTGCCTGATTTTGATTTAACCGGATTCGCTCGTGTAGTATCATTTGAATTCGCAGCAGGACTTCATCGCTGTTGCTATATTTGGATCGGTAGACACATGACTGAAAAGAAGTGGCTGCCAATAGCGCTGCTACGGTATATGATTGATTGTAAAATGCTAGTTTCGTTGACTGTCAGTGACGCGATTATATCATACCGGGCGCAGACTGAAGTCTGGTTACCAGAACCGGAGCGTCTAGATAGCATAATTGACGAATCCAGAAAACACATTGATGCCGACGAGGAATATATCATCGAATGGTCCAGGAGGATATTTAACCAACGAAACAGAGAGGCAAAAGATCTCGGTAGAAGAATAATCGGTAAGTTCACACAAGGTGGAAAAAACTGCGACTACAAACGATATTGCTCACGGCTGATTATAGATGACGCAGAATATGATTTCGTAATCAAGGACGCAGTGGCGAAAAATAGATACGTGAACTGCAAAACAGCTTTCTTGTCCAATGGAACAAAGTTGGGCACAGTTGTTACCTACAGCGACGAAGACAGCCCAGCATACCCGCATTTGAGGGCATCTATGCTGGGTTACGCCGCTATCAATTTATTCTCGATGATAAATAGATTTCCCGACACCGCGGTTAGAGTAGCCGTTGATTCATTTTACATAGACGCGAAGTATAAGGAAAACATAGCCGAGTTTACTAGTCCGGACGAGAGTTGGGGTACATGGAGAATTAAAAACGAAATACGACGCGATTATTTCCCGTCAGCAGATGTCACCGTTGAGAACAACTACTTACGCGGTAATGATCTATCAGAATGGTCTAATGCACCACCGTGTTCTGATCCAATTTGTAGACACAAAACAGTTTATTTAAACGGCTGTGGCGGGTCGGGAAAAACGACTCGGGCAATTGAATTATTTCGAACGCGGGCAAGTATAATCGTGCTCACACCGACCCATAGACTAGCGCGAGAGATAAAACAACGAAATGTTGACGCCGTTACTTATCACAGCTTTTTTCGATACAGCGGCGGTGAGTGGACTCCTGATCGAATGGGGGAAAAATTTATTCCTGAGGTTATCATCTGGGACGAAATATGTACTGTTTCGTTAGATGTTTTACAAATGTTTCTTGATTGGTTGCTGCTCGCGAATACAGCGGTAATCATGTGTGGCGACCATGGTCAACCACCACCATTTGTCGGCGAGGGCCCACATGATTGGTTGAGCGGGTTCGTGGATTATTATGAAGAAACCGATACTGATTACCGGGCACTTGATGAACAACTGCGCGAGGTTAAAAAATTAATCAGATTACAGCCGGATAGAATTCAATGTGAAATAATCCGCGAGGTGATTCCGGAAAACTGTTAAATGAATTCTGGGAAACATGGAGACCAAACGATTTGATTGTAGCGAGTAGAAAGATAGTCAGAGACACACTTCAGCAAAAGTTGTTTACGTTGCATAAGGAAAAGTTTCCAACGCGTCCAGTGCCGTTATGTTATAGACCCGCGGATACACGGCGGCAGAACATTGAAGTTGAAATCCCGGCCCCGACAGCGTCAGGGACAAAAAAACAAATTCTCGTGCTGAATGATATCGTGCTCGTTGATATCAGCGTCGTCGAGGACGCGCTACATGCTGATAAATCCCCGTGGACGCTAGGATACGCAACGACAATACATTCCTCGCAGGGACTGACTATCACCGACACAATTGTTTGGATGGTTGATAATCGCATCGAATGGTCGAATCTAGTCTATCTTGCAGTGTCCAGAGTACGGAGGATAAATCAGCTTCGAAGAATTGTTATTGACGAAGCCAGTGACGGAGTCACCGACGGAGTCATCGATGCAAGCGTCATTGATAGAAAACTCTCGGGTTACCGCCAACAGGATAAAAAAAAACAGCGGCGTTTTGATATTGATGCCGAATTAATAATTGCGTTACGACAACAACAGAATAATCACTGCGTGAGTTGTAATTGTGTAATGCGCTGGCGTTATTCGGATAAAGACGCTCGCCAATTTACCGTGGACAGGATTGATAACAGTCTCGGTCATGTCAAAAACAATGTGAGGTTGACCTGTCTTGAGTGTAATAGACGCAACGGCGCTAGTTAAGACCACGCGGGGGTAATTGAGTATCGTCAGGTATCACTTGTAGTTGCTCGCGTGTAAATCCGCGCTGAGGAGCAGTTGAATCCAGTCTATAGATCGGTGGTCTACCAGTTGATCGTGTTATCGTTGATATGTTATGCGTGGTAACACTCCAAATAGGATCAGTAGCTCTTTTTTTACCGCCTTCAAGCTCTCCTGGTTCATATAGATATCTAACAGTGACATCGCCGAAAATCGGCTTGGAAACGCTATTTATTTTTGATCTTCCGGGTATATACTCGTGTTTAATCGCGTCGCTGGACTTCATGTTGATTGCTCGGGTAATCTCGTTATTTAACGCTGCAATTACGCCTGGCAACCTTTTGACCCATTCACGAGATCGTTTTCCTTGGATGAATTCCTTCGCGTATTGATATCCAAATAACCGTTCAGCAACAGTCCGATTGAATCGTTCAACAATTGCCTGATCACGATGTAGCGCAGTATGACCTCGTCGTACCGCGACGCTATGATGTTTCAGCGTTGATAAAACAGCGCCGCGAAATTCACTACCAGGATCAACTTGTAATAGATTTGGCCAGCGCAGAGGACCTCTTCGATAAATTCGCCCAAACGCATCGGCTACTTCAGTTGCCGACTTTGTTTTTAACGGCTCCGCTTGTTTGTATCGACTCGCAACATCAACTACGGTTAGCGCGTATTTGTAACCGTTGTCATGCGGCAAAAATAGTATATCAGCCTGATGAACTTCATTAGGTACGCTGACATCAAAGCGCGAGAAGTTGATTTGTTTAGGCGGTGGTAGATAGATTTGCCATATAGCCTGTTTGAACAACCAATTAGCCGCAGTGGCCCTCGTTACTTTTGCAGCGCTTGCAAGCTTACCAATTGCGGCCTTCCCCTTCCAGTATCCTCTCGGAGAATAATAGATGGATTCCATGTTGTTATTATAAACGCTAGCGTTTCCAATTACCAGCGCGAGAAGCTCCGCTTCCAATCATTAATTTACCTTTCATAGCCGATTTTACCAACCATGAGGCCAATTTTTCTTTGACGGATTTATCAGGAATAGCATTTAACGCGTGAATTAATTTTACGTCCGCGATATGACGCTGTTGCAGATCGCTACTTTTGTAAGCAACATCATGAGCATGACACGCCTTATCGATAGCGTTTATTGGATACTCACCGGGTTTGGGCTGATTTTGATCATCGAGTCTGATATCTAATCGTGTTCCGGGGCCACAGTAGCTATATCCTGGGAGGTGCTTTTCTCCTGGATACTTTGCCCACGGTGTTCCGGGGAGTTTTGATAACTTGGCTGCGATGTCACCTCCTCGCTTTTTTTAAAACATCTCCGGGTTTAATAGAAATAAATCTAAATTTCTTTGTACCGCATTGTACACACTTACCAGTAAGCGCCGATCTGTTATTTCTTGTTGTAACGGTTGTCATATCATTTGTGCCAGTACGCACTCTACACTTCACACAATATAGATCCATAATTTATGTATAGAGATATGAATATAATTGATTTTTCGGCGACTAAAACAAGAGAACCAGTTAAGCATGTTGCAGCGTTACCAAACTCCATCCGGATGATTATCATCGGACCATCTGGATCCGGCAAGACGCAATTGTTACTCAATTTAATAATGAGATGGATGAAGTGGGATAAGTTGTATTTGGTTGCTCCTAGCGTAGATGATCAACGATGCTACGAGGTGTTGAAGGATTTCAACGAGAATGCATCAGCGATCGCTAAAAAAAAATGTTATTGAGTTTATTACAGATATCAATGATGCACCAGGTATTGATGATATTGATGGCGACGTTAACAATCTAGTCGTGTACGATGATGTTATGTTAGACAATCAAAAAAACCCAGCTAGGATATTTTCCAGAGGCAGGCATAAAAACACTGACGTGATATATGTCACTCAACGATACACTCAGATTCCAAAAGTAATCAGAGACAACTGCAATATTCTTGCTGTGTTCAACGGCGTCGATACACACACGCTACGAAATATTTGGCAGACATGGTGCGGCGGTGACATGGACTTCAATGTTTTTCGAAACTTTTTTAGTCATGCTCAGTCGACCCCACATGGATTTGTAACGATAAATTTACATGACCCTCGGACACGATATCGTATCGGACTTGACCAAATATTCGGTTAAATTGTAGCAGCAGGGAGGGCGATGACATCGACGCGGTCGTCGCTGTGTTTACCGGACGCTGACGACGCTGGGGATCGACGCGCAGAAGGTATTAATTAAACCAAATGACGATTGGACGACCCCCCGACGACGACGTCGTTTTTTTTTTTACCAGGCGCTGACGACACCGGATCCGCTGAGTGCAGAAAGTATTAATTAAGCCAAATAACGATTGGACAAAATGTCCGATTCGCCCCCCCTGCTGCTAAAACACCTGAGCTCATACCGACCAATCTCCCCAACCAACACCATATGTAAAATCATGGAAGCCATGATCAACAATCGGCTAAAGCACCATCTAGAAAAACACCACCTTATATCCGAAAACCAAAGTGGTTTTAGATCTAAACGATCCACCATATATCAACTTGTCCGGCTAGAGGCCAACATTTGGATTGCCTTTAATGCAAACCGAAAACGTGATAGGCACCTCATTGCAATCTTTTTGGACCTTGAAAAAGCATTTGACCTGGTTTGGACCGAAGGCCTCATCTCTAAACTTAACCAATATAGCATAACAGGACGCATGTATCGAGCGATCTCTGTCTTTCTTACGGGGTGATAAATCAAAACCAGAATTGGGGACGCACTCTCCTAAACGTATACTTCGGACAATCGAACACCACAGGAAAGTGTGATTAGCCCCACTCTGTTCAACATCATGATCAATGAGCTCAGCAAATGTATCAGCAACAAACTCATCCATATATCACAGTTTGCAGATGATAGTGGGATATGAAAAGCGGGAAACCCAACCAACCAGAACACCATTAACCAACTACAACAAAATCTAAATTCAATTGGTACATGGACAGACAACTCTGGATTTAAAATATCCAACAGCAAAATACTAGGAATGCTCTTCTCACCGCCAAACAAGAGAAACATCACATATCCCCAACTATATAAACAAAATACACCTATTATCTTTGTTAAGGAAACTTATTTTTTGGGGAATGCTGCTAGATGAAAATCAAAGATGGAAATCACATATAACCAATTTATTCAAAAGATGTAATCAGGACCTAAACCTCTTGAAAAACATAATGGGAACAACGTGGGGAGCAGATCAACAAACCATGCTAATGCTCTATAGGTCACTAATTAGGGCTAAACTCGATTACGGCTGCCAAGTATATGCGTCCGCAAACAACGCCTCACTCAACAAATTGGACAACATACAATACAAAGCACTAAGGTTATGCACAGGGACCCTGTCCAATATTTCACAAGAAAAAATACAGCTTCTAACTGGGGACCTACCCTTACACTCAAGAAGGGAGGAACACCTCCTCAGGTATGCCACCAGAAACTCCATACACAAAGAAAGCATTCGGACTAAAACCATGATAGCCAACTGTAAGAGTCCATTTAGCAACCAAACAAATCTAGTCCCGAAACCACCCTGCGCTAGAGCGATTCATATACTCTGCGAGGAATTAGGACAACTTCTGCTAAATGATCCCACACCATAGAAAAAAAAACATCCCCAATGTCAACCTAAACGCGCTAAAGTCTGGATCCAAACTTAACAACACACATAGAACACTAACAGAAGTTCAAAAAGTCATCGAAGAATCATACTCAACATACACAAAAATCTGTCGCTCAGACATATTAGTTAAATAAGATATTTAGGGCATTTATTATGTACACTATGTACTTGAATTAGAATTGTTAAGAAGTAGGAAATTTTTTAGACTTGTTGAATTTGATCTAATTGCACAGGTGGCTAACACATTATTGGTATTTTTTTAAATGTCCATTAGAATAACTGGACTAGATTTGAAATAAGTACGGTCTGGCGTTTCTGGAGTACACGACATCCATGGCCGGCTTGCCGAGTTCCTCGCCTTCCTTGCCTGTCTCGGACATCATACAATGACGGAGATGTGGAACCATTTCCACCCGTTAAAAAACAAAACAAAAAAAACAGGTGTCCTAATGTGACGTAATCGCTGCCGACCAATCGTAGCGGACGTTACATACTGCATGGGTTAACACATGGAGCGTTCAATTGCAGCTGAATATCAACTTTTTATCATGAGTGTATGCTGGGATCATTCCCACTCATGACGGCCCTACACTCAAGTCGTTAGGGACTAGTTAGTCCCACGAACTGAAGGCCAAATTAATTAGTGTTCTGTGAACACATAAATGCCTCGGGGATGAGGCACTAATTCCTTCCCCCAGGAGTAATCAAACAGCCAGCCGTGCTGGCATAAAGCGTGATGCATGCACAATGGTGCGAAAATCACGTAAATTCAACAAATCAGTCAAATCAATCATTCGTGCCATTGACATCCTATAATATATTAAAATTCCTAGAAAAAAAATGAACTTAAAAATAGGATATAACCAGCCCCAAACAACCTTTTCAGGCAGTTAACAAAAGACAGGCGACTTTGATATGTCTAAAGAGACCTGAGTAATCAGCAAAGAAACCCGTCTTCCATTAACAAATACTAAATGACCCCCATCATCCATAAACTTATCTTCCATACCAAAACCGATTACTTTAATTAAAAACCTAAAAACTACCATAACTATTAATCAGGCTAAAAAACCTTAAAGTAGGGGAAATAAAAAATAATAAGTTTAGATGTCTTTGACATGTCTTAGCGACCCGAGAATTAGGCAAAGATATATGTCTTCTTAAAACTGTGTTTGCCTGAAGTAAATTTACAACACATAAATAAAACAAACAAAAAACAACTATCGCATCAAATAAACAGGCTAAATAAAAGCTAGGAAATAAAATAAGATCATATGTTTATGACATGTCAAAGCGATCCGATTATTCGGCAAAGATCTCTGTCTTAATAAAATAGACACAGCCTGAAAATAAAATAACAACATACTAATATCCTCATCAATAAAACTATGAAAAATAAACCAAACAATCCTAAACCCACACATAAAGGAACAGTAAACTGCAATAACCCTTAATCTATTCATTTTATATATAAAAAAATTAATTTTAATTTAAATGTAAATTTACACGCAAAAAATAAATCGTTTTACAACTCCACTTCCTCTACTTGCATGCTCTACTAACCATTAAACAGCACATAATATTTTTCCAAATTCCAAAATTTAGAACAAAATTTCAGAATTCCTGCATAGCTGAACCTTAAACCAACAACCTGGAAACAACGGACAGCCGCCTGCCTTCCCGCATTTTTCCTCCCATGCCACGGACAGACACCAATTATCAGCGCGCATAAATGTTTCCCAATAATCACATGAGTCAGTTAGCATTATTCCCACTCATCCCATCAAGTGAAACAGATTTTATTTTCAAAACATGAGAGTGTGTTGGGTCCATTCTCACTCATGTGAACCCTCCATTCAGGCCGTTAGGGACCTATATAGACCCACAACGTGAGGCTAAATTAACAGTGCCCTTTGGGCTCATAAATGCCTGGGGGATGAGGCACCGATTCCTTCCCCCAGGAACAATTAACAGGCCGCAGTGCAGTCATAAACCCGAGGCACATACACTTAATATGCGCACACCTCGTTAGTCCAATAATTGAATTGAATTCGCGCCATTCAACATTGAATAAACGAAGAAGGCAGTGCATTTATTCAACAACTTGAAAGAGAGTTGGTACTGGATGGCGGATGGAGCAATTGTGGTGGAAAGGCTTGCAGACGAATGGAAGTTTCAATGTAGCCTAGACTTTGTGACCAGTCTGAAAGTAGCCAGAATCCTGGTAAAAGGTATGATAGATGAGGAAGTGGAGAAATTAAGAGGCTTCATTCATCCTCAATATGTGAGAGTGGGCAGCTTGAAGGAGGCCCTTAATAATGTGATGAAAGTCAGGTGCTTTACAGAAGAAATATTGAATTTGACAGAATGGTCTTTTGTGGAGTGGTGGTTATACCAACTAAAGAAAGCTCAAGAAATGATGAGAAAGGTAAGGAAAGAGGAGATGAAAAAGATTAAAGATAACTGGACAAAAGAGAGAAAGGAAAAAGAAAACAAATAAAAAAGAGGAGTTTGAAAAAATGAACGAAAACAGGATAAAGGCACAGGAGAATTTTAGATCTGGATGCCAGAGAAGGAAAAGAAGAAGAAGAAGAAAAGAATTATGATAAGGTAAGAAAATGGTGGAAGAACTGGAGAAAATAGAAAAAGAAAAACCCATAGGTCCTTTTCAGGGCCGCTCATATGCCTCGAAAAGATTTGCTTTCTTGCCTAATTTATTTTAGTCGGTATAGTTGTTTGTGCGTGATAGATTGATCTTCATCCATCTATGTCTGTATGTTATATGTGTTATATATGTCTATGTCCCGCAAAACGTTCTAGGATTTTTTCCTGCTCTTTGGTCCCGATTGAAGTCAGCGCCTTGCCACATTGTTACCGAGCTTCAGTACTGTGACGCCACCCCACCTGTTCCTTTCCTATTGTCCGTATATAACCCCAACCTTTTGTCCGTATATAGCCCCAGCCTTTTGGCTGTATATAGTTCCAACCTTTTGGCCGTATGAGTTTTGTCCGTATAATGTCCCAGAGGGTTCTGTAATGCATTTTCCCATTGTCCGTATAGTATCTCCTTTCACTACTAGCGTCCGCCTCGGATGCAGGTGGACGAGGGTTCGAACACCAGCTGAGTCATACCAAAGACTAATAAAAATGGTACTTATTAGGTGAGACATCATGCTACATGTCTGCGGCATGATGCCCCAGTGCTAGACAACACTATAAACTGCCACACTGCAGACATCGAATCGATATGACTGAAACAATTAAAGCTACGTTAAAAATCTCTCTCTCTCTCTCTCTCTCTCACACACACACACACACACACACACACTTTCCGACACATTGGTAAATCGTCAATAGACAGACGCTTATATGAAGTTTTTAAGCCATGATCCGAAATAAACTGGAAAGCAGCATTTACTGGCAAAAATGTATGCTTTGTTTTATGGTAAAAGTTCGCGGAGATATTTAAGTTGGAAGGAACTGGACCAAGTGGCTAGTCAGGAAAATAAAAATGTAATAGGCTGTCACGTGACCTCGTGATATCGGAGAAGTCACTTTACAGGAAGAAAATAATGAACATATTACGAATATTTTTGTTGATCTGAGAAACAATTTAATATCATGGCTAATTAATGTGACCCAAATGAAATTTAGCCATGTTATTTTGAACCTCAGGTATGACATTATCAAGTTCAAGAAAATCAATCTAATTATCATCATGTGCAGTTTGGCTTTAGTGACATTTTTCTCAGTTACTATGGAAGCGGTTTTAGCGACTTCTGACGGAAAGGTTTAGCGCGTTAGAGTATGCTGAAATGTAACGCATTTAAAATGAAAATAAACACCCCAGAACCTAAAGTGTTCCGAATAACTTCTAACGCATTGGAAGTTATTTCTTGCGAATTAAAAGTATGTTTAACTTGTTCGTTGCGATTTCTAATGCGTTAGTTCATCACCTTGTTTAAATGAACGGCCTTTGATAGTTATTAAACATAAATCAATAACAAACGAATCAGGTAAATATCACTCTATTATTTGGTATTGATGAAATTTTTCTGACATTTTCTATATGTTAATATGAAAGAATTTTGCCTTTAAAAGTTGTGATATTATTTTCGTTTTCTTTTTCATAATCCATTCAAAGACAACAATAATAATAATAGTAATAATAATAATAATAATAATAATAATAATAATAAACACATTTGGTCATGACTAACCCATCTGACTATGTAAAAAAAAATGCAAGACCATGCAGGTAATCAGGTATCGTCACACACTCATTCATACATATTTAATGTTTAACATGAATGACTGTGTGTGACTATACTGGGAAACATACATGAACAATATTCTTTATTCAGGTAAATATAGTTCAGCATAGATCGCATGTATTATATATATGGAATAAGATCTGGACATATTTTTTATGGATAAAATGATAAAAGTTTTCTAATCTGAGCCTTTAATATGTCATTCCCGCTGGTCAAGAAAGAATTTCTTTAATGATATTTTAAGAGAATTTGAATTACGTATCCTCAGTGGTAAGGAATTGCATGCAGTAGGTGCTGATACAATAAATGAGTTTTTGTAATGATTGGTTTTCGACCACGGGATCTGGAGATCGTTGTTAGTCGTTGATCGGAGATTACGCTCAGTATCTGATGATCTTAGTTAAATTAGGTTAGAGATATAATCTGTAGAAAAACCGTTTAAAGACTTGTATGTCATGAATCCTTTACAATAAAGACTACTGTTTGGCATAGCTAACCATTGCAAAAGTGACAACAAATCATTCGAGGGAGTCATAACAGGAAGACAATAGTTGCCATCATTCGGATATTGCTTTACATATAGCTAAAAGCTCACTTGATTTCAGTCATAGATGATAAAATCGTTTTCTTCGTTTTTTATTTTACCTCGAAAAACGCGTTTTTTTACGTTTTTTATTTTTTGCTGGACAATATAAATTATATGGAGGAAACCATAGAGTGGTCAGATCAGTCAGATGGTGATAACGACATTGAATGAAAAAAATTTCAATGTTATCTGGACTACGGTTTAAAACTTTTGACATTTTTTCATATTTGTATCACTGAAACTTTAAAACTGGTATGTAGCGTGTAAATAAGTAAAATATTGATTTTTGTGTTGCCTAAAAACTGGAACGTTTTTTATTTATTGAGAAAAAAATGCGTTTTTTTACGTTTTTTATTTTAATTTTAACGTTTTTAACATCTATGATTTCAGTCTCCTGTTCAAGGGCTCATAATCCAAACTCATTTCATAAAAATTCATTCTCATTGCATATCCAAACTATTTCAAACCAGGCAGTCTAGCAACTGGAAACGACTTTTAGTGACTTCTAAAGACTTGGTAAAAGATAACGTGCTTAAAATGTAAAATTAACGTGTTATAATCTAACGTGTTAGAGTAACTTCTAATGTATTAGGTATTAGTTGTAACAAGTTCATATTATGTTTAATTTCATAATTGCGATTGATAACGCGTTCGTTTATCAATTTCCTGACATGAATGGCCTTTGACAGTTATCATCTTCGAAGACACCAATAAGCTTCTTTGTAGTTTCAGCGATGAGAAGTTCTGTACCTTAATACGAAAGCTATGTGTCATGTGTGTGAGATAGGACCGTTGGTGGTTGTTTAAAATCTATCTAATGGTTTGTATTTGCATTATTGCTTTGCTGTAGACGTTAAATCTAACAGATGAGAAATTTTCATAATGGAGAGTACGCATATATATATATATATATATATATATATATATATATATATATATATATATGTTAGAGGGCAACAATGAGTGTCAGGTTCACACAGCTAATTTGTCACCCCCTTCAAATAAATACGTTATTATTATTATTATTATTATTATTGTTATCATAGTATCATTTGGTCTTTTGTGCTATACTGTGACAATCACATGGAAGTCAAAGAGATTCACAAACGATCCTGAGAAGCTTCACTGACAGACTGGTGTAGTCGGCGATGTATGAACAGTATAGTAAAGGGAAATGCGTTTATTGTCTCAAAGACCCTATTTTTCACAGGACAAATACAAACTTTCACGATCTTGGCTCACCCCGCCCCCTACCACAAGTGCTCGCACTTGCCCCGAAAAGTTTATTGTCGGGACGACTAAACGTCGATGGGATCTAATGCTGATACGAGAACAATTGTCGGAAAAATAGTGTTATTTGAGCCAAAAACTCGGCTTTCCCTTCACTACTATACATTCTATCATCGATTGTGATTCTAAAATTAAGGCGCTTCCTTACCAATCATCGGCGTATCAACAGCTGCTAGAAAGAAAATATCAACTTCATGCTGCTAAAAACTCAACTTGACTTTTCCACTAACTTTTCTGCGACACTAGAACAAATCTTCCATCTCAATTTCATTAAGTACATACTTACTACTAGCAGAATATAATTTTGATCGATCAATGTCTATTGTTATTTTTGTGTATTTTTCTTGACTGATCAAGTCGTGGAAGTTATCAAATTTTTGCGCTACTATTGCTGTAAGTTCCTCAAGCACCTTAAGGTATTGACTAGAATCTGTTCCGATTAAAGAAAGCTTCAGTTTGTGAAATCCACCTTTGAAACAAACACCAGATACTTCATCAGTAAGTGTAACTGTCAACGGCTTTTTATCAGTGATAATACTTTTTATTGTACTGTTTCTGCTATCGGTAACTTTCAATGTTTGCAACATTATTTTATAATCTTAGATAAAATTACAATTTGTGCAGCGATCTGTACTGGAGCTTACAATACAATCCAATTGATATTTTTTCAAGTACTGTTTTTCGTATTTGCCGCCCGCATCGGAAAGATATCGGTCAACATACTGTCGATAACTCGCAACTCCCAAATCAAGTCAGCCATATCATAGTTGAAGCCTCTCAAAATAAGATCTGATTTGATCAAGTAGTATATTGTAAGTACACTTGATGTTTTACAAGAACTTTTCTTGGTCTCAAAGCGAGGCTCAATCTTTTCAACTGCCGCAGTAAGTTTAACACCAACTCTTGATATAATTAACGAAAACGGATTTAATGCGGCTTCGCTTGAAACAATACCGGAGCTGGTAAAAATAACAGGAATGTAAGATATAACACGTAATATTTCACTGTAATATTGATAAGCTATTTTAATGCACCATAGTTTCTTACGATAATGTTTGTAGCACTGCATAAGTTCGTCGCGCTCATTTTCTGGTAGCGCATCTAATACGTGGTTGAAGTCAATTATTTGTCGTTTCATTATGTTTATGCTACAACAAAATTTGTAGTACCAATAATGCTGTCGAACAAATCAGTAAATTTTTGTTTCTTGGGTCAGCAAGAAAATTTCTATATTTATCGTACAGATCAGAAGATGTTTGATCATATATGTTATCAGAAATAACCTCATTGTTTCTTATCCAATCGTAATCATGAAAATATTCACTTATACTCGTTATTCGTTTACTGCATCAGCATAAGATTCCTCTATTTTTTCAATACAACCAAGTAGGTAACTTATTTAGCTCAAAGTAAAAGAATTGAGAACAAGATGATGTTTAACATGGTATGCGCGGTTCCAAAATTTTGAAGTGTATCGTTGTTTTTGAGACTCAGTTCCGTAGTATTCACTTTAAGTTGCCGAAGATCATCAAATTTATCCTTAATTTTATCTTTTGATTTCTTAAACGCGTCGGAATGTATTTCCTCAATTTCCTTATGATTTTTTTTAAATTGGAATTGTCTCCATTCTTCCAATGATGGATATGGCGCATTATAAGGTTTTGAAATTATAAATTCAAAACCTGCCAAACAACACCAGTACAGGATGAAACCTCTCAAACAGGAATGCCTAAAGAAAGAAAGTCAATATTTGCTGGAGAATGATTTTATAGAGCCCAGTAAAAGTGACTAGAGTTTACCATGCATACTTGTTCCAAAACCAGATAAAACGTTCCGTATGTGTACTGATTATAGGAAGATGACTGGTGTGAAAAAAAACAGATTTATTCCCATTACCAAGAATCGATAACTGTATTGATAAGATCGGGAATGCGAATTATGTTACCAAATTGGACCTTCTGAAAGGATTTTGGCAAATTCCACTAACAGAAAGAGCAAAGCAAATTTCGGCATTCGTGATTCCAGATGGACTTTACCAATATAAAGTAATGCTGTTTGGGATGAAAAGGTCGCCGAGTACATTTCAACGCCTCATGAATATGATTACCTCTGGTCTAGACAATTGTGATGCTTACTTCGATGATGTCATCATCTACAACGACACCTGGAAAGAACGTTTAGCAAAAATTCGGAAATTCTTTAACAGACTCACTGATGCATGCTTGACAATTAACTGATCTAAAAGTGAGTTCAGCCGTGCTAGTATAAATTTTCTAGGACAGATCGTGTGACATGGAAAAGTTAAACATATAGATGCTAAGGTCAAGGCTATCTCTGAATTTCCCGTGCCTGTTAATAAAAAGCAACTGATGCGATTTGTGGGTATGGCCGGATACTATCGAAAATTTTGGTCCAATTTTTCTAACATTGTTGAACCCCTGACAATTTATTGAGTAAGAAACACAAGTTCCTTTGGACTGAAAAATGTCAGGAGGCTTTTGACAAGTTGAAAGCCATACTTAAACGCACCAGTTCTTACAGCTCCAAAATTTCAGCCAATTTTTTAAACTGTCTGCTGATGCAAGTGATGTTGGGATTGGAGGAGTTTTGATTCAAGAAGATGAAAATGATATTGATCATCCAGTGTGCTATTTTTCTAAGAAATTAAAAAAGCACCAACGAAATTATTAAACAATCGAGAAGGAATGTTTAGCTTTGATATTGGCATTACAACATTTTGAAGTTTACCTAAGTTTAGCTCCTTCTTCGATTTATGTATTTATTGATCACAACTCCCTTACTTTCATCTTCAAGATGAAAAATAAAAATCAAAGACTACTAAGATAGAGTTTGTTGTTACAGGAATATAATCTTGACATCAGGTACATCAAGGGAAAAGATAATTTCATAGCAGGCGCACTTTCACGTGTATAACAATGTATTATTTCATGTACACTGTATGTAATTTATATGAGTTCTTTTTAACCTCATGCATAATTAGTCTGTAGTAAAAAGAATGCTTTATGTATAAATCTTTCTTTTTGTTTATGGGGAAGTGTTATGTATATTTGATTTAATTATATATTATTTCAATTTAATCGTTTGTCGTCAGTTTTGAAGAAGAAAAAAAATTTCATTACATGCTATTGTAAAGTTAATTTATTCACTAGAGAAGATACTTTTTCCAGAAATAAATTTGACCTTGACTGTTCGTTTTATAAACACCAGGTGTTGATCTAAATCCTGACCTTGTTTCAAAATTAGTAGCAACCACCTAAACAAGTTCTATTTTTATTTTCAAATGATTGGTTCTTGTCGAGGTCATGATGGGACTACATGTTTAAGATGTAAACAATTTTTATTTTTTATTTCTTAGAGTACAAAGTTTTGTTTTCGTCAGGGCCACACTGGATGTACGTCATCTTTACCAAGTATCTAATTTCTATGAGGTTCTGGAACATGATCACGTGACCCCTTTTGCGTTTTCGAAGACGATATAACCTTTGTTTTGGAGAGTTATTCTCATTCGAAGTTGGGCTTTATCTTACACTGGAAGTCGTATGTTGTGCTCTTTGGAGTTATTTCAAATTACTTGGATTGGAGTTATTTCAGATTACTTGGATTCAAAAGGATTAATTATTTTTCCTGGAAAATACGTGTGCTCATGTGAAATTGTTGAACAAGGACACTTTTTATAAAGATTTATTTGGATTTCCAAAACCGGAGTGATAATTCTTGTTTCTACAAGGATCTGTTGGCTACAACACTACATGTTAAAGCATGCGTCATCGTCTTCCATCTTGGATTCTTCGTCGGGACTCAAACTTCAAAACATTAGAACATTTTGTTATTAGGTCTTTAAATAAATTATTAGTGGATTATTCTTGGATTACTTTTAGATTTGATTCTTAAAACCGTAAGTCATATTTTTTACAGAATTTTTCCAGGAAAAGAAATTATTATATTTTTTAAAGCTTCTTGTTTTCACTCTTTCTTATGTTATTGTTTATTCGAGCCTAAACACGTAACATAAGAATGGACGTTATTCGATATCATGAAAAAGAAAATATTTTGAACTTGAACGTGGTGGAAGAAGCTGTTCGGCAATATTTCAAAACAGAAGTCATCAATCCTGTTTTTGATAATGCAGTTCTGCAGCATGGCCAAAACAATAATGTGCTTCTAACAGAGAATGAAAAAAATATATTGGACGAACATTTTGCATCGGTCGTCCAATATGATAGAAACGCAATTATGCTTTGGTGCCATAGTAGCACTCCACCATATAAACGATATAGTATGTTGTAAAATTAGTTATCATATTAAAAAGTTATTATGTCGAACGTTGCTGTTGAAGAAGCATATTTATAAACTCCATCAGCAACGCATTTGATTGTTTGTGAATGAATTGTAAAATCTCTTGCGGCTGAATTTATTCAATAAAATCTTATTTCTTCTCCTGTAACGATGTTAGTTAAAATAAACTATCGAAGATTTTTAAAATTATAAATTCCAGCAGCATTTCCTCTTCTATTTTCTTTCTTAGTAACAAGATCAAGATTATCTAGCATATTATTGGTTTTAATTCCATCAGCATGATCTGTAACATACTCACTTGGAATTAAGTGGTTGTTGAAGACCTCGTAAATAAAGCAATGCGCTTTATAGTTGACCCAGTCAATATATATTCTTCGAACACATACCGTTAACCGGTATTATTCATATTTCGTCCCTACGATAACGTTTTCGGGGCAAGTTCGAGCACTTAAGGGTCGGGGTCGGGGTGAGCCAAGATCGTGAAAATTTGTATTTGTCCCCTGAAAAAAAGGGTCTTTGAGACAAACACCGCCTTTGCCTTTACTACTTCAATTGCCGAGATGACAAAACATAGTGGAAAAACGTCGAAGTACATAAACATGTTCATAACATAAACAATTTTAAATTTAAAAAAAAATCAAACTTACAAATTCATTCACTGGACCAGAATTAAAAGTGAAACTAACAAACAAGGAAGATTTCGAATTGTTTTCTACTTTCTTTTTCTTTCGTTGTTTTGTTTGCTTTTTAACCACGAAAATACGCATCCAACCATCGCAAATCAATTTAGTCTAAAGCATATATTACAGTAAGTAAAATCTGGTAAGATCTTCCAGAATGAAATAACAGAACAGCTACTGTGCAGAGGAGTTACAAAATTTGTTCATCAATGCAACTGCTGTTATACGAGAATAAAGTCGGTGGAACATGACTTGTCGCGCAATATATTCCGATCTCGCCAAAAAAAGTGCAATGTATTGTTTATTCTACAAAACTGTCCAAGACTAAGACACGGTCGCGTAAGGGAAACGTGTTCTTTTGTTCTCTTTTAAGATAATGTATTTAGTAAAGATACTTCTAAAGGATTTATTTAAAAAGAACAGACAGACATGCAGACAAATTACGCTTGCAATAGTAAGCAAAATCGATATAAACCCAGTACCCTTTATATTAATGTTTGACCTTCGATAAATAGTGCATCTTCGTGCCAAGAAGAAAGAGTTAAAACCGTATTTATATATCTTTAGTCATTAGGTCAGGTGGAAAAAAAAATCAGATTTTTCAAAAAGGTATCGATCTTGATTTGTGTTTATTTGTACTCATACAGTTGTATGCTAACGATGATCAGATTAGTGGTACAAAAGCTGAAGTCACTTGCCTTCGCATAAGTAGAGGTATTAGTCACACATTATCACATAAGCTAGAAATAAAATTAAGTCGTGTGCGCAAGAACAAAATACTTCTGAACTTAAGACCTAACAAAAGACATGCACCAACGCGAAGAATTTTAGTCGCTTGGTTTCACTTTACGTATAGCATGATACATTGCACCTTCTCTGTTTGAATAACAAAGAATTAGGTGTATAGCGCCCTGTAACCTGATTTTATTGTTCAGTGAACTCATTGGAATCAGTCCGTGTCTGTTCTGGGACATGTCATGGTAATAAAACATCAATTTCCATTCATGTTCATGTGAACGATAGCACATATCTGTAAATAAAATCACATTAATACATCTTTTATTTTTCCTCATTAAAATGTGGTTCTTTGTATCAATCTTAATTAAGATTTGACACATTATTAATATATCATACACCCGATTTTAAGCACGATTTTCTTATGCATTGGATTCACTGCCATTAGTCAGTGTATATTTTCGGACATGTCATCATATCACATAATTTTCCATCTAATAATTGAGTCAGTGTATATTCTCAGACATGTCATTATATCACATAATTTTCCATCTAATAATTGAGTCAGTGTATATTCTCGGACATGTCATTATATCACATAATTTTCCATCTAATAACTGAGTCAGTGTATATTCTCGGACATGTCATTATATCACATAATTTTCCATTTAATAATTGAGTCTGTATATTCTCGCACATGTCATCATATCACATAATTTTCCATTTAATAATTGAGTGTGCTATTATCTATCAGAGCAATTAATCTTTCCATTAATGCAAGCAGATGTAAAGTTCCGTTTGCATTGTTCATATTGCCACTCTTACTTATATGAAAAATAGTTTTAATATTAACAAGAGAAGATAGCTGAGCTGATCTAGTACAGTCATGGTTGGTTTTATATTTGCTACATCGATAAAAGACTGAGATGTCCCAAATTTTAATTTTATTTAAGACAGCGACCTTTTCCAAATTTAGCCCATGCATATAATGCCTCAGATGGCGTTATTCTGTCAAATTACTGACGAGTTTACATTTTTGTTAACACATTTTCGTGCTGATTGATAACGTGAACATTGTGCGAGTGGGTACTTTAGAAACACCACAGCGGTTGAATCCGACAAACTTTAGAGCGTAACAACTTTAAACAAACCATTTTAATGAATGTGAGTTTTATCTATAATCATTTTGGTCATTTCTTTGTATTTGTTTGCTGCATTCAAACGAGATATGTGTTGCCTGGACAAGCTTCCATTCTAATTTTGTAACTGACGCTGTGCCTTAATTTCGATTGTCACTTAATTTCGGATCATAATAAACACTCCCCGATTCTCCATCGTTTATGATTATGATGGTTACAAGTGCTAGTTAAACAATGTTATTTATATATTTAATTAGGATCTTTATCCTACGAACTAGTGCGGTTTGCTTGTAATGGGTAACAGGCACAGCATGCGTGACACTGAATATTAAATAGAATTTAGTCTAGCTCAGTTCAGTTACGGACAATATACACAATTCACGCGGACCTCATTTTTTAAGTTGATACTTGAATCCTAGATTTAGCTGTTCATATGTTGTTCATACGTTGTTCATACGTTGTTCATACGTTGTTCATACACTGTTCATACGTTGTTCATACGTTGTTCATACATTGTTTTAGGCTTTTGCTATGGCCATCTCATCAATGATTATATAAATGTATGCTACAATGTTGAATTATTTTACGATATATTCATCCCGATCAAAAGACAAAGAAACGAAAAGAGGGGAGAAAGAAGAAAACAGAAACATGCCTAAAAATGGAAACACAAGTTTTAATAACATAATAAAGGCATATATATTTCCTTAATAAGAAGAAAAAGTACATATAGTTAATACGTATTATGGCCACTGTGGCGATGGATTTGGTATCGTCACTGTGGAAATATAAATTTTCTCCCACTGTTACCTTTCATTATCTCATTATGAAACACATAATACATTCTGGTCAGCAACTGGTATGCCAAGGAGGATACGTTGCAAAGTGGAATAGTGATTGCACTGTATCTCGTCTCCAGTTGACAAGATTTATCTCAAGAGAGAGAGAGAGAGAGAGAGAGAGAGAGAGAGAATGGATAGTCGAAATAATATAGCAAGTAACATACCTTAAAAGGTGTTCGTATTTGTCATGCCATATTATATATTAGCAGTGAAAGAAATCATTTCGTTTGTGAAAAGAAACCAAATAAATTAACGTCAAGAAAAGTCTTAAATGCAAATGAAAGAGAGACAAACATAATACAACAAAATGATTATATTCATTGCTCCATCAAGTAAATGAACCATGAAAGAAAATTTCGAATTGCAAAAAAACATACACGATAAGCAAACCCACTAACTTTCGTAACCATTGCTTCATTAAATAAATCCAGAATTATAATATAGTAGTGTCGACCGTGTAATCAGTTTGACATTAACTATAGAGCTAGGTCATGTTTTCACTTCCGCCTTCAACATGATTCACAATCACGGGCACTTGATTCATGGGGAAATCAATGATAACACACTCCCAATTTTGAGTGTTATCATTGGTTTCCCCATGAATAAAGTGCCTGTGTTCAAAATGCGTTGCTAAATGAATAGTCTTATTCTAAAGGCATCACATCACTCTCCAAATTGCACGCACGAATTAAATATTAATAGAGGAATAGAGTATGATGTGAGCAGTAGAAAAACACTGGATACATTTTAGCCTGGCAGATGATGCAACATTTATTATAAAAAAATATATGATACAACATTAAAAGAAAACGGGATATAATGCAACATTTAATAAAAGGAGATGCTGGGAAAGAGGCTCGTAGGGGAAACACTTGTCACCCAGGTGATAAAAGAATGTTAAATCGGAAAGAAAGTTGCGATCATAAAACAAATGTGTTAAACAATTTTATTTTGTGTTATACCACCAATATCATAGAGTGAGAGACAAAAAAGGTATTGGTAAAGAAAGCTAGGATGCTAGATCCCCATCCAGTTCTCAACCAATACCCTTTCGGCAACCCCGTAACAACAGATCTGGTATTCCACTTACTCATTTTGTCTCACATATAATCCACTGTACTCTCGTTTTCAGGTTGATGATGCTACTTTTCAATGCAATACCTGAAATGTTGACTGTTCGCATACTGCAAAGGAGTGAATTATTTACACAAAGCACAAAACTATGTTAAAATCTTCAAGAGTACCTCTAGGATCACATACATTCTGTAAAGAAGATATAGAATAAAACAAAACCTCTAGAAGTTCTTTTAAGTGACGCATTAGCCAACTTTTAAGTTCTAAAAGAAACTTCGTAGTTAAATAAATTGTTATCTCTAATAAAAGATATATACCACGATATTCCTGGATCCACCCACAGAGAGGCCACTCAAATGGGGCAGGCTGAAAGTTACTTCCATTCCCATTCTCACAGCGTAGTAGGGTCATCTATATTTCTCCCTACTGGATTGGTAAGTTCAACCTGTTTCATATACAGTATATGTGGACATTGTGCGGCGTTATTGCATTCACCTATATCATCACATGAATTCCAGTGGCCATCAGATGTAATTCTAGTCCCAGAATGGTCTAAATCTACAAAAAAAAAGACAAATATAATGCACCCAGCTTAACGCTTTTATAGATGTTTCATTTTTCCTCCAAACGCTATGTTAGTATAACGGTCATGAGTAGGTCGGCCTGCAGTTTTATGTCATACACAGTTTCAAATCTGTGTTACATATTTAAATGTCTTCTGTCAAACACCATTACCTTTTATCCTCGAAACAAAGCTCATAAAAAGCTATGCTAGTAAATGGTCATTTAGAGGTCGTTTCTATTGTTACACGCTCCACGTCATGTAATTGTTTCCCAGATGGATGCCCAGACCACGAAGGTTTATAGGTGAAGAGATGTAACTCAGTTTCATTGTTCGGAAGATTTACCTTTGTTTTGTGTGTTTGACGTCATTATTCATCACATAACAAGTGTACATGAAGCCCATTATATTTGGTGTAGGAAGAACCTGGGAAAACCCCGATAAGAACATCCTACCCACGGGAAGCTACAGGTTAGCTTTCTCCCAAACTACACTCGATGAGCCGAGATTCGAACCAATCCTGACAATAAAGAGACGTCCAAGATCTGTAAAAGCCAGTGACTTAAACATTCGGCCATGAAGGCCGAATATTTATAAATGTAAATAGACGAATATACGTTTGCATTTACAGACAGTATATGCTGTAGACCGTACCTCTATGCAAAACCTTACGATCGACGTCATCCTGGATATAAATCAATCAGAAGTCGCTATCCGTATGTTTTAATCATTTGACACGAAAGCATCATGTTAGGCACAAACGTTCTCTCTGATTTGTGCTGATATAATGCCATTTTGTCGCAGATGTGAAAAACAAGCTTTCTATCTTAGTATAGTGTAAATACCTATATAATGTTTGCATAATATAATGACACAGCGTTGACAAACTACTTTAAGTTTTAATTTTTCTTTGTCCATTTGATTTATCATTCCAAGGTCCACTTAAGCGTCTTGGCCACTAAGTGGGGATATTTAACAGTAAACAATTAATATTCTGTTTTAAATCGCTGTACCATGATCGTATTGTGCACGCATTGAAACTACTTGTACTACATTTAGTTAAGTGTGCTAGTTTCTTAATCTTTAGAAAAGGGTTATTGGTTAAGGGAGATACCTCAATTTCATTATCGTAATTCAACAATACAGAGTTGGTTCCACGTGTTTGGTTGGAGTGAACTCCCTTGGGGAACTCATTTTCTATACGAAATGCTTTGGTTTCGCTGCATAGTTTCATATTTTGACACCACCACCACTACTATCCCTAATTGTTAATGTAGAGGGTATGAGCCAAAGAAGCATGAGCGGTGTATGTATATATTTACACAGAAAACTGAGTTAGGCTTGAAAATGGGTTGGCTTGTTTGGTGACTGTCTGTGAGAGTTAGACTTGCAATAGAGACCAAATAGGCTAATAGGAACAGCCGTCTCGGTGTATCTCACAATTGATATGGTTAATGTGTTATTGGAAGCATGCCAGTTTGTTTTGATACCAGTGAACTTCCAACGAGCATCAAGAATATAATGATTGTTTTAGCCGCCATGTCAAATGATAATAATCAACAAAGCCCTTTGGCCACACCAGCTACCATAACGCTAGCACTCCCAAGCGTCGATAATGGGCAAACTTTTGCTGTTGGAGTATCCCTTAGATGTGTATATCCTGCTACATTATTGTCTGAGAACTCCATCCAGTACGCCTGTTTCAGATATTCTAAGCAGTCCTTAATGGGATACAAAATTGTTTTAAAATTTTTTATTGAAGACATTTATTTACTCACTAGAGATGTTGCCTCGTGCATTATAACATCTGACAAATTATTTGATATTTTTACCGAATCTAGCATTTACATATCTTTCCTGTGCTTTATTTTGTTTTTCATCCATTTTATCTAAATCCTTTTTTGTTCCAAGCTTACAATTATCTCTTGACATAATCCAATATACAACATCAATTTTAGTTTCTATACGTTTTGTTCTGTTTGCACTACGATCTCTCTCTCTCTCTCTCTCTCTCTCTCTCTCTCACACACACACACACACACACCGCTGTTTTTTAAAACGAATAATGTTGTAATAGGACTTGTAAATAAACTTTTGAAATTCCACCTAATTCATCATCATGTTTCCATTATATTGCATTTTTCTGAATATGTTGTAGCTGCTATTTATCTACCAGTCTAATGTTATTTAGAGGAATTGATTTGCACATGGCATAAATCATCTCAATTGCTTGCGTTTAAAGCATAAATATAAGACATTGGCTGTGAGTCGTCATACTTTTCTTCTTTCATTATTTTTATCACTTTACTAAACCTCCAAGGGTTTTAGATTAAAACATTACATAAAACCTTTAACATATTTATATTCATCTTTGTTGATTCCTGTTCATATAACATTTAAATCAAATGTTTAAAGTTAAGGCAGTTTAGTCTCGTTAAACTTTTTATATGAACTCATATATTCATAAGGTTAAATGTTCTTTCTTAAATACTTTAACTTCATACCACAAAAATTAAATTTTGTTTATATGAACCAATAGAATTTTGACAAGTTCATCTATAAATTGGCGCATACAACGAAAATATCAAGGAAAGTTCCTTTTCATTTCACAAAAACCTATTTTCTACCTTAATAAAACTTATCTATAGCAAAATATTTGGAAAATGATATACCGTTGTTTAAATGTTTGTTGGGTACAATAGTAACATCTTGTCCTTGATCATTTTTGCGAATGTCATTTTGAATTAATGTGAATCATACCCAGACAGATTATGGACAATACTTCATATATTTATCATTTAAATTATCATCGTTTTATGATGGTCTTCTAAATAGTTTTTATTAGGTTGTCGTTATCTCTAACTTTATAATTTTACCATGTTTGTTCCTCTTTCTGTTCTTTGGTCATTTTATGACTTTAGTACCGGAATTGTTTCTTTGTTTTTACATATATAATAAATATTATTGGAAATTATATATTTTTTATGCGACTATAATTTCTTTAGGCCTTATTTTCTCACAGTTTTTACTATTAATTTTAATTGCTCATACAGTCTTCTCTGAACTGTTCAGTCATATTGATTTATCACTGATTTCATGTGTATATAAAACCCGAAGACATATAACTAGCTGTTTCATGTGTATACAAAACCCGAAGACATATAACTAGCTGTTTCATATGTATACAAAACCCGATGACATATGACTAGCTGTTTCATTTGTATACAAAACACATGACATATGACTAGCTGTTTCATGTGTATTAAAAACCCATGACATATGACTAGCTGTTTCATGTGTATAAAAAACCCATGACATACGACTAGCTGTTTCATGTGTATACAAAACCCATGACATATGACTAGCTGTTTCATGTGCATAAAAAACTCATTACATATGACTAGCTGTTTCATGTGTATACAAAACTCATGACATATGACTAGCTGTTTCATGTGTATAAAAAACCCATGCCATATGACTAGCTGTTTCATGTGTATACAAAACACATGACATATGACTAGCTGTTTCATGTGTATACAAAACCCGATGACATATGACTAGCTGTTTCATGTGTATTAAAAACCCATGACATATGACTAGCTGTTTCATGTGTATAAAAAACCCATGACATACGACTAGCTGTTTCATGTGTATACAAAACCCATGACATATGACTAGCTGTTTCATGTGCATAAAAATCTCATGACATATGACTAGCTGTTTCATGTGTATACAAAACTCATGACATATGACTAGCTGTTTCATGTGTATAAAAAACCCATGACATATGACTAGCTGTTTCATGTGTGTACAAAAACCCATGACATATGACTAGCTGTTTCAAGTGTGTACAAAACCCATGACATACGACTAGCTATTTCATGTGTGTACAAAAACAGATGACATACGACTAGCTATTTCATGTGTGTACAAAAACGGATGACATATGACTAGCTGTTTCAAATGCATATGATTCATTAGGAGTTGTTTGCTGTTGAAAGACTGTTACTCTTAACATCAAAATACAATACAAACTGCACTTTAACCTTGTTTTGATAATTTTGAAAATTTATTACATATCCCATTTATTAAATATATGGTACTATTACCTTTACTACGAAAAATATTTACGACAATTTAATTAAGACTGAATCATAATAAGAAAAGAAAACACTCTTTAAAGAAGTATTTCAAGAACAGGATTACTTTTCTGTCAAGGTGTTGATTTTGATAGAGAACTAAGTTTACTCATCTGTTCCATATCTACGTGTGTATCTCTGTCTCAAGGGACCCCCATTTGGCCGAGTGGTCTGAAGCCCTCACCGTTACGGATCTCTGCCATCTCACCTCTGTCTGCGAGGGTTCGAGTCTCTGATTCGGCCAATGTGGGCTTGTGAGAAAGCTTGCCAGTAGCTTCTCGAGGGTCTGTGGTTCTTACTGGGGTTTTCCCGAGTTCTTCCTCCACAATATTTACTGGCCGCCATGTATAGCCTACATTGTGTTGAAAAATGGCGTTTAAGCCTACAACAACAACAACAACAACATCTCTGTCTCACAAACTCTAACTGGACATACGAACGTATTCACATGCTAACTTCTCTCTCTTTTCTTCATTACCTATTTCTCTTGCTACACTCACAACTATTTCATATATATTCATTGAATATTAAGTTCGTCTTCAAAATTATGAATATCTTCTATTTTAACTGTGCATTTATTCAACAAATGTAAGTATTTTCTGAATTAGATTTTGATGGTATGTGTGCACAAGTGCCCACACTTGCTACATAGACCGGTAGGAAAATATTCATATAGGCCATTGGAAACCTCCTCGGGCTTCCCCATATCAGGTAGTTATTCATATATATATATATATATATATATATATATATATATATATATATATATATATATATATATATATACTACGTTGATTTTGTTTTGTTTCTTTAAATAAGCCAACTGTATTCTTATTAAAAGCAAGCAAAATAGTCGTGAAATTAAACAGAATGGCACGATTCAGAATTCATGTTAATTGGTTGGCTATTTCTTTTAAATCCGATGCCATAAATAAAGATTTACTACAGGGAAATATAATTCCATAATAAACCAAATGAATTAGAGAGTGTGGCCTAGTGGTCAAATCGTCTGCTTCAGATGCGGGAGGTCGCAGGTTCGTAGCCCGGCCGAGTCAAGCCTAAGACTTATAAAAATCGTACTAGTACAAAACAGCTGCCTTGCTACGCGCTCACGTGAAGAGGTTAGTGTCAGAAATGGTCGGTCTGATGTCAGGTTAATGTGACTGGGTGGGACATTGTGCTAAATGATTGCAGCATGATGCCTCAGTGCTATACATCACTATTTTAAAAAAGTACACACACTGCAGACATCTTAGCAAAACGACTGGAAGACTGCTGAAGCTACAAGACGACTGGAAGATTGCTGAAGCTACATTAAAAATCCAAGTTACACACACATACACACTTATACACTTCAAATTTTTATATCATGGCATGTTATATATTTTGGACAACGATGTTACTCAGATTTAAACTGAGAAAGTCCTCTTTGTCGCTGGTGTTATGCATCACTCTGCCTTAGCTAATAAAGATGTCTAACTTTAATACAGGCAAAACATGTATCACTAAAGCGTTAGATTTTCCAACAATATACTTCTTACGTTAAACTACGTCTAGCACGGTATATGTTATTCGTAACGTGTTAAGAATTTAAAAGAAGTATATTGTGTGTAAATAGAATCAAGAAACGCAAATCTGTTCTAATTCGATTGGAATTACATTTATTATCTTTAGTTTCTAAGGCGTTAAATATCGCAATCAACCAATCAACGAGTGAAAATTAATCCCAACTTGTTAATCATACTGTTATGTGCTCGAAATTTCTAATGCGTTAAAATAATGAATATCGCGATAGAAGAATGTTTTAACGCTACAGAAGCATATGATAAGCGTGATCATCAGTTTTAAAACCAATGCGTTATTGCATCACGTTTTTGACATAAATGTAATATGATGCGCACATTATCTCAAAATGTCATACAAAAGGTCTAACATATTACATTTATATCACAGCCAACAGTTTATCTTTCACTTTGACTCTTTCTCTTACATCTCACACTTGGTTGGATACATTTGTTTCGTCTTTTGTGAGATTGTATTCATCTACAGGGTTCCAAGGGTTGTCGTCGCCGGGGTGGGTGGGGCGGATGTGGGATATAAGGACCCACTTTCCTTGGAAATCCCCCAATGGCTTGCGTCTGATAGAGCCTCTGGCAACCAAATCCAGCTCCAGGCCTTCACGAGTGGCGGAACCTGTTTAAACTGACTGAAGAAGGGATGACAGGCGAGTTTCTTGCGCCTCAAAACCAGACGCTTCGGTCAGATGGGGCTCGTTAACCTTGGTTGGTCGCCCATCTAGGAGACGGTAAACTCCGATTTCAAACCTTCGCTGCCTTGCGACTATACCCTCTCATGGGAAAGGCTAAGGAAGTAAACTCCAACAGAAAATCCAGAGACCGAGTCCCTAAGGCGAATTGGCATTGCTTTCAGTGTCATCTCGGTAACTCCTGCGACTCAGCTGGTGCCATGACGTATCGGCTTGACCTTTCCCTTGGATCCATCAGCTGCTTGGAGAGGGGGATCGGCTGAATGGGCAGCAGTTGATTCTCCATATCACCCTGCCCAGACTTGCACTCTGGAGAGGACACTCCAGCTTCGCTCCACAGCCTTGACACAACACGGGAAACAGCAGTTTACCGATTATAAGTCACCGCTCGACTGGCGTAGAGCCATACACCAGAGGTTGCTTCTGACGGTGGGAGAGACCAACATGTTTCACTGGACAGCTACCGCCCGCCTCAAACTGGGCAGCTCCCAGCCAATAAGGTGCTGTCCCGCCACAGTTCGCCTGCCTTGCTGGGTGCGTAAGGCTTAAGGTACGTGAGTACCTGATAAGCGGACTGCAACTGCTGCACCGAGAAATAACAAAAGAAAACCAACAAGGAAACTTCCAATCCTCAAGCTAGGTATCTGGAATGTCCGGACCATGCTGACTGGGCTTTCAGACGATCTCCAGACAATCAGTATTTTCGAAAGACTTCAGTCATCAACGACGAACTTGCAAGACTCCAGGTCGACATGCCCCGCTACAGGAGACATTACTACAATCAGTATTTTCGAAAGACTTCAGTCATCAACGACGAACTTGCAAGACTCCAGGTCGACATGCCCCGCTACAGGAAACATTACTACCAGATTCTGGGTCCATCAGAGAAAAGAACTACACGTTCTTCTGGCAAGGAAACAGCACCGACAAAGCCAGAGAGTTTGTTGTTGGATTCGCTGTCAGTAACACTCTGCTGGGGATGATAGAACCCTGCCAACAAGGAAAAGAAAGACTGATATCCCTCCTGCTCCACACCAAAACCGGGCCTGTCAATCTGATCAGCGTTTTCGCTCCCACGCTAAGCGCATCCACAGATACCAAGAATGAGTTCTACGATGAGTTAGACTCGCTCATCGACAAAATTCCCAAGGAAGAGAACTTGATTTTGCTGGGCGACTTCAATGCTAGGGTGGGTGCCGATCATGACTCTCGGCCTTCCTGTCTTGGCAAGTTTGGCGTTGGGAAGATGTATAAGAACGGGAAGCACCTTCTAGAGATGTGCTCGTATCACGACCTCAGCATCACCAATTGATTCTTTCAGACAAAGCCACAGCATCAAGTGTATTGGAGGCATCCACGGTCTAAACAATGGCACCAGCTGAACTTGATCATTACAAGACGGTCAGCCATGAAGGGTGTGCTTCTTACCCGTACCTTCCACAGCGTTGACTGCGACACTGACCACTCGCTGGTGTGCTGCAAAATGAAGCTTCAGCCGAAGAAGATCCAACGCTCTAGGAAAGAAGCTAAACCACGCACTGACGTGAGCAAAACGTCATATCCAGACAAGGCTGAGGAATTGACCTATGCTCTTTCCAAGACGTTTGATTCAGAACCTCCTAACGGCAGTGCCAAAGAAAGATGGGATCACATTAGAGAGATTGTGTACAGCACAGCCACACGGATCTTTGGTAAGAAGCAATCAAAGAACAATGACTGGTTTGAGGCTAACTCCGCTACACTCATGCCAGCCATAGAAGAGCATCGCAGTGCTCACCTGCAATACAAGCGATCCCCCTGCCAGAAGACACTATAGGCATGCAGGTCTACCAGAGGCAAAGTGCAGAGATTATCACTGAATACTGACTTCAGCTCTGTTAGAGCATCCAGTCATCAGCAGATATCTTAGACATCAGAGGCATGTACGATGGCATAAAGAAAGCAATGGGTCCCACAAAGAAAGTGACAGCACCACTGAAGTCTGCCGCAGGCGATATCATCCACAACAAGGGCAAGCAGATGGATCGTTGGTTAGAATACTACTCTGAACTGTACTCCAGAGACAACCACGTGAGTAGTTAAGTGGGATAGGATAGCGACAATGGGAATTAGCATTACAGGACCCCTTGGGAACATATAGCGACAATGGAAATTTAACATGGAGAAAAATCGTGGGAACATATAGCGACAAGGGAAATTTAACATGGAGAAAAATCGTGGGAACATATAGCGACAAGGGAAATTAACATGGAGAAAAATCGTGGGACTGTTGAGCGACAAGGGGATTTGAACATGGAGAAAAATCGTGGGAACATATAGCGACAAAGGAAATTAACATGGGATTTTTTTTTTTAAAAAAATAAAAAATAAAAAAAGGGGTAGGCAATTCAAAGACTATCTCTTTTCGAGATATATGGCTGGCCCTGAAAAGGGCCTTTGGGTTTTCTTCTTCTTCTTCTTCTTCTTCTAATTTCTTCTTTTCCTCCACCAAGTTCTTATTTTATCTCCTACACTCTTCTTCTCTTTCTTTTTTTTATTCTCCTCCTCTTCTTTCTTCTTCTCTTCCTCCTCTTCTTTCTTCCTCTTTTCATTTTCTTCTTCTTTTTCAATTTTTTCGTTCCATTTGCGTATTCTTATTCTTTCCTCTTCATCCTCCTTTTCCTCCTTGATTTCTTTCAACAGATCACTGATGATTACCTTCATTTTTCGTAAATTGTTTATCTCCATCTTCACTCTATGGGGACTATATGAGTAGTGATCCTCGTTTAGGTTAACCAACATTTGCTCAAACATTCCTAAATTGTCCATGACGTTTTGCAATTTTTCCATTTTGTTAAGGTGGTTTGAAGCCATCTTCTTTTTTTATTCTTTGCAGAATGGTTTGAACCACGAATACTGCGGGTTCTTATACAAAAAGCGCGGACGTGATGGAAAACATCCCCCTAAAAACATAAAATTGATCTTACCTAGATCATGACCAAACAACGTGCGGACGTGAAGGAAAACATCCCCACTTTTTTCATTTCATATAATATAACCCCAACTATACTCTTCACATACGCTAAGAAACCCATAATCTACTATTCACACAAACATACCTGAGCTCTTACAAACACAAACACACAATCACACAAACACATACCCTCACATTTTTTTAAAAAAGAGTTAGTGTTTATTTTCACACTACTCTACCTACACACTTTGGCAAATCGATCGTTATTTCTTTTCTAGAGTATTGGGTAGCCCTGAAAAGGGCTGTTTTGTTTGGAACTTCATGGACAGGTGGTTAATGGTGGCACCTTCCAGGCCTGGCGCCACATACGCATCTTATCCCCCAGTTACTTTTTACCTTTTGGGGGGAGAGAGCAGAGGCAGGATATTTCGCTTCAGAATCCCAATTTTCGCTCTCTGGGATTTTGAAATTTCTTCTCTCCTTTTCCTCCTCCTCTTCTTTGTTTCTTCTTTCCTCTTTATATCTTCTTTCTTCTTCTTCTTTATATCTTCTCTCCTCCTCTTCTTTGTTTCTTCTTTCCTCCTCTCTTATCCTTCCCTCCTCGACAATAGCTTCCGCGGCCAGTTCATTTAATATGCGCCTGGCATATTCCAGATGCACATGAAGCTCCAACAGTTTCTCAAGTCTCGTGTTCATTTTTTGGTGTTGATCAATCAACAAGGGTAGCTGGACTGCCGAACGAGTTTCAATTTATAGTGAAAGCGCGGACGTGATGGAAAACATCCCCTAAAAAACATAAAATGGATCTTACCTAGATCGTGACCAAAATCAACAACAACGCGCGGACCTAAAAGAAACACTCACTCACTATTCTAAAATTTTTTATTAATCACTTCAATAGACTATCCACATACGCAAAGCAATCCAATCTAACCCCAAATATACACCTCTAACAGCCAAAAAACTAACATCATTTTAATCTACTATCCATACCAAGTTACGTGAGCTCTTACAAACACAAACACACAAACACACAAACACATACCCTCACATTTTTTATAAAAGAGTTAGTGTTTATATACACACTACTCCACCTACATACATTGGCAAATTAATAGTTATTTCTTTTCTAGAGTATTGGGTAGCCCTGAAAAGGGCTGTTTTTTGTTTTGCTATGGCATTCTTTTTTTAGTTTCTAAGAATGCGATGTCCTCTGATTATAGACTTTCTGGCAATAGGTCTGCTTCTTCGGAAAGAGAAGAAGAACTCTTTGGTGTCGATACGGCAATCGACAAAGCCTCTGTCAGGTTCAGGTTGCTGCTGCTGCTGTTGTTGTTGCTGTTGCTGCTGTTTTTGAAGTCTGTACTTCTCTGTCCATTCTTCTTTCTCCCTGTTCACTTCTTCTCTGAAGAGCTCTTCTATCAGGTCTTCAGTGATTTTTAACATTCTCACATTCTCTATTTCTTCTGGCTTCGGTATCAGACTGTGTCTGACCCTATGCAAATTCACGTAGGCTTCGTTGAGCTTAGCTAGTTTGGAGCACATCTTCGTAGGAGGATGAGTCGACAATGGATGGTTTGACTGGAAACAACCCCGGTTCTTATAGTGAAAGCGCGGAGGTGAAGGAAAACATCCCCCACACGGTTTTCGATTCGCAACGTTCAGTGAGTGTCATGAGAGGGATAGTAAGAAATGAAAGAGCATCAATTCAACATTCTTATAGCTAAACAAAAGACAAAAGCATTTTTTCAAAACACAACATTTTTTATTCAAAAATCACTTAACACTAAACAACAACTCTAACATTTTTAACACTAATCCAACACTATAACATCAAACAATTTTTTTTCAAATCACAAACATTTTTTTCTTCAAATACAATCTACTTTAAACAAGGCTGACAACGTTGTGAATGAAATTGTGATTTCCACTGTTGGAAATCATTAGGCCATTGATGGACACTACGTTTCCTAGCTTGAGACAAAAGATAAGCATAATGGTCACAAAACCATCGATCTACTTTCACATCGTTTCTAGCAGAAGAACGAGGATCGAAATGAGTCACTAAATGTTCTAAGGAATAGCCCAGGCTGCGATGATGCAGAAAATACACACAGTACTGTCCACACACCAAGGAATCTGTGCCTTGTAATTTCACATTATTGAATCGGGTGGTTTGAGCATTTCTTCTCATAAAGTCGATGATATCGTCTTCCAAAGGGGGCAATCCGTACGAATCGAAATATTCCACACATCCTTCTTGAGGAAAGTAGACGGCTACCCAGTGGGTTCCTGGGAGATGACTGTCGTCCGTGTTGATCACGTAAGCTTGATGGTCTTTAGGTTTGCGATGAGGGAGTTCATCTTTAGCACAGACGACAGGATTCCAAGAAGCCGTATACGAACTGTGGTTCAGAAGGTAATAAAGTTCCCAGGTATCCATCTGTGTTGTTTTTTTCTTCTTCACAGGTAATAATAAGTCGTCAATTCGATTCTGACTTTTTGCTTGAAAATGTCTGACGAATAAACGGTTATTCGTTCTGTTTCCTCACTCTGATTCAGGAGAGCTTCGATACGATGGATCTCTTGAGTGGTTAATGGTGGACAAGAATGTTCACGCAAGTCTTTATACCACTGGTGCAACACGTCTTTGTTCGAGATGAGGCTCCAAGCTTCGTCCAGATACTCGTCCAATTTTTCTTCTTGACTCAACATCAGGCATTTATCGTGTTGAATTTGACTGGGATGATCGTTTTGACATCCATAGCAATTTTTCTTGATCAATTCCGTCATTTTGTCAACCAAGTGTTTGGCAAAACAGGAGACTAAATGGGCTTCTTGTTCTGGCCATCTTGACTTCATCATGATCACTTCTTCCACAGTCTCCTCACATTTCATGTCCAAAGTTTCTCCACTAGGTAAAGAGGGATAACAGTCTTCCATGGTTTCTAGTAATCTAGAATGACTTCTCTCAAACTGTTGATTTCTATGGTATTGTCGAATTCTGCATACAGAATGACGTTCACCGTTTCATCAGGGATTCGGTTTGCAAATTGAATTTCCACACGAATCTGGCCAGATTTTATAGGGTGGAAATGTCCCTCGTCGCTGCCTTGGTCTGGAGTGAAATCGAAAACCCACAAAGCATAGCCTCCTGCATAATCGTCGTACGTAATGCCGTGACTGGTGTTGGTCCCTAACTGTCCCGTGGCTTCGTACAGGGACAAGTACGATCTCAAGTAATTGTTCTGGGTAAAGTTAGGCTCGAAAGGTCGGGTACACAAGGTCTTGCCATCGCGACTGACTTCGATTTTGGACACGCCAAAGTGATGAAAGTTAAAAGGATTTTTACCTAAATCTCCGTTGAAGGCTGTATTCTCGACGATACCAATGATCAAACGTTTGGGTAACTGTCCTTGGAACAAATGATCTTCGATCATGGATCGCTGTCCCTTGGGAATGGTGAACGTTTTCACTTCCACGCGTCGTATGGGATACTTGGCGGTCGTTCTGCTCAATGTTTGACTGATGTCGTTACCCACTTTAGGTAACACTTCTACGCGTCGTACGTAGAGCCTGGCTTCCTCGATGACAGTTTTGCAAGCAGTTTTACCTATCAAATGGAAAGCAGTACTGCTACGATTCAGTCTCAGGCGGACATTCACCCCGTTTAGCAAATATTTCTCTTGTAACCACATGTCCAAATGCAAACGATCCATCAGTTCTAAACTTTTGTCGACTCCCATGATTCTCTTTCTTCGTTCTGTAAATCCCTCATTGTATGGTTTATCTTTATCCTTTGTAATAATTTCGAATTCTTCAAACTGGCCTGCTTCGTCAGCTTCCCATAGCACACAGGCATTGAGATGAGTGTTCTTGGCATCTATTCCGTACGTCAAGAGATTTTCCAGGTACGCTCGATAAGGGTAAGTATCCATGCTGCTGCTGACCAGTTTGTTGTTCAAGTACAAGTCCACTCCGCTAAACAAGGAATGCATGAAATTGTTGACGGGAGCTATTACCTCATCGCCATCTAGGGTCGAATTGTCCTCATCGACAACTTTGACTTTCAAGTACAAGTAACTGCTATTCAGATCGATGTAATCTTCGGGCTGTCCTTTGATTTCAAACTCGATGGGAGCTGAGGCTGTCAATGAGGAGACGGGGTGAAATTCCACCCATTGGGATTCTTGCATCGTCATCATGGTAGGGGGCATGGCAAACAGATCCAGTTCCGTCTTGGAACAAGCGCAAGATTCTCGGTGCATCATTTTTTTTGTCTCTTTTCTCAATAATCGAAAACGTCTAAGTCTCGAACGGTTCTTCTTTTCTTGGCCTTTCTAGCTTGAAGTCTGGTGAAAGGGTGTTTTCTTCTTCGTCTCTTTCTGCCTTGTCCTTGCTGAATGCTTGACTCGGTAGCGTGCAGGGCATTTATAGGTGTGTCTCGTCGGCCTAAAATGTCTTTGCCCGTTTGCAGCAAGACATTTTTGCCTGCCCTCATGAAGGCTTCTTTAGGGTTTTGTTTGTCGATGATGACATTTTGGAGAAATTCTTTGCCTTGCGTCAGTGCCGCATCTTTCAAGGCGTGCAATCCGCGTGTCACCATCGGTTTCAACACCGGGGCCACCGAACGAAAGGCCGATTTTAACATGTCTCCTAAACCGTGTCCTCGCTGCTGAGCCACCCCTCGGTACACTGGATACATGACTTACGAGTCGTGAGAGAACCGTTTTCGAAAATGGAGTTTCACCGTGACTTTTCCTTTGGTGAATGGAATATTTTGTCCCAAATCTCCTTTTATAGTAATGTTGACCGTGTCCAAATACGACTTGCTGACCGGCAAATAGTGAGGATGGACAAATTCGCGGTGGACGTGGTAAGTGTTTCCACCTTCCTCGTCAACGTTCGTGGTAGAATCCACTTTGAAAGGAATGACACGCAGTAATGGCACAGAGGTGTGTCCCACCACGTTATACTCCACCACATCGGAGTACACGAACATTAAATTCATTCCTTGGTTCAGTTCTACCGGTTTTCCAAAAGCTTTGTAAAAATCCATATTACTGTTGATCTTGGAGCTCCAATTGTTTGTGACCATTGTTGAATGTCCACCCAAAATTTCAAACAAAATACCATTGAACCTGAAGGACAATGTGTCCGTATCTGGAAATTTCATCAGTAAGCGACGAGCCACTTTATGGTACTCCAGGGTGACACTTTTTTTGGCTTTGTTCAGAGCTTTGCCAAAGGCGAACTCGAACCTGTCCACAATAGTGTCCACCAAATGTTGACCACTAAAATAAAACCCTGCTGGAATTTTCACGGTGTAGATACTGAAGGTTGGTTTGCTGGCTGGTCTTGTGATCCCTGAAAACCCGATGTCAGTCATGGCTTCTTGTAATTGTTGGTTCAGGATTTCCACCTCAAAAAAGTTTTGTTTTTCGGTGATGTTTTGGATTTGTGTAGGGTGAATCATTTCTACTAAAGCCACTTCCCAATGGGCTTCGTGATCTAAGGGGATGGCTTGAGGTAATTTGGCCGTGTAACAGCACAACGTGTTGTGGGGAAACACCTCCATGGAACTGTCACTGGGTAAAGTTAAGTAAAATTGGTTTTGGTGACTCATAATTCCAGAGTTCTGTGGCTGTCCGAGGGGATATTACTGGACGTCAGAGGTGTGTCTCCGCCCAAAATGGGGTTCTGGTTGTGGTTGTTGGAGTGGTGACTGGCACTGGCACTGGACACAACGTTCCCGTTCGAGGAGAATTTCAGGGAGGGATTGGGAAGCAGGTAACCGATGCAACTGCTCAATAAAATGGTCCACAATTGTTTGTCTCCTTGTTGCAAACTCAAATTGGCGATGGCTGCCCCGATGACACAATACACCACGAAGATTTGGCAGAAAAAGACGATTTGCGTTTTAGGCACACGTTCTCCACACCACACCCACAAGGGTTGTTTTTGTAAATCTTGCACAGAAGAACTAGGTGAAGGAGGAGTGGTCGACGTAGCTGCGTCTGCTGTGTGAAAGGGCATGATGGTCACTTCTTTTTATAGTCGATGACTTGCGAAGCGTCGATCCAAGAATCGAAACTGGGTGGATATCCTTTCCAACGTACTTTGACTTCTTTGACACGTCGTTTGCCCACTTTACGGGTTCTGCGTTCGAGAATGCTTTCGATGTCGTACACGTCGTCTTCTTTTTTGGTGACACGTTGTAACTCGGGCAAATAAAACGTTCCTTTGAGCACTTCTCCGTTCATGTCTTCCAATTTATAGACGGCAGGATGACGGCCATGCACTCGTCCAGTGACGCGAAACAATTCGGTCGTCCAGTTAGGTAAGTAACCTTTGTCGAAAGTGCGTTTGGTTTTGCCAATGCGCACCCAATCTCCTACGGTCAACTCTCCACTTTTCTTGGGGACAGCCCTCGTCGGGGACGTACCGAACAGACGCTCGAACACCAGCACTTCGTTGTCGGGAGTCACGTCTTGCGGGGCACGTCCGATGCTTCGATGGTAAGATTGGTTGTACGCTTGCACCAGATGCGGTAAGATGTCGATGTACTTCAGAGTGTGGTGATGCGTAAAATATTTCCACATGCGTTCTTTCAAAGTGCGTTGAAAACGTTCCACGATGCTGGCTTTGGTTTCGGGATTCTCGGTGGTAAAAAAATGAATGTCACGTTTCTTTAATTCTTTTTGGAAAGCTTGGTTCAGAAATTCGGTGCCTTTGTCCGTTTGCCATCGAAGAGGGTGACGACCGCTTTGTTTCAACACCCGTTGCAGGGCTCGCACTAACTCGCTGCTCGATTTGGAAGTCAAGGGCACGACCCAAGCAAATTTGGAAAAGACGTCGATGACACAGAACAAATATTTGTAGCCACGATTGTAGCTGGCCAAATGAGAGACATCGGCTAAATCGGCTTGCCATTGATGATCGATGCCTTCCACTTGGGTGCGACTTCTGGCAAACTTGCGTCGAATGGGTTTGTGCAAAGTGTAGGTAGCTTGTTCTTGTAACCATCGTTGCACTTGAGGTAAACGGAGACTTTTCAGTCGCGTTTTGGCAGCACGATACAATTTTTGAACTCCTGCGTAACCTGCAGGATGCGAGGGATCGTAGTAAATGCTAGCTAAGACTTTTTCCATTTTTTTTGCTGTGTTAATAAGTCACCCACTCTTCGGTGATGCTACTTTGGGTGGGTCGAAAGGGTGGTTTGGAAACGGATTTACGTGTCCGATGGGCTACGGGAGTAGAAGTAGAAGGTAGTGGTGGTGGTGGTGGAGGTGGCAATGGAATGGCTTTGGTTTTCTTTTCTTTTTTCGCTTCTGGTTTCCCTTCTTTCTTTTTCACTTCTGTCGAAGGAGGCGTGGACATCATCTTTTTAACCCAAGCTTTCATTTCTTCTCGTTGGGGTGTGGGGGACGGAGTCAACAAGGATGCTGCAATCTTACTCGAAATGGGAGCTGCTGACGGTGTTTGAAACACTTCGCGCATCTCTTCTTCCTCAGGTCTTTGTGGGGTAGCATCTCTGGTGACCCATGGGGATGGTAGTGGTGGTAATGATGATGATGGTGCTGGACTTTTCATCAAGGTCTTAAAATCTTTTAGAGTGGGTAAAGCTGTTTCGTCTAAAGCTTTCTGGTGAAAGAGTTGCAGTCTTTGCAAGAGTTGACCGTACTTTTGCGATTTTTCTGTTTCGGACAAATCTTGGCGATCCATCAAGGATTGCAATTCGTGTTGTAACTGGGACATCTCGCTCAAATGGGGATTGGGAGGTAAATGCGGGGTGCGTTGTTCTTGCCACCGATGGTATTCCATCCATCGTTTGTAAGGCACTAAAGCTAGTTTTCGTCCTTCCATGGGGTTGTCAGGGGTCGATTCTGAGATCTTGGAACTTCCGAGGCCTTTTTATCTTGCTCCCATCAGTCCTCCCAACATGGTTCCCAAGACTCCTTTCAGTATGGGGCCTAACAAGAGAGGTAAAATACCTCCACGTTGGACCAACATCTTCTTTTTTTGACGAATGGGAATTTTCTTTTGAACCATTTGGCGAAGAACGTGACGATGTTTGCCTAAGCATTGTTTCTGGTGTTTGGACAAAGGGATCGTGCCTTTCAAAACGTTCAAACAACATTCGCACACGGTATCGATGACCTCTTTGGAGGCCGTTTGAATGAGTTTTTTTCGTAGGGGTGAAGAAGCTTTGGACAGGACAGATAACAGGTCCCCATGTTTAGCTAAACGTGGTGGCAGTCCTTTCCTTTTCTTTCCTTGGGGTTTTCTGGAGGGTGACATTTTTTGCTTGTGGGTTCCGGGACATTCACCGAACAGACACTAACGTCGATGACTTAACGCACACCCTTTTATCTTTTTTTTTGGGACTATCGCTTTGTCATAAAGGTGACAATGTTTTTCCCAAAATCACCAAGGAATCCTCCCCTTTGTTGACGCCTCTTTTTCTTGGAACGACTGTGTCTTTTCTTAGGGTAATGTCGATGCTTGGCTAAGCGCTTTGTCGGATGACGCGTCTGCCTTTGTCTCTTTCTTTTGTGGCTTCTTGGAGGTGACATCTTTTTTACAAGTTCACTGATACCCCGACTTGGTCACAGGCTCTTTTTATACTGGAACGCGTCGCCACTGATTGTCTTTACGTTTTATCAGTTTGAGGACAGGCATGACACGTCGTGCAGGGGTACGCAACGGACTAAATCGAGCCAGTTCTTGCTTGGACAAATCCAGTAAACTTTGTAACATGCCCGATCTTTCTTGGACTTTGATTTTGGGAGAAGGTACTTTGTGAGCAGCAGCCACTGCCGCTAAATGGGAGGGTCCTGCCACTGGGGAAGTTCTTTTGGGGGTCATCAACGGAGATGTTCTTGGTGTGATCAACGTCTCCAAGTACTCTTCAGTTCTGGGTGTCATCAACGGAGAAGTGGATGAACGTGAGGATGCCGGAGACGCAGTCACTACCGTGGCAGGTCGTGGTTTGCGAGTGTAAGGTTGCGTCCTGGCCGAAGTGCCTCTCTTGCGACTAGTTTTCTTCTGTGGACTTTTCTTTTTCTGGGGACTTTTTCTCTGTTTCTTTTTCTGGGGGCTTCTTTTCTTTTTCCGGGGTGGTGTCTGGTAAGAGGAGGGTCCTGCCACTGGAGAAGTTATTCTTCTTGGGGACCTGGTCTTTTTCTTTTTCTTCTTGGGGCTTCGTTGGACTTTTGTCTTGGGGATAACTTTGGGGGCATTAGGATCCCATCTTAAGAGTGAGCGAATGATGACCCCTCCTAGAGTACCGCTCCCTCCAGGTTTCAAAATGATTTGTTTTTTGGTTTGAGTGTCGATGCGGGGATCGGCCAATTGGACCAAAGCGACTTTGTTTCGATCGAAAAAGCGTTGGGTTTGATGAGGAATCTGAATGATTCCTTGGAGTAATTGACGTGCCGTCACCGTGAACCATCGTAAGACTTCTTTGAGACTAGCTTCTAAGACACGGGCTCGTGTTTGTGGATTTTTTTCTCGACTGATGCCATACAAGGCACGAATCAATTTGACGGGAAGATGCGACTGAAGGGACGTCATGTTCACACTGTGTGAGACCGACGAAAAAGGGTCTGAGGTTTTTATAGATTTTTTATGGGGAGTGAAATGAAGTCGAAGACGGAGACGTGTACAGGACAAGCCCTCCGTCTTGGCACCAGTGGTGAAACAAGTGGGTACGAAATCGCAAATCCTCGGGGGTCGTAGGTTTCAAATCGACGAGTAAATAGGCGTGTGGCGTTTGAGTGGCATCGTCGTACGCCTGAGTCAGCCAAGGCGTTCCTAACTGTTTGGCTAAGACTTGCACTTGCGATTTATCTCGAGGGCTTTTAAACAAGACCACGTAATGCGCATTGAGACTGATGGTGCGATGGGCTTTACTTTGTTGAAACAAATTTTGGGTGATGTAAACGACACTGGCATTACGGTGATGCCCTTTGCGCGTGAACCACAATTTAATTTCTTCTTCGTCTTCTCCTAACATGTCGTCGAAAATGACCAAATGGGTTAGACGGGAGTCAGAGACGATGCCGTCGTCTTCTTTAGGAATGCCTTCCACAAACACGATGGAATCACCTTGACTTTCTCGCAAGAGGCTGTACGCCGATTGCCACTCTTTGTAACACCACACGATCCGTTGAGGGGGCCGATCGATCAAATGATGTTTATGTTCGATCAAACGTTTGACGAATTCGGTTTTGCCTGAACCGCTAGGTCCAGCAATGAGCATGTTAAAGGGATGGCGAAGATACAAAGCCTCCCAACTGGCACGATCTAAGTGTTCGTCGATGACTTTGACAGTAGAGGAAGAGGGAGCAGAGACAGTAGAGGTAGCCATGGTGTCAGAAATGTCACTTGTGACACGAAAACGAACAAGACAAGAGTTTATATACTTTTTCAGAACACGTTTATTGAATGTTTTTTTATCAAACATGAATACGAAAGACAAAAATACATAAAAGCCAAAGGCTTAAGTACAAGGATAAAAGGCACATGATAACGATGAACGTGGAATAAACACAAGTGTCTGTACAACAATCACATCTTTTGGGTAATGTTCTAACCAGTTCAACAGGGGGTAAGGTCACACAAGTGTCCTCCCGAAAGGGTCTTTCAGGTCTGTCCACGACAGTCCTGTCCTGGGTGACGGGTTCTTCTGGCACCGTCACTAACACGGGTTGAAAAGTAACTTTTTTCCTTGAACAACTCTCGTGCATACTGGTCCACTTCTTGGGTCCAAGCCTCAAAATCCCATTCTTTCCAGGCACGGACATCTGTCCAATGGGGATGTAAGTCACAAGCTACACACACATCGTCATACACGTCTTGGGTAGCTAAAAGTTGACGAATCTTTTTTTCCCGTAGAGGTCGAGAAGTATCCAGATGAAAACGCAAGGCTTTGAGCAAAAGGAGTTTTTCGTGACCATTTAAGGCCATGGAGGTGGTAAGTACTGATCGTAAAGAGTCCACAAAGAATCGGCTGGTAAACGAAATCCCAAAAAACAAGTCACTAAGACACACACCACTTGTCGTCCCAAATTGAATGGATACAGTTCTTGTAATAATCGATGGTAATGATCCACGGTTTGAATATGGTCATTGAGTTCCTTCCACGGAATCTGTTGGATGACATGTGACATAAGTCGTGGCATGACAGCCTGTTTTTATAGTCTCTTTGTTTCGGAAACAATACACGTACTTTCTAGCCAGAGATCTTCGTTCTCCAGTAGGGAATCTAAATCTTGCATACTGTAACCGAAACTTCAGAGTTCGTTTAGAAGTTTCCTCTTCCTCTAAGTAGATTCCACGTAAAATATGTTGATAATCCTTTAACTTGTCTTCCTCAATGTATTGCTGTAGGTGAATCTCGAAGTAACCAAAATAATGAACATTTCGATCATTCACTAACTCAAAGTGTTGAACAAGGTCTGACCACTGAAACAATTTCTGACGAATCAGTTCTCTTATACCATTCAGGTACCAGTGGTTAAAGATCTGGTGACGTAACGGATGCAATTGTTCTTTACGTTTGACTTGTATTTTCACCAGCTCTCGGTAAATGCGTTCTCTCAACTCCACAGGCAAAGCACGAATGTTCTCTTGCAAAGTATCCATGAATAGGTCATACTAAATCCTCTTTGGTCTGACACAAGAAATGTACTCTTTGCACAAACATGGTTTCACTTCAGTGTCAAATTTAAATCGTTGAGTCACTAATCTACACATGACAATTCGTTCAGAAGTTTCCTCTTTCACTAAGTTGACATTGTGTTCAAGATGTTGGTAATTCGTTAACTCTTCCTCTGGAATTCGATGCAGTACGTTTACAATGATGTAGGTAGAATCGTCCATACCAAACCAATCCTTTTTAAAACTAGAGGATCGTTGATCAATGTCTGTCCGATGGAACACTTTCAATTGAATCAATCCTTGTATAGCCTTCAGGTACCAGTGGTTCAAACACCGGTGACGTAACGGATGCAATTGTTCTTTACGTTTCACTTGTATTTTGACCAGCTCTCGGTAAATGCGTTCTCTCAACTCCACAGGCAAAGCACGAATGTTCTCTTGTAAAGTATCCATGAACAGATGATTATGGTAAGAAGTTACTTCAATGTCTCGGTCCCACTAAGGGTAAGTAATGACAATTCGGTGACCATCGAGCATGTTCTACGTAGGCCGAATCTTGCGGTTCCCAGTGGTGAAGTGTCACATCGCAACTGAAGCACCTGACTTTATCTCCTTCGCCCAAGTAGAAAAATCCGGCTCTGGCTAATTCTTCGGGGGTCGGTCCTCCCAGATACTTTGGCCATTTTCCTTTGAACGATTGAAGACGATTTTCAAAGTCGCAGTATTCCGACAAACGCACAGGAAACGAATATTCGTTTTTCACAGGTTCGTTTCGATGAGGGTTGAGTGACATGGGTAGGAGTTTGCTCAAGGCTGGATGACATCCGTAGGGGGGTAGACGTGAAGGTGAACATTCCCCTTTAAAACGAAACCCAGTAAAATGTCCAAGAGGACGAGCGGCATCACTTTCGCATCCGACAGGTTTGACACGCACAGCATCACTTTCCATGATAGGGGTACTAAAGTTCCCATGATGCTTTACGGCATCGCTCAGGTCACAAGGTACAGCATCGTATCCATCGCAAGGCTCACAATCGCACTCGTCTGCAAACTCCGTTACGCAATTACAATGGTAACCACATGGACAATCGCAGTCTCCTTCCGGACATTTTCCGTCGCAATGCCTGGGTCTTATCCATCCAGTATTAGTCACACTAGAGGAAGATACAACTTTTTTACAATCCCCAAACTGGAACGATGTCTCTTTCAAAGTATTCATCTTGTTTGCTCGGTCTTGGTAGTCCCAATGAACTATCGATCTTGCCTAGGGTTCCTTTTTATATACAGACCAATACCGACGTGACCGTACGGTAACGTAAAGTGATTGGGAAGTCGCACTCGCTTCTGGTACACGATTTGATAAACTTTTTCCAAGGGTCGACTGACGATGTGGTGAGTGGGTAAACGTACAATCTTGTTCGGTTGATAGGTGGTCACTTTAAAGTTTCCATCCTCTCCCGATTGCAAGGCTTCTTTCAATACCCCAAAGTTGACCACTCGACTGGTACGATGATTCAGAGTCAGTCCTTTCACTTTGCACGTCGTGTGCACTTCTCCTTGTTTGTCCCGGTATTCGTAGCCGTAATTTTTGGGACCACCACTAACGAAATTTAGAATCTTGTCGTCGGGATGCTCGTCTGTCCAGGCTCCTAAACGGTCTCCTTCGATGTCAGGGTGCTGTTGAATCGGGTGATGGATGTAAATGCAACTGTCCGTGTCAAAGTACAGGACGCGTTCTTCTAACAGTTCTAAAGCTTCGTACAATTTTAAGCGAGCATGAGCTGTCACGTAAGCCGCAATGATGACATTTCCAAAAGGGTCGTCTTGTACAAAGTCCAGATCTTCTTCGTAATTGACCAAGATCAAATCCTCTCGAACGACGTCCACGTGTTTCATGTATTTGGTTTTGTCGTGAATCATCTGGAAGTAGCGGGAAGGTTCTGTCAAATATTCCGTCTTGGGTAAACACGGTCGTTGTGCCATTTTACCCCACAAGCAATTTAACATCACTTTGGCAAACGATCGCCTGCCTTCGTTTTTCTCGATGTGGTCTAAAGTGATGCCTTCTTGTTCGTAGTATTTCTCTTTGAATTGTATTTGGTCTTCGGGAGTGTGACACCAGGAAGGATAGCCGCTGGCTTCTTGCTTCAGTTTCAAAAAGGCATCCACGTAGTCGGCGAAAATGCCTTTCTGACTGGGATCACCCTTGTGGTATTGTTGTGTCTTGGGAAAGTGACAAATTTCGTACACTTCTAACAGTTGGTATCCCATGTCCAAAGCTTTGAACAATTCTACGCTGACCCAGGTTCCCGTCAAGGCCCGTTCTTCCTGGCTGTGATGACAAGGCTGGTCTTGGTTGCACGTTTCGGCACAAGTACGGCACAAGGGAAACATCAGTTTGCCTTGACAATGGTGAGGTAAGACGGGATGGTATAGGTTCGTGGGAGGCAAAACTTTGCACTTGATCAAGCCTTCGTATTGTCGAATGTTTTTAAGGTCGATGTGTTCCGTGAACAATTGTGGGTGCCCTACAGGAAAGCGACAATATTTGCACACGTAGGGATACAGCGAACACACGTCCAAGTATTTGATTTCTTCTCCTTTCTCTTCGTCGGCTTGGTACAGCAAACAGGTGGCATTGGTCCTTCCTCCGTACAAACTATCCCTCGGGTTCAGCGAGTCCATGAACTGGTAACTTTCCACGAGGCGTTTAAACTCGGGATCGGTTTTCATACGGTGATCGTACTCGTGTTCCCACATTTCCACCACTTGGTATCCTTGCTGTTCTAACTTTAGGCGTCGCTGACAAGTGTCCTGGTACAAGTCTTCCATGGTTCGTTGCAAAAACTGATTTTTAGTGCCACGGTCAGGGTAACAAACAGGACATCCGTGAAATAAGCAACCGTTAAACTCGTACACGATCTTGGGGTTTTCTAAGTCCCAGCCATCGACCGAATACGTTCCGATGGTCTTTTCGCCCCCTCCGTTGCGGGCATGCTGAATCCACTTGTCTTCCTTGTCGCACAAGTAATGTAACCAACGTAGGGCTTTGACCGAGTATTGACGTTTGACAAAGTGGGTCGTTTGAGGGCTGATGACAGCCACGGTGTTTTCAGGCATGAATCGTTGTCGATACACTAGGGAACACGCTTTGGCAATGGTGCAAGCTTCTTTCAAAGGATCCACCCCTCCGTGTTCCATGAACAGTTCTCGAAATTTTCCACAGCAACGCCGTAAAATGTCCACGTCGGAACGACAATACTTTAGCATTTCTTCCTGAAAGTCGAAAGGGTCCGAGGCGTGAGCCTGGTACCAAGCGTAGAAAGCTTCTCGTTGTTCGGTACGCATGTTGTCGGGGTCGTAATAGTGAGCCTCAGGTAAATGGGGTAGAACGGCGTGTTGATTGGCTTCCGTATTGAAAAAGTGTGGAAAGTACCCTTTAGCCATTTCTGTCATTCCAAACGTTTTAGGCATTCGGCTCAAAGGCATGGCCAAATAGCTCATCGAATCTTTAAACTGTACTTGTCCCACTTGCATGAAAATGATTTTGGCTCCGTTCAAAGTCACTTTAGGACGCTCGGTGCCTTGTTCCGTATAGTATCTGAGAAGAAACTGTCCATCGTATCCGGAAAAATTGTGAGCCATCACTGTGGCATGACGATGACAATCTCGGTAACGTTCGATGTCCTCTTGGCTCCACGTCTTGTCGATGGGGTCTAAGACCCATTGGGCAAAATCGGCTAACGTGTTCGGTCCTCGAAAGATTTTTTCACGTCCTCCAGGAATCTTGCTGCAGTGAGGGCAATGACTGAAGATAGGTTCTTGAATGCACTTCTCGCACGCTCGATGAGCCACGCAGAAATTAGGGATGTGAATGCCAGTCTCTTGCATGCATTCGAAATCGAAAAAGATGAAATTGCCTTTCTTCTTGTGACCGTCCTCTTTCTCTGGTGGGGGTTGGTATTTTTGCACGTAACATTGGTGTTCCAAGTCCACGATGTGGTGACAAATGTGACATTTTTTCTTTCCTCGACATACGTGTGCCTTGGCATTGTTGGTAAGTATGCCTTGTCCACACGTAGAGCACAATCTCAGGAGTTGACAAGCACATTTCTTCTGTGAACCTCGTGTTTTCAAATGTTGTTGGTAACAGGTAGGGCTGACAAACGTGCGCAGACAAGTTGAACAAGGCACTGGTTCTTCGCTCAGACAGGGTGGAGAGGCCAAACATCCTGGGCATTTCGATCCACAATGCTTGTGTTGCTCTCGATTGTTATAACCATAATCACATTTCTCACAATAATAACCGTATCCTAGGAATCCAGTGATACTGGTAATGGTATCGAAATGGTCATCGTGATGATAAACGTGAATGTATTTTCCGTCCTTAAAATCTTGCCCTCGAAACAACAAAGACCAGCGCACTTCTTGAGGGTACACTTTCAAGGTGTATCGTGGAGCTAGGGCATCTTGCAATTTTTGCATCTCAGGTATGCCACAGGGTGTGTCTTTGGACATGCCAGCTTGTCGTAACAGGAGTTCTGCTTCACTTCGTTGTTTGGCTCGATCGGATCGTTGAATAGTTTTCCAGGTTCTTTTCCATTCTACCGTGTCGTTCTTGTTGGCATAGGTTCGTCCCACCACGATGGCACGGGCTAAACACATCTGGTCATGAGGATTGTGAATTTGGACAAGGCTACGCTTAATGCTGCGAAGGTCATTCACCAATAACATCTTTTTGCGTCCGGTTCCTTGAGGAGGAGAGACGTGGGTCATGTCCAATGTGGCTTTTCCATCGGTGATGTCAAACTGGTCATTAGATTGTTGCACGTGTTGAATCTTGTCCATGACTTTGGAAGCGGTCAATTCTGCAGGGGTGCTAAACTCGATCCAAACAGGGGATTTCAAACCGTCGTGTTGTATGGAAAGTCTCAAGCGATCGTCTTCTTTGGGTTGACATTGTCGCTTGAGTGCAGTGAGCAGAGAATCCCACACTCCGGTGATGAACCCTTCTGCTTTCTCTAACGGTACTTCGGACTTGAAATCTTTAAACTTCACCGTGTATTTGTAAGCCGTGGTTCTAAATTTTCTAGAGGAGCGCTTTTCCGTCTCTCGAATGGAATAGTATTTTTCAGGGTTGACTAAGGGTGGTAAACTTGGCTTAGAGGTTTCAAATTCTGGTTCACTCATGTCCTCTTCAAAATCACTGGCATGAATTTGTGCCAAGATTTCAGCCCTGGTTCGAGGCGATAGATCACGTTTCTGCCTCTTACTTTCTTCTTTCTTCTCGAATGAATGGGATCGTTTCATCTTGAAAGCAAAAAGTCAAATGACTCAAGTTCAAACACCATAAACTACTTTATAGTCTTAGCAGACCAGCGTATATAAAAGGGTGTGTGTCTTGTCCTTTCACTATTCATTTCACTCTCAAGCCGAGCACAACGATGGAAGAGACTAACCAGATGGAACGTTTCGTCAGAGCTTTGCGAGGGGTCATTAGAAAATTCTCTTCAGACCAGCCTACGGACTACTCTCCTTCCTTTCGAGATAAAAGTCAAGATACTTGCTATATCTGTCAGAAGAAAGGGCATTGGTCTTCAGAGTGTCCAGACCGTCAAAAAACAGGAGCTAAAAAAGACAAAAGTCAAGATACCTGTTATTATTGTAAAGAAAAAGGACATTGGTCTCCAGATTGCCCAAAAAAGAAACAAGAGGAGTCAGAAGAAAAGAAAGATTCTTCAGAAGAAGAGAGGGATTCTTCAGAGGAAGAAAGCAGACAGGTGAAGAAAAAGAAACAGGAGAAGAAAAGAAGAAGGGAAGAAAGTGAGGAGGAAGAAGAGGAAAAGAGTGTGACGGTGAAGAAATTCAAAAAACAGAGAGACTAAACAAGGAGAAAGAAGAAGTCAATGAACTTTTTATTAAAGTGTTGTGTTGTGAATTGTGAATTGGATTGTAAAAAATGGAGAAAAGAATAAATGAATGATATAAGGTAAGAGTCTTTGAGTTATGATTTTAAAATAAGAAGCTACACTCACGCACTCATACACAGACACGTACTATAAGGGTAAAATGGGTGGGTTATTTTTTTTTTGAGTTATTGGCAAATTGAAATTGTATTTCTTTTCGAGATATGTGGGTGGCCCTGAAAAGGGCCTTTTTTACGATGTAGGGGTGAGTTTAAGCAATCAACTTTAACTGTCTTATGCCTTTGCCACGGCCAAGGCCTACTTCTGGACTGCGTAATGTTGATGATGATGATAATGATTGGGTTGAAATCACTAAGGGTGGTACGGTAGGCTTAGTCACAGGGTTGACGTGTTTAGCTCGGGAAGGTCGTATTCTCTTCGGTCGTGATAAAGAAGTCTGATACATTTGTTTCAGACTTCTTAACTCCGCTAAAATATCCAACAGTACCGTGACCGTTTGATTTTCACCCTCTTGTTTCTTTGCTGCTACTTCTTCTTGCTGTTGTTTTTTTCTTACCTCTTCTTCTTGTTGCTGTTGCTGTAAGAGAAAAGCCTGTTCCGCTTCCTTTTGTCGTTGCATAAATTTCTCCAATTCTTCTTTCTGTCTCTGTCTAAAATTCTCCACTTGCGGTAATGAAGAAGGTAACGAAGGTTCCGGAACAAATTCTTGCGAGGAGAGAAAATCGACAAAATCCCAATTCACCTCTTCTGAAAGTAAGTCCGGGTTCCCTTGGGCGGTCTCCGCTGCTGGTGCACCCCATTGGATCGTTTTCTGAGTTTCCGTCATGTTGAATCACTGTCGCATAGATTGACTGCACACAAGCGCTAGCAGATCTATATTGACTACGTGACGTCACAGACTGCTCTCTTCGGATTGGATGCGGGCTGACTGAATTCTGTAACGCGTGTTCGGATTGGTGAATGAACTCAATCCGTTTCAATCCTACCTGTCCCTATAAATAAGCGCAGTTCAGTGCATTGATTCACCTATTGTAGGAGCCTCAACATGTGGACCGACGTTGAATCTTCAACCCTTGTGTCAACAATGATGTTCAGGACGGACATACTCATGTATGTCCGATCCAAGTGGACCGTTGTCCACAGGACCAGCAGCAGCCTGTGGATAAGAAGAGTCTATATAGAGAGACAAGGTTGCCTCAAGAGGACTCTGATGTATGGCCCTGCTGTAAGACGAAGTTTGAGGACAAGAAGATGTCGCAAATGCCCTTTATGTTAAGGGCATATTAACATAAACCAAAGGCCCTTTTCAGGGCCAGCCATATTTCTCGAAAAGAGATAGTCTTTGAATTGCCTACCCCTTTTTTTATTTTTTATTTTTTTTAAAAAAAAAATCCCATGTTAATTTCCTTTGTCGCTATATGTTCCCACGATTTTTCTCCATGTTCAAATCCCCTTGTCGCTCAACAGTCCCACGATTTTTCTCCATGTTAATTTCCCTTGTCGCTATATGTTCCCACGATTTTTCTCCATGTTAAATTTCCCTTGTCGCTATATGTTCCCACGATTTTTCTCCATGTTAAATTTCCATTGTCGCTATATGTTCCCAAGGGGTCCTGTAATGCTAATTCCCATTGTCGCTATCCTATCCCACTTAACTACTCACGTGACCAATGATGCCCTCAACGCCATTGAAAACATCCCGCTCATGGCCGAATCGGACGAGAAACCTACTGTAGTCGAACTAAAAAAGCCCTTAGAGAAACTGTCCTTAGGTAAATCCCAAGGGAAGGACGGCATCTCAGCAGAAGCCATCAAGTGCGGCTGTAGCGTGCTGATCACACACCTGGACGACCTCCCCTGCCAGTACTGGGATGAGGGTGCAGTGCCTCAGGACATGAGAGACGCCAACATCGTAACCCTGTACAAGAACAAGGGAGACAAAAGCGACTTCAGCAACTACAGGGGAATATCACTTCTCAGCATCGTGGGTAAAGTTTTCGCACGCGTCATCCTGACTGCAGATTCTTGCTGACAGAGTGCATCCAGAGTCGCAGTGCGGGTTCCGCGCAGACAGGTCCACAATCGATGTGATCTTCTCCTTCAGGCAACTGCAGGAGAAATGCAGAGAACAACACGTACCCCTCTTCCCGGCCTTTATAGACCTCACCAAGGCGTTCGATCTGGTCAGCAGAGGTGGACTCTTCTCAATCATGGCGAAAATTGGATGCCCTCCAAAACTGCTAAGCATGATCCAGTCCTTCCACGATGACATGAAAGGCAAAGTGTAGTAAGATCGCTCAACATCCGACCCCTTTAACATCCGCAGTGGAGTGAAACAGGGCTGCGTCCTTGCCCCCACGCTCTTCGGCATCTTCTTCGCAGTTCTACTCAAGCACGCCTTTGGGACGCAAACAGAATGGATCTACCTGCACACGCGATCAGACAGCAGACTGTTCAATCTGACACGACTGAAGGCAAAGAGCAAAGTGCGTGAAGTAACCATCAGGGACATGCTGCTCGCAGACGATGCTGCTCTAGCCACTCGCACAGAAGCTAAGCTACAGCGCCTGATAGACCGCTTTGCTAAAGCATGCGATGCGTTTGGGTTGACCATCAGCCTAAAGAAAACAAACGTGATGGATCAGGACGGGGTCCCCCAAGCATCATCATCAACAACTACGAACTTGAGGTGGTCAGTCAGTTCATGTACCTCGGCTCTACCATCACCTACAACCTATCGCTCCATGCTGAGCTCAACAAGCGGATCGGAAAGGCATCAACAACTCCAGGTTGTCGCAGAGAGTGTGGAACAACAGCAAGCTGACCCTGAACACTAAGATCTCCGTGTATCGTGCCTGCGTAATAAGCACTCTCCTGTACGCCAGTGAAACCTGGACTCTGTACGTCCCACAAGAGAAAAGACATTCTTTATTTTAAACTTTCCTCTGGCAAAAGGTCGATTGGACGGCCACATCTCCGCTTCAAAGATGTCTGCAAGCGCGACATGAAAGACCTTGACATCTATGTCAACACCTGGGAAGAACTCGCTCTAGACAGGTCCAGCTGGCGACATGCTCTGATGACTGGTCTGAAAGCCGGCCTGGACAAGCTACGCTTGCTAGCTGATGAAAAACTATCGCAGAGGAAAAAGAAGCAGCTCCAACCAACAGCAGACGCAACCTTCAAGTTCAGCAAGTGCAGCAAGGACTGCCACTCCCGTGTTGGGAAACATAGCCACAGCAGACGCTGCACAACCACCAACCGGGACATCTCTCATGGGCACACTTCCATCGTCTCTCTAGACTAACGGATGCCAACACAACACACATTCATCTACATTAATGGCATGAATCCAGGTAGATTTTATTCAGCAAGAAAGAATAAAATCTCGTATCTCTGAAGGGTTTTCAAAACTATGATCATGCTGCAGGATTTATTCACATTTCGAGGTAATTCACATAATGATGCTGCTACGTTTCTGTGCATAACGCTCACACAACTGAGAACAGCATTAACCCCGATCTTCTGTCACATAATGCGCCGACTGATAAGGATCTTTGATATCCATTGTATTCATGATTTTATGTGACTGGCGGGGATCGCTTTCCACCAGATCATTACTGACTGTAGATTGGTTTATTCCGTTTGTAAAAAGTATATACTCGCGTAAAGGCAACAAGAGCTAAGACAAAATAATTCATTATGCTCAATAATTGCATGTGTATTAATTCACTAAATGGTCCTGCCACAATACTGAAACTTCATCGAAAGAATTTTGACAACATTAATCGTTGTGTATCATTTTAATTACTTAAAGTGACATATACAGCATAAAAAGTACATGAAGAAAATATTGTGTGCCTGCCAATTTATTCACAAAGGAAACGCAACAGAAAATTTCGAAACACAAAGGGCTCTTTTCCCATATAGTTCTGGCGATCCTGTATTTTATCCGCTAATACACTAATTGATACAAAAATTTCATGTTAGCTGACGATCTCTGCCTCTTTTCCTGAAGCCTTCGGGATGTCAGAGACGACTAAAACCAACATCGAAAACTCTTGGGTTTAGAGAAGAACAAAAGGAACGGCACAGTAATGGATTTATGTAGGTTCTGTGTTTCGATAGCCGCGACTTATTTAGTGGACGATACTGCATTAGTTTTGATTGAATGAACAAATTACTGATAAGAAACAAACAACCTAAATACTTCATAAAATCAACATCTTTTCTGCAGATGTGGCCCTTAAAATATCGAATAGTAAACTTTGAGCGATAATTTTAATAATACATTATATAATAACAGTGCCTTGCTTCTATACGTCGATGTGGAATTGCTGCATGTTATACACACCAACTCAAAATATGACAACATGATGTAATTGCTTGATAATGGACTACACTTGATATTAGAATACCTTTTCTAGACGATACACTTAAAACAGGAGTAAGAAAGCAAAATAAGAGCAATGTCTATTATTTTAAAATATAGTGATCAGAAGTAAGTTTCTGCCTTTCAGGCTGCAAATAAAATTTTCTATTTTATTTTAAAATAATAATAATAAATGCCTACTGAGGAACAAAAAATAAAAGATCAGCAGAAGAATTTTTTTTCGTTCTATCAAAAAGATAACAATGATGCGGGGTGCATTTTTAAAATTAAATTTGCAGGACTATTTCATTAACAAAAAGAGATATTTATTCCTGATGAAGATGATTTATCGGTGTTACAGAGGATGTTAATACAAGATTATAAATGTATAGCAGCACCTGTACCAAAATTATCATGTAGAATAGAAATGCAAAAATAAATGTCATTCGCTACAAAACTTAAAGGTTTACATACAATTAATTTCAAAACTAAATAAAGATTAATTTTTTAACAACAACATTGAGATAAATATTTTATTGAACTTAATACAATTTAGAGACTAAAACAACATAAGATTTAGAAGAAAAAATATTCTTCCAATTAACGTTTTGTTGAACAGATGGAAGATCTCAGAAAAAAAGAATAACAGTAAAAACATGTACAGACGGATTTTTATTTTTCAAAACCTCAGAATAGGACATTATCTGATAGAGGACAAATTATTGACAATGGCTTGATATTATTAGTTGGAAAAACACGAGAATCAAATTAACCCGAAAATTGACGTCCGCTTCTGACAATTATACAGAATCCAAGTGAACATTATACCATAAGATGATCGGAGAACTTCCCATGGCTGAAACAATTTCATATTTATTGATGTGTGATGAAACAGGATATATTTGCAGTGACATGAATGAAAACATAACGTTTTCTGACACTAGTAACTACCTCAAAAACAAAGTTTGTTCATTTCGTTGTTTTTTTTAAACAGTTTCTCATTTTATTTGATGTGGAATAGCATGATTGTCTTAAAACACATTTTGACTTTTTGTTCTTGCTGTAAACTTCTAGCAAACGAAATGCAATCACACTGAAATATGAATCTTTAGTATTCCGTCTGTTCACTTCTACATTTAGCAGTTTAATATCATAATACCTCTAGGTTTTGATCGCACTAATCCATCGTTATCGTTTGAAGTTCTGAATCCAGATCAACAGAGAAAATGCTCCCACTGGTCAAACACAAGATATGTAAAAAATTACTACTGAAAACAGATAAATAAGCGATATTACGATTTCGAGGAAAGAGAGCCAACATGATCAATGAGATTCTTTTAAAGAGCATTTCATCAACTGTTTATTTCCAGACTTCATAATATAATGAACCGAAGTTCAAAAAAGTATAACTGTCAGAACAATGGTTGTCAAAGCTACAAATGTATTAATATAAATGACAAAGTAAATATTACATTCATTTAGCACTTTTGCCAGTCATTTATGTTTCACTTCTTTCTTCTGTCTTTTCGTAATGAGTTTGATAGCAATTACGCCAACAGCGGTTGCAGATAGAGGTAATCCCAACCTAAATGACAAACATCTAGCGAAGTATCTAGATCACCAGAAGTAATGTAAGCGTCTTTCAGTTCATAATATAAATTTAAGTGCTTAATTTGAAAAGAAACAGCTTCTAATCACAGAAGCAACTGTACAGTAAAAATCACAGCATCGGGCAACGATTTGAAAATTAATTTCAGAAGCTCTAGCATAGACATTGACTTCATATGGTTTCCTTCACGTCCATTTTACAGGTTAATTTTTCAATAAAAAATATTACATGCTACGTCTTCTTAAGTTCCAATGGAATGCTTATTTTCATTTTATGTCGTGCTCTTCAGTTTCTACAGAAAAGAAGTTATAGTCATTGTTTTCTTCAATAAATACAAATCCGTTTTGCCAGTAGTGCTTCTCCATTTCTCAGCGATACAAATTTTACTTTGTAAAGAATTGAAAAAGGTGTGCACTAATAGATATCGCCTTTTTTCGCTATATAAACGGTAGAAAATGATGGCGATATTTTCAATTAATGATACTGTAAACTTTGCACATTGTCTTACGCATGAAAGTATCGGTCCTCTGGTATCGTATCATTGGCCGATTCTACACTTTCAGGACAATAGTTCTGGAATTGTGCAAGGAGGACAAGAACTAAGACAGCATGGATGTATTACAAAACATTTTAGAAGGAGAAAGATCCACCTTAAAATAAATATTAAAGTTTGTCTTAAAACTAGGTCATATATGTAACCTGAAAGAACATGGTAAATCGCTTCAATCTCAAGAAAAGACAATACCAAAGCAATATTAGAAACCAGCGTTACATCAGGCCAGACTGGAAAGGAATTGTTGTTTACATAGACTGGTAAAAACAAGGGAAAAAATAAGTTTTAATATTGAAGAGACGGAATGTAAATATATGTCAGTACCTACTGTTGTAAGAGGACAAACAATTAATTTACTCGACCAAACAGAAATGCAAGCAACAGACAAAAATGAGACTTTTGGTGAACAGATAAGAGATGCAGAGATTATAAAAATTATCGTGGAATATAACAGGCTTAACGAAGTTTAAAAACCGTAGCTCTTTTCCCAATCATTGCTTGAAAATGTAGATTATTAGTTTGTATAAAGCTTCAACAAATGATTATCAAGGAAGATTTCAAAGTTGAAATCATCCACATGCAATGCAGTGATAATTCATTGTAAACGAGGAATCAGAATCAAAGGGTGTTGTACATTTTATGTAAGTTATTAGTTCCAAATTAGAGTGACGTCTGCTAATGAAATGAATGATAAACAGACCAAAGAGGTAACATGACATCAGTAAAGTGACAGGACGAAAGGATAAAGACCGTATTGCAAGAACAGGTGGAAAGTAGGTTCATATTTAATACAGAGAACGTTTTCAAAGAAAATTTTGAACAAATGAAATCAATTAAAAGGTTATAGCAAATTACCATTAATAGAAAGCTGACCACAAACACTTTAAAGTAAATATTGTGACAAAAGATGTTACGGCCAATGAAACAGGTGTAACACTCTCAAGTTTATGACTGTTACAACTTTTTATAAAATATCTTGGATGGTGCAGGAGGAAAATTTGGTGATAATGCTTCATCAGCGGCAGGTTTGATTCGTTCATAGATTAAATAAAATGGCAATTATATATTTGTGTTAGCAAAAAATAGCAGCTGCAGCATTGCCTAGAATTATCGGAAGAGAAACAAGATCAATTTCAAACATATCCGAACGGAATATTTGTTTTGGAGCTGAATGTGTTATTTTCTATTTAGACTTTAGTGGGTTTGCTATTTGCATTGTTTAACAGTGGTTATACACGAAAACAAACATTATAATTCGCAACCTATTGCAAAAAAGTAAACAAGTACAGCTTCCGCAACCAGTTATACCAGTATAAATTATTGTTCATTTTTCTTCATGATAAATGCTGTTTGGGTGGGTGGAGTGTCTAAATTGCCAAATAGCGACTTGTGCTGAAGTTTTCTAAAGCACACGTACCAGAGGCACTGCGTTGTGTGCCTAAGGAACATAATCATCATAATCAATCAAGCTTCACCAAATGACATTTTCTTCAGGATTCACTTGCTTTATAAAGCTAAGACAACAGCGGATACATGCTCAAAAAACTTCTTGCTCGTTATCAATCTAGTATTTGCTGTGCTGGTTATCTTTCCCTTCATTTATTTCCCGTCATTCTATGGTGAAAGTTTAAAATTGTTGTAAATAAGTATCTTATTGTTCGCAGAAATGGTTTTGTTAATTACAGTTTGCCTCGGATTTACCTAAAGTGTATTTAGTAGTACAATGCCCGCGTCTATGAATAAACACAGCCACGATTAAGTTTTATAAAAATAATGTGGATTATGGTTTTGTGCAAACACATATAGCCCTTTACTACTCTGTTTCTCCACGTTCACAAATAGTTTTTCTCTATGATCTATTAATTTTCTTTACGGTAATGCCATTTTAATCCCATCGATTTAACACACTGTTTTTTTACATCGCTAGTATACAGTATTTCGATTTTCTATTTCTTCTGTCAGTTGATCTCTGTTGTATTTCTAGCATGTTACAGCTGAGTGTATCCCCCATTTTTCTATGTACCATTTATATCTGAATTTTAATTAACTGAAGAGTGATGCCATATAGAAGTTGTGGGAAAAAATCTATTTTTTAAATCTGTATATCTGCATATTACAAAACCCACTTAACTCATCCAATTGTATATTCTTGGAGCTTCTCTTAAAGTAAAGTGTACGTTTTTGTTTTCATTTTTTATTTATTTTTTTCCAGCTAAGGCGTATTTTCACAACTAAATTACTCTCAAAATTTCTTTATATCCCTTGAATTTATATATGCTTGCATGTCAATAATGTCCGTCTGCTATTAATAATTAATATTTCTAACATAGACCATTATGTAAGGAAATCGTTTTCTGGCTTGACTATGTGATGTGCAGGTAGTTTTTTTTTTTTTTCTTCAGTTAATCTTTCTTTATTTCAGCGTATTTTATTTTCCCCGTTCTTTGGTTTAATTTCTTTCCACTGATTGCGATTGGTATATGCAACAGGATTTTCCATATTGAAATAACATTGCTTTTAATGAGGTTTTTTGCTTGATAATGGTTTTATAAGCTAAATGAACTAATTATTTCCGTTCAAGGTACCTATGCTTTTCATATTACCAACACGAGTTCATTCCATACGAAAGTACATGGTTTGCAATGTTTCTTATGCTTAAAGCTGAGATATGTTCTTATTATCCGACAGACTTGACTCATATTTATTACCCTGATGCTACAAAATCGTGAAGCTTGTATTATTTGCCAGAAGTTAAATAATGGATCTTAGTGCAATCCAAACAGAAGAAATTCTGCGGGAACACTATATATATATATATATATATATATATATATATACTCTGAAAAGTACCCTTATGATGAGAGGCCCCTGTTGGCCGTGGTCTAAGTCGCTTGTCTTTACAGATCACTGACGTCTCATGCTGTCCGCGTGGGCTGGAGGCTCGGCTCGGCCAGCGTGTGTATGTAAGAAAACGTGTCCGTAGCGTCCTGTGCGTTGATGGTTCTTCCCAAGGTTTTTCCCAGGTACTTCCTCCACCAAATATAATGACCGCCTTGCATAGCCTATCGTGTGCTGAAACTCACAAAACAACCACTAAACCGTTATGATGATCACGGTCATAGATCAAGTAACGGTTTATAATCAGAAATTCCAATCTGTCACACGCAGAGGTTATATTTAACATGCTGCGCCACAGATCTGATAATTGTCCCCTATACAGTTTATGATGTATTAGGGACAAATATAGTCTATGTGGTGCCGTATGTTCATGATGTATTCCATCTGACACGAACATTGTGGCATTTGGTCAACTGACTTGACATGAATTTACCTTTTTCACAATACCGCTCTGGTGGCCTAGTGGTTAGAGCGTCCGCCTTAGATGCGGGAGGTCGTGGGTTCGATCCCCGGCCGAGTCATACCAAAGACTTATAAAAATGGTACATACAGCTGCCTCGCTTGACGTTCAACATTAAGAAGTTAGTGTTAGGACTGGTCGGCCTGGTGTCAGGATAATGTGACTGGGTGGGACATCATGCTACATGTCTGCGGCATGATGCCCCAGTGCTAGACATCACTATAAACTGCAACATTGCAGACATCGTAGCGATATGACTGAAACATTGTGAAAGCTACGTTAATAATCCAAATCACACACACACACACCTTCTCACGTTTTACATTAAAAAGCACGTGAAATATATTCATGTCCAAATATTGTACTCTAAATGTTCAAAACAAATACTCGAGTCAAATATAAACAGGCCCCGCCCTATGGCAAGGCGAACGAGGCAACCACCGTGGGCCCCGCGCTTTCTTGCAATGCTACTGTTTTTTTTTTTTCTTTTGCGTGTAAAAAAAGAATTTAAAAAATAAGCAAAACAAAAAACAGTATCCATCATATTCCAATGAAGTACATGTGCATTATTATGAATTGTGATCTAGACTTGTTCTGCCTGATGATGCGACCAGATACATGTTTTTAGATAATATGTCGCGAGTAGCGGGGGTATCGTGCTGTGGAAATGCGTGGGCACGGAGTTCCCATACCTTTTTGCACGTTCCATTGCCTTCTTTTTTTTTTTTTTTTTTTTTTTAGCTCGCCTTAGTCTTCCTGCATCTGAATATCATGTGATCCCTCACTTACCTATGGCGATCTCACGTCTTTTTTAGCACTACACTACTGACTAGTAGAGGAAATGACCTGCTTGAACTTGAAGAAGAAGAAGACGCACTAGAAAAAAATAAATATACAACAAAAGAAAGTTAACTTTCAGATATCGTAAACATGATATGGCTTCGAACAATTAGTGTTGTGCGAAGACTTCCGTATCGACGGCGAGACAAGTAATCTTCCGTTCATTGATTTCGATCCTTCAGTTTCTATCTAGACTTACACATTTCCATCTGAAATGGGATGTAACTCGTCGTAATGTTTATGTCTTATCTGTATAGTCTGACAAAGTGTAATCTATTTGGTTCAAAACAATAACGAAATATATATCACTATTGTGAATTATTACAATAAGTTTTAAAGCCAAACCATCGAAAGAAATAAGCAGAAGAAAAGTTTCACAGGTAAACTGATTAGTGTAACACTGTAAAACAAATGAGGCTTTTTTACATTCATTTCCCAAGGAACCTAATTTCGTCTACAAATTGGCACTTTAATTTATCTTTGTCGTTTCACAGGAGCCTTACATTAGGCTTTAATAATGAGCTATACCTAACAGTGTTATCCCACGCTTTAACACCGGAAATATTGTGGTCCCATCCCTCTGCCTAACCGTACACCCGTCTGTCAGTAAATGCAAATGTCATGCGTAATAAACACTGGCACCGAAACACTTCAACAAGTTGCAAACACCGAAACGCACTTCATTTAAATTGTACACACTACAGTGTGTCATTGGTTGTTTATGTATATTTAATATTAGTTATATAATAGAGTAATATGTGCTTTTGTCACCTACGAAACGTTATACAACAGTAAGTTTTACAGGCAAGAATTGGATAGCAAATTAATAAGAAATTGCAAACATAAAAAATTAAAAGAACAATTGCTCTTGTTAATATACTTAAATTAAGCTGCTTGCTTTTGATGCCTGGACAAAAAGAATCAATTAAGAATGCATTAATCAACATAGTTGTTGTACCTAATTACTCTAACTGTATTGTATTATAAATTATGCTTGTATTAAATTATATTTTCATTATTATTAATTTGATAATATGGGGAAATCCAGGTTATTTCAGACAATGTTCATAAGTAAAATTACAGATAAAAAATGTTGAAGGACTTATAATAAAGAGCTAGGTGACTTTCATCAGCTATATTAAGTTCGCTTTCTGTCATTCTGTTTGAGAATGGTTTCAAAGTGTAAATTTCAATATTATATTTAAAAAGAACAGGTAAATTCAAAAAGCTGTGGGACACTTCAGATTGATACAGGTAATTTCAGACAGTTGAAGATGTGCAACAATAATCATGCCATTATTGCTACTAATTATAAAACAACAATCATAGTGATGATGATAACGATTATTGTAGCAATGGTGACAATAAGGATGATGATAGTGACAATGAAGAAACAGAAGAACAGTTATTGGACATATGAATCCTGACTAAATCTCTCAATTAAACAATATTTAATGAGAGAGAGAATTTGTTCTTTTTTGATGTTTATGACACATTAGAATATGAAGGTCAAATCATATCAAGGCAATAAAAGTATTGGCAAAGAACATTGCTGATGGACACATCAGGGTAGTTTACCAGGGCTAACTTGGTTGTGTATCGAAGATACAACCATTATTGAAAGAGTATGACACTCTTTCAACTGAGAGAGGGAAAAAGAGAAAGAGAGGCATTTACCATTATCTTACCTAATATTTCATATTTAGTTGATATACTGCCTCTGTGTGTGTGATCATAAAAAGAATTCAACAGTTTATTAAAATATACTTAATGCAGAAGAAATTATGGATTAAAGTATCAAAAGGAAACTCAAGCAATGAAAATACTTCTGATTGATTTAACCATTGTAAAGTTTATCACAAAGAATAAATGCAACCCTCTGAAACTCTTGGAATATATTTTCTTTATAAAGAAATCATCATACTTTTGGACCAAGTTTAAGTGATTTCTTCAAATTCTTTTGCATCTTTCCAATCTATTTTACTCTCTTTTTTCAAGTAACACTCTTTTCTCAGCTATCACATTATCATGTGACAGTAGTCTCTGGCATTTCACTGCTCTAGACTGTTTTGCTTTCTTCTTTGCAATGATTGTACAGCTCTGACGAAGAAGTAATTTAAGCTGTCCTGCCCTACTGTTACATGAATGTTGTTTGATGGATTGGGCATGATATATGGCATTTCAGGGACTGTGGTAGTTGTTTTACAGCTGGACAGCAGATCATTAGATAGCTTTGCATTGCCATTGCTGTCAAAAGTGGTCTCTATTTGGATACTACTTTCTAGGATCTCTTGAAGTAGTACACATGGATCTTCAACCACAACATTGAACCTGGGCAGCAATAAATTTGTTTGTTTTGTCCTCTATGGTCAATGGTATAGTGTCCATCACTTGACCAATTGGAGGAGGTGCAAGATCCAAGTCTTTATTTCCATAAGTTGTTTGTACTGTTGACCCTGAAGTGGGTGTTGGGAGTTTCAGAAGATACTACTGTGTTAGCAAAAGAAATGTTATCAGTGGATTCACTTGGCAGAAATGCTTCCTCTGGGATGGCCAGAGGATTGAAAGTAAAAATCCTGCAAGCTTTAGAACCATTCTGATATTTTGCTCTGTGACTTCTTAATCCCATGCTTGCTTCATAATCACTGGAAAGGACCACTTTGTGATGAGATTCATTGGATGTTCCACCAGGTAAGAAGTACAAGCTTCATTGTAGTAATGGTTAAATGGACAAAATATCGTTTGAACCAAGAGCTGCAAATAATGAGTGGTATTGAGTGGCATAGACAGTAGATCAATATTTTCCTGGAGCACTCTCTGAAATTGCTAGTGACTCATGGGATGAATGGACATTCAATATCAGTAGCTTGGGTCACTTTTTGCCACAGTGCTTAAGGAAGACTTCTGCAAAGCACTTCTCTCCAGTGGCATTTGTCATTCATCCATTAGTATGAAATTACCATTTTGACCCCTCATGTGCTGCACATATATTGAAACAATGGAGAGACATGCCTGTTTGTTATTTCACAATAAAAAGTGGTGGCATCTTGTTTCCTGGTGTATTGCAACATGCCATAATTATGACATGAGTCCTACTGTTGCTGGTTCAACTAATCACATTTTTCATGCCTTTCCCAGCTTTCACTTTGACCAGGTCGTGCTCAGACTGTTTGCCCAATTCTTCACAGTTCCAAATGCACTCTGGGTGGTCTTTGAGTCCCAACCAAACTAGAATGCCACCCAAGTAATTGAAATATTGGGACAACTTATGGTGATTCATCATCGCCCAACTTATGGTGATTTATCATAGCCCACTGAGTGTCCAGTAGAAGCAAATGTTTACTTGTTTAGCCTTTTCCAAGCTTCAAGGTGCATTTACTATCTATACTATCTTGTTTTCAGTCCCTTGAAGCTCAACTTGCCTGTAACAAGGCTTGGACTTGGGTCCAGGCCTGCCTGACACATGATCTCTCAGAGTAGGTTTAGGAACATTGAAGGTGTCTGCTGCCTTTCTAATTGATAGTGACCCAATGATGACATTGTCTAACCTTTAGTAATGACTCTTTCACATTATTCATGTGTTACGAGTCTATGCTCTTAATATAAGTAACAGAAAAGAGTGAAGACAACAAGCTTTGTAAAATTTAACAAATAATTTATTTCCCTAGAATACAAAGTGAAAAATGAGAAAAAAGAGCTTAAGGTTTTACGAAGAAAAAAAATCCAAAAATAATTCAGTAATTAAAAAAACACAAGTCTAATCAATGAAAAGTTCTAAGTGAATCTCAGTCCAAATCCTGATGAAATTCAAAATGGAAAGCGATAATGTCAGTAATAGTCAGCGTTTTACTGATGTCAACAGTCTCTTGTTGAATCACAGAAAATATTATTCGAGTTTTGAATTCCATATAAATTCCAGTGAATGTCTTTGTCCAAGAATTATAATTTAAAAAGTTGTTTACCAAAACTGTCACTGATTTTGGAACAAGGTCAGAAACTAGATACAATGTTTCTATTATTACTTGTTAACATCGAAAATAAAAATAAAAATTAAAATTAAAATATCAATTCTGGACAATATCAAATCCAGTAAACAATGTTGTATTGCAATAGCATGTAATGGAATAAAGCAATTGTAAATCCAACAAACAATCAATTATATTAAATATGTACTGTATAACACATGACTGTCCCTCTAAACTTGAAATTGTATTTCCTTGGCATTTCTGGAAAAGAATTTGTGCATCCCAAGAGTAAAGATTAATGGCACAAATTTTTTTTAAAGATTTACCAATGATATATTCACACAAAAAATGTGTGCAACAATAACACTTCATTGACAGTAATGTCATTTTAATGTTTGCCATTTCTCATAATCTGTTAGCTGAATCATAATACAAGTTTGACTGGTGAGGATCTTTTCGGTCTAATCTAGGTCTGTACAATGAAACTGCATTCTTCCAGATGAAGTGAGATTGTAGCTTTGAGCAGAAACACACTTCCAAGAATTATTAATAGTATGTATACAATTACCAAGATAACACAAACGAGTATTATTTAAAAAATGATTATTTTGGCAATGAGACACATCAGTGTTTTATATTTTAAAAAACTGCAATAATAGTCTAGAAATTTGCATGTGAATGCTCGTATGTGAATAAGACCATAGCGGATTGGTCATGTTATAGCAACTGTGAATGAGGAGAAATGGCAAACTAATTTTTCTGTTGAAAACCTTTTGAAAAAATGCTAACTAGGGTGAAAAAAAGAAGAAAATATTCCAGCATCTTCACAGCTATGAGAATGTTTACTCGGGTTGCATTTGAAAATAAAATTATATTTTTTCATTTTTTTTTTGTTTTACTTTCAACTTATATCTCTCAGTGGTTAGAGCATCCACCTCGGATGCGGGAGGTTGCAGGTACAAACCCTGAACAAGTCATACCAAAGACTTACAAAATTGGTATCAGCAGCTGCCTTGCTTGACACTCAGCATCAAGAGGTTAGTGTTAGGACTGGTCGGCCTGGTGACAGGATAATGTGACTTGGTGGGACCTCATGCTACCTGTCTGTGACATGTTACCTCAGTGCTGGACATCACTATAAACTGTCACACTGCAGACATCATAATGACATGTCTGGAAAATTGTTCAAGCTACATTAAAAATCCAAATCACACACACACACACACACACACACACACACACACACACACATAATTTTAATATATTTGCTTTACTTTCAGTCATGGTTGGAAATTAAATATTCTTAAAGTTAAACCAACATTTTCAAACCTGTGTGATGCAATGCATCCTATTTCTTGCTGGTGTGCCACAAAAATCAACCCACTCACTTACTGTAGCTAAAATGAGCTGTTTTGAGATGAACTCCAAGTGTGCTCGTAGATTGGTACTCGCGTGATCTGATAGTGTCATACATGATCCCATAATATATTTAGAATAGTATTGATTAAAATCGATATTGCTCTCAGTACTTTTATTTAGTGAGCAGTTTTACATCAAAGAGAAGATTTTCATTCTAATCATATATAGTGCATGCAAACAATTTCATAAATAAACATGTATGCTATTACCCTTTACACAAAAGGTGATCCATTACTGTTACCGGGTACATGTGCTGTATCAGCTACCATGGTGTGTCCTTGGGCAAGGCACTTTACTCCAATTGCCTTGGCACTAAATAACCTACTGCATTGCTGTTCCATAAAGAAGTAGCTAAAACATGTACTGTAATCTTGGCATGCTTACAACAAGATGACCCCTCATTAGAAAGTTTGTGTACTGTATCATTTGTTTTGGCATACTTCAGATGAATCTACTTAGAACTGTTACAGCTGCACATGTGACCTGTGACAAAATTATGTAAGAGAGTATTATCAATAGCAGATAGAAAGCACAAGTTTATAGGAAAATAACATCAATAAATTTACTTTAGCATTCTTAACACTTTTCTTATTTTTTGTAATTTTGTTTTTGTGAGATTTCTTCTCATGAGCGAAAGGAATAAAATTAGGAAACATCATGATGATTTCATAAGAAAGTTGTTTACATGTAAGCCAAATATATTAGACTTAGATAATTAACTAATTTTTACAAGTTAATTGACAGGGTGTTCATGCAGAGCATCAGTCTTTTTGAATGCACTGCATTGGACCTTCAAGCTGCTTTCCATTCTTCATAACTCATTTCTCAAGAAATAATTAGGGGCAAAATAAATAAAGTTACAGGCAAATATTTTTTTCTCCAATTATTCTTAATACTGGCTGCAAATTAAGAGGAGCCATGGTGGCACAGTGGTTAGCATACCGCACTCATGACCGAAAGGATGTGGGTTCAAATCCTACCATCAGACCAGGCTGGGTCAGCTACTGTGGAGTGTATTAGGGCAATTTTCTTTAATCCAATTGCCTCAGCTCTAAATAACCTGCTTGTGTTGCTGTGCCATAAAGCGGCAAACCAAATGAAAGCTAACTGAGAAAATTAAATGGGTTAAATATCCAGTATTTTTCATGCTATGTATCATTGTTTCAATTCACAATTGATTAGTATTTTTTTTAATAATATTGTGTTGAAATGAATCATTGTTGACCAGTGTAAACAATTGTTGTGGTCATGATGTCACTGAGAGATGCATTCTATCAAGAACTGGGAGTTTATGAAACTGTGTCAAAACAAAGTGACATCAAAACATGGCAGATCTGGGTCTATGCAGATTGCAGTTAGACTAATTTTTTATACAAGTACATACAGTATACAAGCTATTGGACTCTAGTCCAGATTTGTGGAACATTTTTTATTTACTTTATTATCTGAAGAATTGTGGAGTTATGTGAATATCATAAACAAAAATATATTTTGATAATTATTGTAAATATAAATATTATTTGGATTTACTCAAGATTTATTGCCGGTACTAGGAGTTCCCTTTGACCCAGGGCCCAGGTGTCAGACGGAACAGTCAGTTGCCTGAGCATAATTGTTTTGACCTCTGTGGGTCTCTTTGACAAGGCATAGTGTTCTGTGTGTTTCTTTTAGAATATCAAATAAAAATGTACTATGTTAAAGGCTTTGTCTGCAAACTAACACCTTGTAATAGAATGATGGGTTGATTTCCCCTAGTTCTGATGGATTGCCATAAAAGTTAAGTATTCTGGTGATCTTCTGAAGATTTGAAAACATCAAAAAGCATTGTGTCCCTTTATCTTTGCATGAAGTATTGCCAATTTTTTTCATGTAGCATGATGCAGTGTATGGCACAATGACATTAGTGGTGCTAAACCCACTGGGATTTTTTTAGTTGCTGTGAAACTCAGTAAATATTTTATTCAGGACATGAAGATGCACGTATTGATAAATAACCTAGGTTCTGCAGTCTTTGTTTGGAGTTAAAGGTGATTCCATTAATTTATTTTTAAGAAGTTTGAACTTCATTACAGATTGAGAGGTCCCATAATGTACCTCAAGACTGAAAATTCCAATGTTGCACTAATATATATATATATATATATATATATATATATATATATATATATATATATATATATATATATATATATATATCTTTGTAACATAATAGAAGAAAAAGAAAAAGATTGAAAGATTTATAAAGCTTGTCCATTATATCTTTCCACTTCTTCAGCAATGATTAGAAAACTTTCAAACTTTTTTATTCTTAACTTAGAACCAAGCCAAAATTGTAATTGTACTTATAAAATGGCAACCCTCTTGCTACAGTTGATATCTACTTATCATCATCATCATCATCATCATTATCAAACCCATAACCCAAGAGGTTGTTGTTGCACCACAGTTGACTTTACAACCAATTTTCTCCATCTTTCCCGGTTCAACTCCAAATCCCATGCCTGTCCACTCCTCAATGTTGTCTTCCCACTTGTTTTTTTGTCTGCCTCTTCTTTTGCACTCTCGCACTGTGCCTTGCAAGATTGTTTTTGCCAGTCCAGATTATCTTTAGACCTGACCGTACCACTTCAGTTTATGCTTTTTTACAGTGGTCAATTTGTCTTCATAAGATTTGATGACACGTTGGATCCTGTTGTGCACTTCTTCGTTGGTTACATGGTCAATGTATGAGATACCCAAGATTTTGTGGTAGCATCTCACTTCATTGGTTTGAATCATTCTTTATAGATTTGTTGTGAGCGTCCATGTTTCACAAGCATACAGAAAGATGGATATGACAATTGAGCACATCAGCCTTATTTTGGAACCAAGGTAATGTTGGTATCTTTCTATATTGGTCTCATCCTTGATATTGCTGCTGTTGTCTGGGCAATCATGCAAAGTAGTTCTAGTTTGGAGCCCTCATCTGTGATAAACTGATCCCAAGTACTTGAATCTTGTGACTCTTTCCAGCTTTTGTCCACTGACCTTTATTTCTGCACAAATGCCGTTAGTCTTTTTTGTCATCAGTTTGATTTTTCAGTACTGATCTCCATACCATATTTTTTGGATGCTGTGTCAATGTGCTCAACCAAGTCAGCTAGTTCTTTTTCATCTGCTGCTAAACCATCAATATCATCTGCGAAGCGAAGGTTGGTGATTATTCTTCCTCCATTGCTGACAATGCCCTTGAGGTCATGCAAGGCATCCTCCATGATCCTTTCCAGGAAAATGTTGAAGAGTGTAGGTGACAGTATATATACCTGTCTGACTCCAACTGTTGTTCGAAACCAATCTCCTCTGCTGCCATTGATGAGGACAGCACTGGTGGCTTTGTCATTGAGGTGGTCAACAACAAGCACCAGGCTTGAGCTGATGTTGTACTTCTTCATAGTTGCACATAAGGCCGCATGCCATACCCTATAAAAGGCCTTTTTGAAATCTATAAAGACGTGGTATAGATTCTACTGATGCTGAAGGTATTTCTTGCAAAGCAGTCTGAGTTTCAAGATTTGTTCTGTGGTGCTCCTTCCTGCTTGGAAGCCTGCCTGCTCTTCAGCAATAATTTTCTCTGCTTGAGACTTTAGTCTGTTGAGAATTATCTTCAGCATGTCTTTGCTCGGGTGACTGATCAGACTGATAGTTCTGTATTTTTGGCAAAGCTGTAGGTTTCCTTTCTTGGGGAGCATAATGACCAAGGACTGAGTCCATGTGGTGGGCCATTCTCCTGTCTGCCATATCTTGTTGCAGATTGTTGTCAGGACTGTGACTGCCTCATCTCCTGCTTGAATGAGCTCTGCTAGTATGTTGTCAACGTCAGCTGATTTTCCTTTCTTTAGTTACCAAACTGCAATTTCTACTTCTTCACGAAGAATGGAGTTATCATCAATTTCTTCTGCCTGAGGGCAGTTTAGTACTGCTGGATCTTCTTGGGTCTTATGATTGTACAATTCTGAGTAGTATTATTTCCATTGCTTGAGGATCCCTTGATTTTCTGTGTGTCATTTTCCTGATTTGTCTTAGATGGCGGTCACAGTTTTCCCTTGTTTATGGGTTGTGAGAATTTTCACCAGTTGATATGTCATTTTGCTATCATTTCTGCTCAGACATTTCTACTTCGAATTGCACTTGATAAACATTGAATATAAATAATGTACTTTATAAAAACTCAGATATTTTGTACAATTGACAAATTGTATCATTCATAATCAAAACACCTAATATTATTGCATGACAGCAGATTTTCCTTCTCTTATTTTTTCTATGTTCAGACTTGTGTGGCTCATGGTTAGGCATGGGTTACCAGTAACTATGAATGGGCACTTTCAAGTATGATATTTTATTTTTGATCATCAATAGATCACCATGGATTTGTGTGTACCCAATATTCCACTTGGTTTGGAATATTGGATTTTTGTTGTTATTTTTAAACTAAAACTTAGACATATCAAGCACAGAGAGAGAGAGAGAGAGAGAGAGAGAGAGAGAGAAAGAGAGAGAGAGAGATGTACATGTTAGCCTAAAACGTTTTTCCACATTTAGGGTCATCTCCATAGCTACACCAACTTTCAGGCTTACTTATGAGCATAATAAATATTAGGCAATAATACATATACATTTCATATTGCACTGGTTTTAAAATTAGGTTAGGTTGGGGTTTTATTTCAAACATTTTCAATCTGTCTGTCTCTCTATTTCTCTGTCTGTCTGTCTGCCTGCCTGCCTATCTATCTAATCTATCTATCTATCAATCAATCAACAACACCACCACATAGAATGTGTGACCAGTTTCGCTTTATTGCTTCATCAGACTATTTGTATGAAATTTTTTTAAAACATTAATTTTTGTTAAACATATTTATTATAATGATTAATATATATAATGTACTAAGTGCTTCAATTGCTGGGCAAGAATTGCTCAAGTGGATGCACAAATAAATTTTTTAGGTGTGGGTATTTTAGCCTATGGGGGAAAAAATTGCTAGGGTCATCACCCAAAAATGGACAGTCAGAAACACTTTTGGTTGGCCTTGTACTTTGTTGAAGTTTGAATAAACACCAGATTATTTACTATGAAAAATTCTTGTGACTACTGTTACTAATTTATAAAGCTTTGAATAAAAAATGCAAACATTTCTTTTTTAATATTAATTTGTCTGGTTTATTTTATGTTGAATTATAGTGCTGCAGATCCAGTTGGCAACCTGTAGGTAGTCACAGAGAAAGTTGACATGGGGTCCATCCAACCTGAGCTTTCCTATGGAATCCAGGAGTCTGTTTTGGCTTTTTGCACAGAGAACTATGAGGCAGGTGTGCCAGTAGAGATAGATGGTTTAATATGTCTGCTGGACACTAAAGCAAAGGAGTACAAAATTATCAAGATTCACACAACATTCACAAAACCAGAGGTAATGGACCAGACCAATAAATACTCTCAGATAGATGAAATATCCCATGATTCATCAAGAATTTCATTAGAAGAATTTCCATCAATTATTGCAGCTGGGACAGGTAATAATAGTAATGAGGATTGTACTGCAAGCAATTTGGATGGTATGCAATTTGTACATAAGGAAGATGAAAATAATCATGTTCCATCTGAAAGGGAAGTGCAGGGATCACATGCTGAAGTGATTCAATGTAAACATGCTAAAAAGTTCTCAGCTATCAGCAACATGAATGACATAGCACCAATGCAAAAGTCGTACATGTGTCGTTCCACTTGTTGCAAATCAAAACAAATTCATAATGAGGAAAATTCTCCTGAGAGAATAACTGGAAGCCATCAGCAGAGGCAGGAAGGAAACTCCAACTCTTCTTCTGCATGCAGATCAATGATAGGCATGTCAGAGGACTCAGGTTTTAACTGTTATGAGATTAGTGGAAGTGAAAGAAATATGGCTTTGAGACAAAATGAGGGAGCTGGATCAGGTATTTTCCATAAAAATCAGACTGGCTTAAGTTTTCTGACAAGTGAAAATAGGAATTATAGAGAAAGAAACAATGATGAAATAAGTTCTAAGCAAAAGGAAGCAGTTGGAGAAAGGTTTGACAGTTTGTCATCTTTAACGAGCAGCAGTTGTTCACCTGGACAGCAAGAAGCCATAGCAGTCAAAGAGAGACATACTTTAGGGAAGCCCCAATCAGACAATGTTATGGAGACATTTCATGCTATCATCAAGTCAGAGCCATTAGAAAATGTGGAATTTTTCGAATCAGTGAACACAGAAGCAACGAGTGAGGCAGTTGGATCTTCTTATGGAAAGGTTGTACAGCACAGTACTGCCCAAAATATTTTGGAACAGCTGTCACCCACTATTCATTCTGTTAGTTACAGAGCTTGGACACATAAATTATCAGACATAAGTGTGAGAAATCAAGGAAGGTCAGACACTGATTCCTTAGGAAGTGGCATAATTATAGAAACTAATTCTTTGCATGTTCCTTCTTCATCTAGAGAGGACAGTTGTATCAAGAAGTCAAAACAAAAAGTGTCAAGGCAAAATATTCCTTCATCACAGGGTCCATCTGCAAACCATCAGGCTACAGACACTACAGCGCAACATAATGATCATTATAAAATTAATCAGCAGACAACAGCAGACAAGAAAAGGGAAAGTGGTACACATAGGTATTGTTGCGCTAAGTGTGGGACATGTTTCATGCACAGAACAAACTTGAGAAGGCATATCGCTGCAAGCTGCAGTTCAAAAAGAATCAAAGCTCCGTGTAGCATCTGTGGCAAATTGTTACTTAATAGATCGGACAGTTTGAAGCGCCATATCGAGACAGTTCATTATAAAAAATCATCTAGTTTGATTTCACTGGCAAGGACATTTATATAATATGGGGCTAATGGACATTTGGCAAAATTTACTGAACATAATGGATGGATTTGAGTCTAAGAAAATTCATCGCTCAAAATCCTTCTTAAGTGTTATGAGCAATGTTTAAATTTTGCAAGCCATATAAAAATCTTAATTCTTAAGTTATCTATCATTTTACATAAATTGCTTTGTTGATTATCTTTAAGCTGTTTTTGTGAAAGTAATGTACATTTTCATGCTTTTTTAAAAACTTATATGTTTATTAAAATCCTTATTCTGGTAAACTTTACTCCAACCAAATTCCCAAAATATACAGTTTAATTTAATCAAGAGTTAGGGTGTCCAAAATTATTCTGTGCATTACCTCCATGGATTAAGACTCACTTTGCTCTGAAGGGCAATGTCATTCTGGAAACTTCCAACCTGCCACTAATGTGAAGTGTATTGATTGCACAGGAATTTAAAACCAAAATGATGGATTTTGTGAACTATACAGTCAAACATTGTGATCAAAAACATAGAAGTATTATTTGTTTACCTTTTTAAAATTTCTAAATGAAGAAAGACAGGTAAGATAAGAATCTGCCAATTATGCTACATTTTGAGTAGGCCCTGATGTTCATTTTGTTTTTTCTCCACAAGTACATTACAAGTGATCAGATCACAATTTGGTGAGTGAGTGAGAAAATATATTGGGACGCAAGTCACCCATGTTCATAGGGTACCGAAACTTGAAATGCAAACACATCTTCATTAACCATTGCTTTATACACTGGTGGAGAAATAAGCACAGTATATTTAAAGTATAACATAGTGAATTTTTATAATGTTATAAAATATATGTAACAGGTACCTCTGTTGTATTTATTATCTCATTGTGGTTTGAAAATACGTTAAGATTGTGCTTTTGCACTGAGAAGTACATTGTTATAGTCATACATCACTTACGGATGCACATCAAATGCAGGTAGTACATATGCCATCTCTTTTGAAGGCCATTCCTATAAATGCAGTTATTCATAAATGTGCAATAGAAATTTCTAACAATGAATATGGAGATTTCAGGTATGGAAGATTCCAAATCAGTTTAAATGTAAACCTCCTTAATTGACCTTTAAATGATTGTCCAAGACACAGAATTTATGATAACTTTATGATATGTTCTTTGTTGGGTCTGTTTTAATGTTTTTTCATTTATCATTTATTTGTCCATACATTTTTTTTCTTCTCCAAAAATACAAGGTGATTTTATCCATCCTTTTGTCAGTCTTTATGTCTTTTTAGAAATTGGAACCATTAGTTTTAGTTCTACTGGTCATGGACCAGAAGGACTTATTGGAAGACCTGTTGTCCATTGACTGCCTGTCTGTTAACACAAGTTTATTATCATTGCTTCTCCTCAACTACTTGGAGGATTGCCATGAACTTTAAACATTTATCTCATGTTCTACTTGGTCCTAAATAAAATGATGATGCTTAGACATCCAGTATGTATACCATCTTCTTATTGCTAATCCTCCTAAATGGTTGGTCTTGTCATTATGGCATTTTCACAAAAATACCTTTATGATGTATGTGACGCCCTGAATGAAAATGTCACTGATCTGACATTCAGTATGGCTGCCATAGCAGCTATCTTGAAGTCTTGTTAATCACTACTCCTGAATGAAGAGCCATACCGACATTGAGTTTTCACCAGTGGACTTCTTATGTTGTCTACTTGGCCTTAAATGATAATGGCCCCATCCCCCAACCCGGACATCCAGTGTCATATGTGAAGTTGCGATAGACAGTCCAACAAGGAAGTACTCTTTACTTCAAGAAATAAAAAGATATCCAGAAAACAGCTATGTGATAACAAAATGAATCAAATAGAGGACTTGCATCCTATAATAACTCTTTCAAAGACGCTAAGTGACTCAGTGTTAGTGTACGACATATATTTATACCAAAATGCACCCAAATTGCAATTTTAATGGCAGGCCCAGCCTTAGGATGTCCAGGGCTCAAGGCAGCAAGCAATGAGCGTGCGATCCCAAGCAAATAAATTGCAGTGCCTGAAAGCGCAGAACCTAAGACAGTTGCCTCGTTTGCCTTGCCCTAAGGCCGGACTAGAATAAATCCTAAAAAGTAGGTAGGTAACAACAATCTCATTTATGTGCAGCACCCCTCCATTTCTAAATGAGTGAATATATATATATATATATATATATATATATATATATATAAAACCCCATAATTTTAAGTATCTGTTAAATAAACCTTGTGAAATAGATCACAATGAGTTTTTGTGTATGTCACACCATCATTCGCAGATATGCCGAGGTGAAATCTAGGTCTCTATAGGCAGATCGAAATGAGAATTTCCGGCCTCAGAAGTCACAAATTTATTGATGAATGGACGAAGTAAATCACATTTTTGGTCGCTTATAGAAAAAGGTACAAAAACAACAATAATAATAATAATCCATGTCAACATGTTACAGTCATGACCGCCGCCGTGCGAGTCTCCGAGGTGATGACAGCTTTCTAGGTACTACGTTTTACAACAGGCCTTCAAAACTCGATCCCTTTTGTAAGAAAATGACAAAATATCTGAATAAAACCACTAACAATAACAAAAATACGAGACAGATGTAAAAAAAATGAAAGGGCTGGCAGCCAATTTTGTATATGGGTTGAGGTCTAGATTAAAAATTTGTCGGAGTTGAACCATTAGTAAAAACAAGCAAAAATTTGGGCAGATATATAATGAGAGAAAATTTCATGATTTTCTTCTGGTGCCATCCAAAATAGCTTTTCGATCCCGAATTTTCTAATTTAATGAATGTTAGTCGCCCATTTGGCTTGGTACGATGACTGTAAGGACGGGACCTCCAAAAGTAATCCGCGTAAGAAATAACCGTAAATCCAACATGATAATATGGGTAATTAATTCCATTTGCAAGGTCAAACTCCCGTGTGTTTGCAGCAGTGTAAGCGTTTAGTATTTAACTCCAATTTGTTTTATATAAAAAAATTAGAAGCAGTGCAGTCTTTTGTTAGTTATAAATATATAAATGTATTACTCGACATGAAATGCAGACAGTTTTTGTTTATTTTGGTGATTGTTGTTAAGGTGGTCACATGTAAATAGCAACTGGAGCTAATTTGGGTTTAAAATTTCCCGCCTTGTCTTCATTTACTCACCTTCGTTTCTGTATCGTTCTTGATCAACAGAAACTACCGAAAATCTTCCATTGGTGTATCGCAACTGTTCTGCGACAAAGATGTTCCTTTCATGCTAGTTTAAGTTATTTACCACTGCCTTTACGGAGAGTACATATGGTCTAAATTCAAGTTCTTTGCCAGCCAAACTAATAAATTAACAATACAACAATTAAAAAAATATCAGTTAATGAAATTTGTTTCATGACACTTCATATGTATACAAGAACATTTTGATTAAACAAGAATTATCGCAGCTAGGCAGGAATTTCATAATTTTTCACATCTAGTCGATCTCGTCATGAGCTTTTACACATCAGAATAATGCAGTTGGAGATTAATGTTTTTAGTTTCCAGTGGCAAGACTGAATACCAATTATAAGGAGCCGTCCATCTATTACATATGCATGGATGTGGGGTTTAACCCAAATGCATACGCTTACGTATGGATGGGTCTACTAATAATGTACGTATGCTGTATCAGTCCAAACTTAAAATGGTGCTGATCTAACTGCTGGACCAGCCATTATTTTTTTTTAAATATTGTTAATGTCGCTACTTCATAACGTAAGTCATATCGATATGGAGTTTCACCAGAAAACTTCTTATGGAATCCCATTCATCATTAACAAAAGTGGTTCCGCTCAGACAATAAATGTGGCAGCCACAGTGATCATTTTAAAATCTATTTTGACGCTACCGCTCCTGAATAGATGATGTTATCAAGATGAGATTTTCGCTGAAAGATTTCATGTGGTGTCTTATTCGTCCTAATGAAAAAAGCGCTTGTGTGAAGTTCAGTGTTTGCTGCCACGACAGCTGTCGAAATACTTTTTATAGCACTTCTCCTCAATGAAAAGTCATAACGACATCTAGTTTTCACCAGGAGACGTCTTATGATTGCTACTTCATCGTAAATGAAATGGTTCACCTCGGACGTCTAATGTGGCCGTCATGACAGTCTTCTAAACACTCTTGCTGTCGCTATATATTCCGAATGGGTGTGTATATCAACACTTGGTTTTCTCTGAAAGATTCATTATGATGTTGAAAGTGAATGAAAATGGTTCACATCTAAAATTCACTATAGCCACCATAGCATCCCTCTTGAAACTCCTGTTATTGCTACTCCTGAATAGAAACTTCTATCAGCATGGAATGTTCACCAGAAGACTTCTTATGTTGTCTAGTTGATCTGAGATAAAAAAGAATCGATCTGGTGTCCAAATTTGCCACCACAGCAACCATTTTGCAGTCTTATCACTACGCATCCTAGTTGGAAAGTCATATATACATTGCGGTTTTCACCAGAAGAATTCTATTATGTCCTGCTGGTATTTAATGCAAATGGTGCCAGTCTGACAGCCAGTAGTTATGCCCACCATAGCAGCCATTGTGTAAATCTTATTACTGTATAACTCATACGTGTAAAGTCGTACTGACATGGGGTTTTCACTATAAGGTATAACGGTACCAATTGCGCAAGTCCAGGTGGGCAGAGCTTAAGGTGTTTGGAACATTGTATTCAGAATTAAAGAACAACACTAGCTGTGATTGGTGCATTATGTAAGAGTTGTACTTTCTGTTTGGCTTTAAAAAAAAGTTGAGCCTCTTGGCAACATGTGAGTTTGTGTTAATTTCTATCTAGATCATATTTTGTATTTTTTATGATTTTTTTAAAATATGGTACACATGGCTGAAAATGTGCTTGTTGTGACTAGATAACTCTTACCCCTGTCTAGTTCCAGTAGAGTTATCTCTCTTAAATGCAATGGAGTACCTGGTTATGTCATTGTCAAATTGACAATCTAGCATTGTTCTATATGACAGTGTGTGACATGCATGTCCAAGTAGGACAGAAAGTATATTTATTTCACAAAACATTAGCATTGAGGTATATGGAAAAACAATTGGTACCGTGATACCTAAAGGAAAGAATAGCCTCACAGTGTATCCATAGAAACGCATACATGTGGGCGGCATTTATGAACTATACTAGTTTGATGTAGGAAAACAAATGTGTGCTGAACAGTTTTGGTCAAATATTGAAAGTTCTTTAAGAATAAAATGTATGAAATCTTCAGAAAATAGCACAAGATGGCTTTGGATGGGGACTTTTGATAACTATAGCTATGATAGATATAGACTTGTGTTACCTGATGCCTTTATGTATGTGCTGTTACCTCCTAGATTGGAATGCATGCAACAAAATAAGTTATGTGAACATAATATAGTTGATTTTGGCTAAATATTGGCTATTTTACCTGCAAAAGATGAAAAATAATGTGTACAAAAACAGCTATCTTGTTCTTGTAAGGCATGCCATAAACAAGGATAGAGAACACTCTAAGTACACTTGTAGATAGATCACTTGTACCATGTGGGATGTTCTGGCATGAGTAATTTTTAGGTAATTTATTAAGGATATGGTATCCCTTCCCACTTTGATTTGAATTGTCGTGCTCTAATTGTCCTTTTTTTTATTATACACTTTCCTGCTTTGAAATTGTTCATGTAGTTAGTTCAGTTCTCTTGCATTCCCTTTTGTTAAAGTAGCAGTGAACACCAACAAACAAGAACAGTTTCCTTAAGTCAGCATTTCCCATTGGCACTTGTATAAGCCCAATTATAATCTACTATTGACTTTCAATTCATCCTATTTCTTTCTGTCAAGCTGCTCTTGTGGAATTTCCATGTTTGGTCCAACATTACAGAATGATAACCATTTTAGTCACACAGTGTGTATTCATTCCATTAAAATCCACACTGTTCTTGAAACTTTGCATCCCATCGCAAGAATCCAAATTGGCATCAGATGATATCTGCATGGTTATGGAAGGCTGCACTCTACATGCCGGCATTGTAGAAAATATTAACTATGTGATATGAAAGAGCTGCGTCATCTTAGAATTTAAAATTACATGACTCTTGAGGTCTCCACTAAATATAGGAGTCTAAATGTTAGGTTCTCACTTTATCAGTAATGTATTTTGAGATAATTTAATTGCAATGAAGTTAATACAGGTTGTTGATGAACTCATCTATATTACATGGATAATGTATTAGAGGTTACCACACCTTATGTATATCATTCAGTTATCTCCCTTACACCAGTCATAACATTTCAAGGAAATAAAATCTCACATTTTCAGTGACTGTTATGAAAATAAAGAGAAGATTTGTGAAGTATTATATTAGCCCTCAATCTTGATGCAAATGTAAGTAGAATCAATTTAATAATTTCTCACAGTAAAGTTTACAAGTTTAAAAACTGATAAGGTATGTTCTGCTTGGATCTGAGATAAGTTTCTCTCTATCTTATGCCAATTATTATTAAATTCTTATGTAGAAGAAATATACTTTATATGTATCTATATTATTTAAATTATTCACCCTTTTATATTAGATGGAAATGAACACAACTTCACTTGAAATTTGGGTACCTGTAAGGGATGTGATAGCACAGTTGCCTTTGGGCTGTCCTTGTTCCTGTTGGGCCCTGCCCCATATATTTGTCCAAGGTAAGGTCATCAAACTTTCACTTCTCATTTTTTGCATTGCCGATTTTGCCTCCTTTAATTCCTTTATCATAAGCTACCTCTCCCTTTTAGATAAACACTTTCCTCCTGTTTTTAACTCCATTTGATGTGCTATACTTAGTGTTTATGTTTGGCATTTTTCTGTATTTTATTCCCCTAATTTCACCCCCCAATCCAACATAACCACTTAGAAGCTGTGATTTACTATATTTTGTGACTGATTGGCTTATTGAAACAATTTTATTCACATTACAAAGGAGGAAAGCTTACTATTTGTGTTACAAAGAGGATGGGTAGGTGGACCTTTGTGTGAGGACTGGTGGTTAGTGACCTCTTGTATCTGCAGATAGTGTAAAGTGGTCAAAGCTTATACTTTATAATAAGATTGGGTCATGTCCACCTGTCTCTGATGTTAAGTTCTGCACCTACCAAACAAATATAAATTCCTTTCTTTTAGGTGAATTGTACATTTTGAAGTAGGACAGGTACATATTATTTGGTACATTGACCTTTGACCTAGTTATTACATAATATGACATAATATAATTTATCCCATATCACCTATGTGAAGTTCAATAAGTGCTGATATGAATAAAATACAACTCATAGTTGAAAGAATTCATTTTATTTCCAAAGATGATTTTGATGGTGAAGCAAAAGTTGGAAAACAATCGTTCAAACAGCTCAATGACATTTCTATACACATTCATATAAGACATATGTTAGTACCTCATCAAATTGTTTTTCACAAGTGAGACTAAGTATATTTGTTACTTATACAGTCCTGAACTATTTCGCAGATTATTGGAAAAATTAAGGTTTGCTATAGGTATAACGGTACCAATTGCGCAAGTCCAGGTGGGCGGAGCTTAAGGTGTATGGAACATTGTATTCAGAATTAATGAACAACACTAGCTGTGATTGGTGCATTATGTAAGAGTTGTACTTTCTGTTTGGCTTAAAAAAACGTTGAGCCTCTTGGCAACATGTGAGTTTGTGTTAATTTCTATCTAGTTCATATTTTGTATTTTTTATGATTTTTTTAAAATATGGTACACATGGCTGAAAATGTGCTTGTTGTGACTAGATAACTCTTACCCCAGTCTAGTTCCAGTAGAGTTATCTCTCTTAAATGCAATGGAGTACCTGGTTATGTCATTGTCAAATTGACAATCTAGCACTGTTCTATATGACAGTGTGTGACATGCATGCCCAAGTAGGACAGAAAGTATATTTATTTCACAAAACATTAGCATTGAGGTATATGGAAAAACAAATGGTACCGTGATACCATAAGACTAATTGTGATATCTAATTGGTCTTGAATCAAAAACGTACCGATGTGACCTGAAATATGGCTGTCACAATGTACATATTGAAGTTCTTGACACGAATTCTCTTGAAATGATGGTCATGATGTTTCACCAAACGTATTCTAATGGCGCCTAGTTTGTCCAAAATAAAATGGGTCCGATCTTTCATACAATATGGCTACCACCTTCGCTATTTTGAAAATCTTACCGTTCAAATATATCAGAGATGGTTTCAACACATAGCAGTTAAAAATAACTTATTATCTTGAATTCCTGTAAATTCTTTTAGGACAGTAGAGAGTCAGTGCCTACTAGCAAATCTTTATTTCATGTCAGGAAATGAGTTCCTTCTGTTGTCTGGATGGATCTGATACTTCTGAAGTGAGGTGTCTTCACACACCCATTTCACAAGTTAATGACCACTTGGAACCAGTACATAATTCTGAAACTAAAATGAAGATTGTTTTTAATGACATTATGGGCAACTGGTTATCTAACGAAAACATGTATTTTAGTTGAAAAGAAGTCACTAGTGAAAGAAAAGAAATTACTGTAAAGGAAAACTTTCAATTCCGAACAGAAGAAAGTAAGCACTCCCCTAGAAACAGCAAACCATAAAAGCATACTGATGGCCACGTAGATGTTGATATTTTTCATATACTGACGAATTTTGTAAGAGGTTTAACGTAAAGTGCAGCATGTGACGGTGGTTGTGTACTAAAAGTAGATAGTTCGTTCACAAGTTAAAGCGAGGAATGAAAAATATAGGCAACTATTGGTTTGAGAAAGCTAAAAAGCAAGCATTGCCTGATATCATTTTGTTGTGATAACTGGCTTTTAATGTCAGTGGGACAAATATTTTTATTAGGTGATCAGGTCCGTATGTTTATTCATGCATTATTAACTTCTTGTTTGCAGTTATAAACAAAACTTTATATTTGGAAAGAAAAGGAAAAGGGCGAGAAGGCCAGAAATAAAAGTAATAATCTATTTCAAGAAGTCAGTTATGCCAACACCTGCAACTATAGACATAAATAAATTGTTATTTAATTGTTTCATATCATGAGCTGTTTCGGTTACAAATGATGCAAAGACTTGCCATTTTCGTCCTCGCTGTCGACATAACTTTTACCTTCCTTTTCTTTTAGTTCGCTGTCCATTTTTGTTAACGAATTCATTTGCTACAGGCTGCTCATCAGCTATTGATATTATTCACCACCTCGAGGTATTTATAGTAGTATTTATTCTAGATTCAATGTGTCTAATGAATTTTTAAAACTGTTTATTATATCCAATAATACTACCAGTGGTCATCGCTCTATCAATAGCAAACATCGCCACTAATAGTGTAGCTGAGTCTAACTTTTAATTCAAATCTATTGCTGAAATCTTATTGTCATATTTTCATTACAGTCATAACCTTATTATTCCAACATTTATTTTTCAAACAACTTTTGTTACAGTGGAAGAAGACTGCTTAAGAAATGTTCTGTTGTGTATCTGAGCATCCAAAATGCATGTCTAATAAGAGCTGATACTGTACTTCAACTTACTATAGTTATTTTTTTTTTGTCTGGCCTTTGCTCTTTTGTAGAAGAAACGAATTCAATCTTTTATTTCACTGCTTGACATAAATTAAACTGTTTCTCCAGCGGGCATATTTTTTTATAACATCCATATGTTTCAGCACCATAACTATAATGTATTTTGTATGCCTTTACCACAGTAACTGGTGTATGTTCTTCAAAACCCTAGTGTACACTGTTGTTATATTCGTGCCCATAAATCTTTACTACATGTATGAATTCAGTTATATCTCTTTTCATGACTTGGCGGAATGGTAAAGTGCAGTTGATGTATCATCAATCTGCATGACTTGGCGGAATAATAAAGTTATTATAAATTACATTAAATTGTTTTATTTTTGTTTGGTATATTAATAACTTGACCACCATACTGCCCAGTTTAATTTGACTCTGCCAGCATTTAAATGTCATGCTGTGCTCTGGACCTGTTTATTGAATCATCATTGTCAAATCTAAAGGTGTATCTGTCAAAAATGTGTATGGTTTTGTATGAAAAATAGTTAATTTCCGCGAAGTAAATTGTTATCTTATTAAACATTTGTGTTACGGTAATAAGAGGGAATACTTGTTAATTTTTATTTTGTTTTATGCTGTTGTTTTTGTGTATGTGTTTTTTTTATATATTCAGATCTAACATCCATTATTTAATTGTCACGAAGTTTCATACCTGATCTAAATTATCTACATTTACTTGCTCGCTTTGCTCATGAAGATTTGGCCACACTTCGTTTAGCATGGTTTGTTCATTTTTTAGCATATAAACATCAATTTATCTCGAATATCTGCGCAGTAATGACATTTATATTAGCGTGATTGCTGGAGAAAGTTTAAACGAATTCTTTTGATGAATACGGCGATTTTGTTCGACGGGGTGGGGAGTAGTCGGTTGCGGTAGGGTTTTGTCTATGTAAATGTTCTTGGAAGTGGGTAAAATGTTTTACCTGGATTTACTACTCAGTTTCAGACTTCTTTATTACACTGTTGTGCTTGTTTTTCGATACATTTTATGGAAACAAAAATGCTAAAACGCATCGCTGAAAAGACGAATGAGTCGTTTAGCACAATAGCCAAAAGAACAGCCGAAAGATAGGTCTCATTACGAAATTGATTGGATGGGTAATATCATATAAACAAAAACACGTCGTTGTTCAGTAGATGAAAAGTCGTGTCTGTTCATCATATTATCTCTTTCTCTGAATATTTTCAGAAGATCACGTATGTTATAACGATTTAGCTCAGGCCTTTTTGTCAGTTACATAGTTAAGAAGGTGAGAATTTCTGAAACATTTGGAGTGTTAGTTTGAAATTTAGCCTGAAATGGAACAAATCTGTTTTAATGCACTAAGTTAGTGTAACATTTCACAAAACCCAATGGTTTTCCTTGTTTCTGGATTGTACTGATATGTGTCTGGACTGGTCTATAGTACTAGTAATTTCTTGATAAAACAATTCTAAACCACGTAAATGTTTTACAGATACCATGTTCATTTTAGTTAGATTGGATAGAATATTGTGGACGAAAAATCATTGAGCAATTTATTAATTAATTTTTTCATTTATTTAAATGTTATTTTGCTAAAAGGAAATTAAACACACAGAGAATACTTCGTTGCGTTAATTTTATGTACGTTAATTTTCGTACACCATACCACCTCACTTTATTTTTTCCATTTTAACTCTCGTTTACACTAACTCATGTGATAAAGAAAGAAAAGGAAAAAATGTGCATTGTCTCCCAAAGTTGGGAAGAATAACGGCATGTCAACACTGGTTAATGAATTTTACTTTAGATCATTCGCAATACTTGTCCAGGCTGGCTCATACTCACAATACTTTAAATTCAGGTCGTTCATAGATTTAATATATACCTATATAAACAGTCGTGTGATAATTTTAGCCCCAGGTAGTCCATTCAGACTTAAATGGAGATGGGGATTTTCAAGGAAAAAAAGGTAAATCGGTGCTATTTTAAGCTGTTGTGAACCTAGCATTATATATCATTTCTGGACCATACATTTTGAAAGTAATTACGCAATGTTGGATCAAACTTATGTCACTGGTTAAATTTGAAATGTTAAAGTTTTGATTTAAATTGCATATCAAAAGAAAAGTGTGAAGATGAAATACGTTACCATGCAAAGTGTGAAACGTGTTGTGACGTGCAACACGTGAATGTATGCATTTTAGGTATAATTTTGCTATTCACTTGTATCACGAAGAGAAGAAAAGACAATTAGGTTTTGCAAGGTTCCTGCAGAATTCAGCTGTAGAGGCATTTCACGAGAAGCAAGAGCGAGAGAAGTTTTAGGACTGGTATTATTGATGCTAGGGATGAAATAATTTTCAATGACATAATAGGCAATGAAATATTTTAGGACAAAAAGAAGCTGTCCCATAGCATTTTAGTGAGAGGATAACTCTGAGGGTCAATTATAGTATCCTTAATATAAAGACTGCATTTTAGTGAGAGGATAACTCTGAGGGTCATTTATAGTATCCTCGATATAAAGACTGCATTTTAGTGAGAGGATAACTCTGAGGGTCATTTATAGTATCCTCGATATAAAGACTGCATTTTAGTGAGAGGATAACTCTGAGGGTCATTTATAGTATCCTCGATATAAAGACTGCATTTTAGTGACAGGATAACTCTGAGGGTCATTTATAGTATCCTCGATATAAAGACTGCATTTTAGTTAGAGGATAACCCTGAGGGTCAATTATAGTATCTTCAATCTAAAGACTGTATATATCTTAAAAGTTTAAAAGCAAAAACAGAGAAAAATTAATCACTATTTATTTTTTAACAAACGTGACCAAATCGCGGAGAAAGGTCGTGTGGTTGGTGCTGAAAGAAGAATGAAAAGAGAAAATAATTCGTACTAAGTGTCATGAAGTAAACTTATTGTACAAGACTACTCATATTTTATACAAAGCAACTGTACGCAGGTATGAGAATGAACTGAACTAAAGAACGTATCCTTAAAAGCCCATACAAGGTGTTAGAAGTGTAACTCATTTCACATGCGTAGCGTAAATCTGTTCAGCATTAGAATACATGTACATTTGTCAATTGTGCATATACAGTATCAACAGCTTGCAAAATTAGTATTTCACGAGCTAATATTCACCAGATACCGCACGAAAACAATCGATCCAAACTTTGAGTACGAGTAGATTCAGTACAGTGAATATGATACGAGCAGTATTTATGTCTATCTTTCTTAGTTCGTTTCATTTACTCTCCTTTCTTGTCTCTTGTGCTTCATCTGCAACCTAACTGGTAATGGTCGGAACAATACAAAGTAAATGTTCTTCTGTTAATTCTCAGGAATTCAAATGACACTCGTATCTTAAACTGGCATGGTTATTAACCTTTTCACAATGTACCCGATACACATTTCATTGGTATTAACCAGTCATAATGTAAAAAGTCCACATTTCGTTTCGCGGCGTTTCAAAAGAAACTCACTAGTTAAAACAGGAAATACTTCTAAGATAACACATGACAACTGGACAATAAGCCCAGGGCAGAGAATGAGAATATGTGCGGGTTTATGCATATGTTTCTTTATGTATAAGCGTGCTTTATTGTTTCGTTTCGCTTTAGAAACTAGATGCAACACTATAAGCATATTAAATTAAAAGCGGTAAGAATAATACATGGCTCCGAAATGGTGTTTTAAGGAGTAACCTCAGTTTTGTTTCTCACATTAATGCATAAACAGAGAAGACATCAAGTATTCCAGGTAAACCACCTTGTATGTGTGCGTGAGAGGGTGCATGTTAATCTGTAATGGCTCTAGTCACAGCTACAATAAATGCAAAGTAAAACATCATATTTTAATCTAAAAGTAATACATGCAAAATATTTGAAAACGACACTAAAATAACACTTAGAAGAAGAAGGAAGTACGAAGGACAAGAAGAAGATAATAAAAGTAGATTAGTTTCTGCAGGTCGTGAAAATAAAGCAACTGCATTTATCATTGCTGTATTGGTGGCGCTAAATATGCTGTCTGACGTTTCTAGGTGATTGATTACTTTTTCGAACACAAATATTGAATTTCAAACAATGGAATCTTAGTCTACTTCTAAAGTAAGTAAATAGGTATGTTGGTATATGTATATATGTTTCATGCTTGATGTGTGCGTTTCTAGTAGGATTAGATAGATGGGTCATTCTTGAGAAGGTGGTGGAGGGGCATATATTAAAATCAAAATATCCCACCAGGGAGAATTTTTTAAAATAATTTGGCTTTCGTTTCATCAAGAACTCTTATCCAACAAATACTGACCAGAGAGAGAGAGAGAGAGAGAGAGAGAGACAGACAGACAGACAGACAGACAAACAGAGACGGGGGATACATGTATGTATATTAAAATCAAAACATCCCACTAGAGAGAAGAAACTAATACTTCGGCTTTCGTTCTATGAAGAACTCTTATCCTAGCTCTTCCAACGAATATTGACCAGAGACATTTCCATACATTGTGTTTTTCTAGCGGGAATTTCACTTGATGAAAATAGACATTCATGATATAAATTCCTCTCGCGCATGAAAATCCGAAATCCATGTTCATACAAAGTGCGCATTACCGTAATCTGCTCGTTGATTGTTTCCTTTGCCCACGAATGAAGTTCTACACAAATCTGGCGGACGTGTTTAAGCTCTCCAGAGCGTGCCATCTCTAGAAAAGATGCATATTCGCCACCTTCTACGTCCATTTTCAGAATGTCTATATCCCTTTTTGTATGATTCAGCATAGATTTAACTGTGTTTAACTTTCTTACTTCCCACAATCTTGTCTCTGTTTTCGTGCTGGCATTTAAAATTCCGTCAAAAGCGGCGAGTCCGATGGGGTGAAAAATTGCTTTGTCTCCCGGATGTCGTTGCTTAAAATTATTCATGCTCGGGTCAAAGCAGTGCATTTCGCACCCGTAATATTGAATGGCGTCGTCATCAAAATCGAACCTGTAGCCGATTCCAAATGAGTAAACAAGACAAGAAGACCTAGGCCGGTACTTTGCGTCATCACACACCTCCTTTCCTCCATCATCAATGTGTCCCAACCGGAGGACCCGTCTGCAGAGGACTTGTAAACCATTTAGGTAATTGTAGAGTACATTAGTTAACTGTTCCTTTGTCATTGTCTTCATTGCATCATCAGATGGTAACTGGACGCTGGAATTCTGCTCCTCTTCTTCAGATTCTGCAGGTTCGATCTCATTCAACGGCCTTATATTGCCCGATGACCTGGACATTGATCCTGTTGCGACGGTTTGTGAAGTTATCTTTTCGAAAGTATTTAGATTCACTTGCAGCGTATTGTTGAACATATATTTGCCAGTAAATAGTCCCGTAAAAAACGCACAAGTTACAAGAGTTGCCAGTATACCCCTTTTCTCGACGATCCTCATGGTGTATGCTTGCAGATCCAGAGACTTCTCCAACCTTCATGCTAAGTCTGATGTCGCTTTGGACATGCAGCATTCGTGCTATATGTTAATACATGTAACTAGTATTTCATGGTCTCTTACTGATTATTTTGTATGAATCCTTTATAGGTTCTCTTTAACTTGTGTATTCTACCTCTAGTTAGATATAATTGTGCATTGAGATATGCAGCCCTTTCCCAGGCCACAGTTGTGTTTACTTAAGTGTATACGATCGTTGTATACTAAGGTCATACAGCGATAACAACGAGAGCACTATTATCTGGTAGAGTGTCAGTTATACTGTCCCATATCCAATTGTTTATCTATACATCAGACATGCATGTATATACATAAAGTGTAACTTGTCCAGCGACCAGCTGTATCGGTCAAGCTTTCACGGCCGTAGACTCATTTAAATTTTAGTATGTTGACACAACGCAAGTAAACATTAAATTTTTAACGAGATATTGATTCTTCAGCACAACAAAACGTACTTGACGGAAGAATGGTTTCTTTTATTCAAATATTGGTTTTAGTTGGAAAGACGCCACACGCTTAGCGACATATTTTCTACCATATTGCAAGGTGAAAACGATCGCCTAGTAATAATAGTTCTTTACCATTGTATGTTAGATATTGTAAACTGTTGGGTTCACCATTTTGTTTTCTTGGTTCATAGATGTTGCAATTTTTTTTTTAACAAGCAAATTATTAAACCACATAACTATGCTTGTCTAATTATATTGCCGATTTGTGTGTGTGTGTGTGTGTGTGTGTGTGTGTGTGCACAATATGAGCTAATTAGTGTCAAAGCAGTTTGAATTCATTGTTTGTAAAAGTAGACATAATATGCAAATAAATATACTTCTTTCTATCAGCATGCGTGCAAATAATATTTTATATGCAGCCTGAGAATATCACCAACTTTGTTAGGAAGCTGGTATCAATGATTGACAGATGAACATCGTCATCCCTGATTGTTGTTACCAGTAAGTTGAGGATCATTGCACCACACTGTAAACGCATGGCAGCGCAAGCAGTTTTCAGAGATTGTTTGTAAATATGTAAGTTCCAGGGTAGGTATATTTTCTAGTAGTGAATACTTTGAGGGTTGGGGGTTGAGTTGGCATATAAAGCCTAATTACCCTCCACACTAATTATCTAAAGAAGACTTCAAAGCAAATCTTTGACTATTAAGCGAATCATGATATATTTGGAAGATGCATCTGTTAAAAAAGTTATAGAAAGCAATCGCAAAGGTACATGTGTGAAAATAACTTGTGTTCCATTGTTTTATGTCGTCATAATATACATAACAAAATGTATTATTATTGTTAATTGATTTGATAACCCCAGGAAAACGGAGATGCTATCAGACATTATTAATTAATTGGCGTTCATCAATTTATAAAGAAAGTCATAAATATATCAAATTAAGCCTTTGAGGGGTATACAAACTGAGAAAGATGCATTTCCTTAATTAGAGAAAAGAAATCGTTTTCTAGGTTATGGATTTGTATTGAGAAACTAAAACAAGCACAGTTAATATTCAGTCCAATTAATCATAATATCAAAATACAGTGTTGATGTACATATATATTTGGCAAAAATCTACACAGAAGAATGAGCACACGTGTAGTGTCCGTGTAAATTATAATAGAACAGAACCGAAAAATTAGTAAACAATGTCGAGACTAAAGTACTATTAAAATTCGAAAACTGTCATGGCATTTACGGTAAGCTATAAAGATTAGAAAAATATGATGAAAATAAAAGTGCTAAAAAAATTCGGAAACTAATTCCTAGTTTATTGGAGACTAAAATATTTCGTTATTAATTAGACCTATGAACATTTTTTAAAATGAGATTTTCCGTTGTCCCTAGCATCGTACTAAAATGAAGTCCTAGTATTTATTTCCCACTGTGTATCAGGAGCCATTTCTGCAATGACGGTTTAATGTTTATTCCCACTGTCCCTATAATCAGCATACCGTCACTGGACCTCGTCAGCGGTCCGGTGGCCTAAGTGGTTACAGCGTCAGCCTCGGATGCGGGAGGTCGCAGGTTCGAACTTCGGCCGAGTCATGCCATCGACTTATAAAAATGGTACTAGCAGCTGTCTCGCTTGGCACTCAGCATTTAGAGGTTAGTGTTAGGTCTGGAAGGCCTGGTTTCAGGGTAAGGTGACTGGGTGCCAGACATCATTATAAACTTTCACACTGCAGACATCGTAGCGATGTGACTCAGATTGTTAAAGTTACCTTAAACACACACACACACACACACACACACACTGGATCTGAATCTCGGAGTTCAAATATACCCTTCAATGATACTTTTATCCGACAAAGCATACCAATCATATTACAGTTTCACATGAAATTTTCACGTTGAGGGCTTGGATAATTTTACCCCAAGTACTTAAACACGATGTCCCTTACTGCCCTAATATCGTTCTATACTACTGCCGATTATCCTACTGGTTTGTGATTGTTCTAATTGCGTCGTGTCGTGACTGGCAGACGCACAAGATATGTACTACCATGATCCACGCAGCCGCTTTTTATATATATAACTCGTGGGTGTGTGTATGTGTGATCGAAAATCTGGTCAGATAAACAAAACCACAAGGAACCGTTGCAAATTCTCTGTGCAGATACAGTCTGAACAGGCTGAGAGGTTTTCGCCGGGTTTTTTTTTCGTTTTTTTTTTCTTCTTTCGTTTTCACCAGACTGCTGTCGTACATGTACATCAAAAACGGATGTCTTTTAATCTCATTCATTGAGAGAGTGTTGGCATCACCTAACATGACGTGAACTTGTATACAACTAAATTATAAATAATTATAAATACTTCTTACAATAATCTTCCTGGCTTATATATATATATATATATATATATATATATATATATATATATATATATATATATATATATATATATATATTACTTTTCCTGGCCTTAAATGTGTGACTTTTCATGCTTTGTTTGTATTTAATTATAATCAGCACTCACAGAGCCTTCTAGCGTCCCAAATTCGTTTTCAATCAACTGTATTCTCTCTCCCAATACCCGTTGTTTCCCCCCGCCCCCCCCCCCCGTTGGACACTTGGTGATAATTCCTCTTTCTATATTAAACCTGTGGAAACACCATGATATTAAAAATTAAGTAACTTCAAATTTCTAAATGTTGATAATCGAACGTTATTTCTCAGTATAAATCAATCCTTGATGAAAACGTATGTGTCAAGAGAAAATTATGAGCCTCGGCATTTTTTTCTGCACGTGTTTGAAACTTATTTTCAATGCTACACCTAAAGTATTAAGGGGGCCGGGGCCAGTTTGTATTTACAAATTTAATGCCGCAATCAGCGACCTGGTACAAGAAATCATAAAAAAATCAAATACACATGTGAGGTCAAAAAGGTCTATAGTTTTGGATACCTATATTAAAACAAAGCATACGAATATTATCCACTTGACCAGAGAAGTCAATAGCAGTTCATAACAGAAGAAGTTTATGCACCCCAATTCCAAATTTATATATACAATTTTCATGTCCGAAGGTCAGTTTTGACACCATGTGATGCTCACAGTGCAAACACAAACATTTTTCCTAGATGACCATTCTGCAAAACAGTGTGTACTGAACAGGCTGATGCAATTGAAAAAAGTTGTCATCCAAGCCGTTTTTTATATATTCTACTTGCCCCAAACCCATGTGTTTACTGCTAGTGGAGGCTAGCTCTTCTTCCTAGCTGACTATTAAGATTTCACTATCAACACACTGCAGAGTAAATATGGAAGTTGTACATGCCTCACATCAGTTTCAAGAACAACACAAGCCTGAACAACTAGTTCACAAATATATCCATATCTTTAATTAGTAAACAATAATAACTGAAACAGTCACACCATAGCCCTAAGTTCAGAAATTTGCCAGGGGCTAATTTACGAAACTAGACCCTGCCACCTAAGTGCAAATTTCAATAATGAGTGTTCCAATGCCAAGCCTTTGAAACGACTAAAATTCCATCATTAGTACATTGTCTCTATTTTTTATCCACTTGCAAATTGGATAAAGTGTCAAAAGATTGTTTATACTAAAAGTTTGCTTGTATTATCAACCAATTATGGCGCACGAAACCCATATTTACTCCATTTTGAGTGCAGCCATTGCCAGACCAGTTCTCTATTGCATAAGGGTGAAAGCCGAATGTGGCCGGATGTAACAGGCTAATGAGTCTTGTTCGTTTAAATAGTAAAATAAAGAACTTAGATCTCAATCATCTGTCACTTTTATCAGAGGAAAGCAGTGATGGTTTTCTATTTTATAAGCAATGGTGAGTTATTTTACACAAGGCAATGGAATCTTTTATTAAAAGACGATTAATGAAAGATAGTCATTCCTTGTGTTGACAATGTAATATGGTATAATGTATTTTCGAGGATAGGTGAATACATGCATCTAGGATACAATTTCATGTTTGTAACGGCAAACAGTCTACACTTCAGTTTCCACTGAGTACATGTTTGAATTAAAATAAAGTACACATTCCAGCACAAAGTAAACAATGTAACATAGCCGATTGTCCTGCTTAGATATTAAGAGAAGAGTGATATCGGGGAATGTCCGATATACGATTTTGAAAAGTGTGATATAGTTTGCACTGAGCATTTGGAGAAACTTGAAAGAGTGCAGATAAGTATAGTTTAGGTGAAATCAGTAAAAATGTTATTTTGGTGGTCCTCTGGATCAGTGAAATAAAAATCATAATCTGTTTAGCAACTGATGTGATGAGAGACGGGGAATGGCTTTTGTAGAAACGACCATGTGCTATTCCACACATCAAGTAAATAATGGTGATGATTATTAAAGTAGTCATATTGAACTAGCATAGTACCCTAGCCCAATCCATTTCTGATGATAAAAGACGATATATGTTACCAGGCTGTGCAAAACTTGGCCAAGAAGAAAATGTTGTGTTGGCCAACTCTGCGAATAATGCAGAAATACAGTGGTTTAATTTATTTTTATGAATATAAATTTTTGTGTACATAAAAGTCTCATTCATTGAGCTAAATTCCATGCATTTGCTTCTGTTAACTTATTAACCTGTGGAGGTTTTTGTCGTTTTCGCCCTAAATGTGAGTAGGAAACACATTTTGGGGGCTATTTCTGAATACATCCTAATACATGGACTTCCAAGAGATTTCCTGTTAACCTAATGCCTAGTTATGTTAGAAACATTGCTTTTCATTGGCTATTTCACTCGCGCATGAGCAGAAGGGTAAAGTTGGAGTTTTTTTTTTTGCTTAACAGACCCATCATTTTCATATCGAGACCATTCTTTATTCCAAATGCCCATCTTATCCTACTTTTTGCAAAGGTTCACCTGTCTGTGTGCAGTTCAGACTGGTCTGCCTTAGGTCTGAGGCCAAAAGGTCTCAAATATCGGACACAAAGTCAGATTCCGACCACGAGTGAATTTTGGGTGGAAAAAATCGGGTCCCAAAAATTAGGTTTTTCCCTCTGTATTTTGTAGTGCAACTAGAACATCCAGATTATCTGGTATCATTGTAGAACTACATCTGTTTACCTTTCTGTAATACCACTCACTGTAGTGTATCATACATGACCTTGATGCTACAGAGCCAGGCAGTAGGCTACTACCTCCTGACGCATAAACGTGGCGCCAGGGGTTAATGAGTTAAAGACTGCATATTTCTAGATATAAATAAACAAAATGAGGAATATAAAAAGAATAAAATATGCAATCAGCATAGGTTGGTCACATGAATGATTAAAACACATTACTGGGGTGAAATGATCCATCAATGCATCAGTATGATACACGTACTGATAAAAGAGATGGAGAAGCGATACAAAACAGTATTTACCATATGCAAGTTATTTTAGTCCTCAGCAGTCATGAATAATTATTATTATTAGTTTGCCTGGTTATTCTTTAAATTTGCATTCATCTGAAACAACTTTTGCAGTCACAGACACTTGTTAGTAAAAAGCAGGGGTCAAGCTAGACTTGAATTTTGGGGGAAATTGACTTCTTCTTGTGGACAGAACAGGAAGAAGTGGGAGCTGAACAGGGAGAACTGGGAGCAAAGCAAGAAAGGCAACACACACACATTATATATATATATATATATATATATATATATATATATATATATATATATATATATATATATATACACACACAATGTGTTTATGTTGTCATTCTCTTATTTGGATTATGCCTTCTATTTCCCATTATGCATATTTTGCATTTAACATTAGTTTTAAGCAATACTTTATTTTCAAGTAGAAAATTTTATGAGTTGTATGTATATTATAAGCACAGCTTGTGCGTGGTTAAAATTCATATGCAGTGTATTTGGCCATAAGTCTTAAAAAGAGAACAACAGAAGCTATACTTTGTAATGAATTTTAACTGATTAACTTGATTACAGTATTGCAATTTCAAGCTAGTAACAATGCTTAACCAACTACCCTTAATCAATAATTTTTCTGTTTACTTTCTGAAATTTCATTATAAAATGGTATTTGACAAGATATCTAAACTTGTTTGAAACAATGCATGAGAGCAAATGCACATCTTTCAGATCGTACTGTTCATTGTAATTTCTTTGTTGCCGATAAAACCTTATGATAACTGTTTATAGACAATGCAGTGAAGAATTAAAGTTAGTATACAAATGAACTAAACCATTCTTTACAACCAAATCAGCACAGCCAACATGTAACTGAATCTATTTTTAGAAAGGGTGATTTTCTTTATGTAACAATGGACTTTATAGCTTTGATACAACAGTACATTGATAGGATTGCAGACATAAGGTTTTATTATTTGTCTACCTAGTTTTTGTAACATTAGGCATTGGTTAAATAGTATTTGATTCGCTGGCTTTTTTATTCATAATTTCACAAAAATTAGAAAACAACATTGACTGTAGAGCATCTCTCAAATTCCACAGCACAGCATTGTTCCATATGTTTCTGACCTACATAATTGCAATTTAAAGCTAAATCTTCAATAACATAATATTTAGACTCTGTTTTCTATGACTTGTGTATTTTCCTGAATATATTTGCCCAGTGGTTTATGAAAAGAGATGTGCCCCATTATTTCCTCATGACAGGTTCACTTACAGTTCCAAACAAGGGGCCCTGAGTGGCTGAGTGGTCTAAAGCGCTTACCGTTACGGATCACTGCCATCTCACCTCTGTCTGCGTCGGTTCGAGTCTCGGATTCGGCTAATGTGGTTATGTGAGAAAGCTTGCCAGTAGCTTCTCGTGGGTCGGTGGTTCTTTCCGGGGGTTTCCGGGTTCTTCCTCCACCATTAATACTGGCCGCCATGTATAGCCTATCTTGTGCTGAAAAATGCGTTAAGCCCTACAACAACTACAGTTCCAAACTGATTTTTATGAAGAAAATAATGTATACTGGGGAGGTAAAATATACAAGTTACTGATTCCATTCTTAAAACACAGATTGCTATTTACATAGTAAGTTTAAGTTTCGAAAGATATGTTTGTTTTTTTCTCATCAAAGGAATTGCGGAAATTGGGCAGTGATAGTTGCTAACTTACTCAGGAATGGTTAATGGTCAATCAGCTATCAAAAACCATCCTGTGAATGTGCAAGAGTTTGTTGGCACAATTGATATCAACACAAAATATTTGCCTTGAGCTGTAACACAACACTGAACTAACCTGGATAAGGCAAGGGAACCATGACCCCTGCACCAGCTTTTGTCAGCCATTTAATATGAAATGATGGTGGTTTATACCTGACCTCTTTGCTTCTCGATTACTGCTATTTGAATTGCCCGAAGGATATTTTTACATTAGCTCATGACTGTTTACAGTTTAAACATGCAGCATGTTACGGGCATATATTGAAGTGGTGGGGTTTCTCTTTTGTTTTGTTTTATTTCAGAAGATTACTGAAAATTGTGTTTTTTGAAACACAACAGTGTCAGGGGGTTTGGGAGTAAAAATATATTTTTAGCATGACACATCGTGTTATGACAGGTATGTAAATGCTATTTGCCTTATTACATCACCGGGAAAAAAACCCTGAAATTCCTTTGCTCATGGGTATATGAACTTTCTGATCAAAATGTGAAGTCCTGATAAATATATCATGACCGCTGTCTTTAAATGAAAGTGATAATATCATATTAATGATTTACATGCTGATTTTTCTACAACTCAGGCTAACTGTAATGAACTCAAACCTTGTATAATATTTACAGTGGTTTCACCTCCATACACCTTGTATATGGGTGCTGACAAACATGAAAGTAAGTAGTCATATTTTCAAATTTTGTCTTTTAGACCATCATCATTATTTTATCCTATAAAAAAAAAACATTTGAAAAGGTGGCTCATAAATGTTAGGAATTGTTTATTACAAATTTCAGTGATTACTAGAATTTGGCTGTGCCATAATCAACATATTTTTTATCAGTTCTCCCGATTTTGAATAGAGCATTTGATTTATTCTATAAAACAAATTGTTGGATCTTTGGTCCATGCAAAATTGGACATACTGGAAAAAGGGTAGAACATATGTTGTTACAGTATAAAATGTCAGATCCAATTTTATGATGCATTGTAGTATTGATGTTGTAATTATTTGTATATCTCATGAGGATGCACTTATTAACACTACATGTTAATGTAAACAAGGATCTGTGGCTAAAGTGGACTGAAAACAAAGTGTTAAGTGTTTGCAAATAATGACAGATCAGTTTTATCTCACAATGTGACTTACAAAATAATGACAGATCATTTTTGTCTTACAATGTTACTTGAAAAGAATGACATTTTGTTTCACAATGTGACTTGAAAATAATGACAGATCTGTTTTGTCATACAATGTGACTTGTACATAATGATAAATCAGTTTTGTCCCACAGTGTGACTTGTACATAATGACAGATCAGTTTTGTCCCCCAATGTGACTTATACATAATGAAAGATCAGTTTTGTCCCACAATGTGACTTGTACATAATGGCAGATCAGTTGTGTCCCACATTGTGACTTGTACATATTGACATATCAGCTTTGTCCCACAGTGTGAATTGTACATAATGACAGATCAGTTTTGTCCCCCAGTGTGACTTATACATAATGACAGATCAGTTTTGGGGCCCCGAGTGGCAGAGTGGTCGAAAACACTCTCTGTTACGGATCACTGCCATCTCACCTCTATCTGCGTAGGTTCGAGTCTCGAATTCGGCCAATGTGGGTATGTGAGAAAGCTTGCCAGTAGCTTCGCGAGGGTCGGTGGTTCTTTCCAGGGATTTCCCGGGTTCTTCCTGCACCATTAATACTGGCCGCCATGTATAGCCTATCGTGTGCTGAAAAATGGTGTTAAACCCTACAACAACAACAACAACAGATCAGTTTTGTCCTACAGTGTGACTTGTACACAATGAAAGATCATTTGTGTCCTGCAATGTGACTTGTACATAATGACAGCTCATTTGTGTCACACAATGTGACTTGTATATAATGACAGATCAGTTGTGTCCCACAATGTGACTTGTACATAATGACAGGTCAGTTGTGTCCCACAATGTGACTTGTACATAATGACATATCAGTTTTGTCCCACAATGTGACTTGTACATAATGACAGATCAGTTGTGTCCCACATTGTGACTTGTAAATAATGACAGATCAGTTTTGTCCCACAATGTGACTTGTACATAATGACATACAAGTTTTGTCCCACAATATAACTTGTAAATAATGACATATCAGTTTTGTCCCACAACCTGACTTGTACATAATGACATATCAGTTGTGTCACACAATGTGACTTGTAAATAATGACAGATCAGTTTTGTCCCACAATGTGACTTGTACATAATGACAGATCAGTTTTGTCACACAATGTAACTTGTAAATAATGACAGATCAGATTTGTCCCACAATGTGACTTGTACATAATGACATATCAGTTTTGTCCCACAGTGTGACTTGTACATAACAACAGATCAGTTTTGTCCCACAATGTGACTCGTACATAATGACAGATCAGTTTTGTCCCACAGTGTGACTTGTACATAATGACATATCAGTTTTGTCCCACAATATAACTTGTAAATAATGACATATCAGTTTTGTCCCACAACGTGACTTGTACATAATGACATATCAGTTGTGTCACACAATGTGACTTGTAAATAATGACAGATCAGTTTTGTCCCACAATGTAACTTGTAAATAATGACAGATCAGATTTGTCCCACAATGTGACTTGTACATAATGACATATCAGTTTTGCCCCACAGTGTGACTTGTACATAACGACAGATTAGTTGTGTCCCACAATGTGACTCGTACATAATGACAAATCAGTTTTGTCCCACAGTGTGACTTGTACATGATAACAGATCAGTTTTGTCCCACAATGTAACTTGTAAATAATGACAGATCAGAAGGGGCCCCGAGTGGCCGAGTGGTCTAAAGCGCTCTCCGTTACGGATCACTGCCATCTCACCTCTGTCTGCGTGGGTTCGAGTCTCGGATTCGGCTAATGTGGGTATGTGAGAAAGCCTGCCAGTAGCTTCTCGTGGGTCGGTGGTTCTTTCCGGGGTTTTCCCGGGTTCTTCCTCCACCATTAATACTGGCCGCCATGTATAGCCAATCGCGTGCTGAAAAATGGCGTTAAGCCCTACAACAACAACAACAACAACAGATCAGAAGACGTGATGATAGATAAGAAGGCAAATCTGATTTACTTTTCACCACATGGAGACATGCTTAATTTTAACTTTTCAAGGAATACTATATTATATCAAATATTTTAAACTATAAATCATAATAGTGCTTCTTTTAAACTGAGTTTTTTTATTTCTAGATGAAGACTTGATTAAATGGGGTTTTCCTGAAGATGTATGGTAAATTTATCATTTTGACTTTTTACCCATTGAACAAATGGAGTGTTTCATGGATATATTAATTTTATTTCTAATGTCCATTGAATGCACAAAAGTAATTTGTATGAAAGTAATGATCAGTGACTTTTCTTTCCTTTATATTAACATTGTTTTATTCCTTTTAGACCAATAAATATGTACTTATAACAATATTTTTATTTTATGGTGGTCATTTCCAATGACTACAAGATTAAAAGTGTTGTTATTGGGACAGATTTGAAATGATTTGTCCATATTCTGCCTATTAGTCTGTGATAGACATATTTGTCTTACATGAAAATGTTAGTAGAATGACAGTTTTTAAATTTGTAATGTGTAAATATCTCCTTTTCAAAATTTAATCTAAGTAGATTTCGTTAATGTAATGAGAGTAAGGCTTTAGTTTTGAATGATCAGCACATGTTGCATGATTTTGATATATATCTTTTTTTGCAGGTTTCATGTGGACAAATTGTCATCGGCTCACGTATATCTCAGGCTGCATCCGGTAAGAGCAGTTTTGATACAGTTCACAATTAATTGTAATGTAATTGTGCTCCAATTAAATGTTGCCATAAATGATTTCACAACTAAAGAAGTTGCAGTCAGATTAAAGAACTCTTTGCAATCAATTTTTATTCAAATGAAGTAATTATTTTCTGTGTTAATACATGTTTAGGTGGGCCCCGAGTGGTCTAAAGTGCTCACTGTTACAGATCACTGCCATCTTACCTCTGTCTGTGTGGGTTTGAGTCTCAGGCTCAGCCAATGTGGGTATGTGAGAAAGCTTGCCGGTAGCTTCTTGTGGGTTGGTGGTTCTTTCCCGGGTTCTTCCTCCACCATGTATATCCTAACTTGTGCTGAAACATAGCATTAATCCCGATAACAACAACAACATCAGCATGTTTAGGTTAAATATATTTATTACTAATTGATATACGAGTCTATACATAAACTCTTTGCTCTCAAAAATGAATGTAATTACAGTACATCCTTACGGCCACCCTGAATTAAGACCACTGCTACAAAAACACAGGATGCCAGTCCCATTTGCTTTGTAGTAAAGCAAACTCTTTCCCAGAAGTGAGGCCACTTTTCCCATGTGCTACAAGTTATCTTATTTAGAATGTGTTACAATTTTTGCAACATTCTCAGCGAGACAAATGTTTTCTTTCCTTGTCAGCTCTTGTCTCTGCTATCAAATGTTAACTTTAGGATTATGTGGAGAAAAACACAATGAATCTTACTGAATTGGCAATAAAAATCTGATTAAGGAAAAGTTCTTGGAATGGAGAGGTCCCTTGATTTTAGATGATGATCTTGTAATTAAAAAAATAAAATGGACTGACAATGTGTGTTTGTCCTAAGGGATAGTTCCATGTAGGTAGTGTTGGGAAAGAAGTTTTTGTCAGAGTTTAACTTGTGGAAATCCATTAATATAAGAAGAAATAACCAGTCTTGCTTTAATTGTAAATATGGAATAAATACTTTGCTTCACATGCTGTTAATTTTATTTGTGTTGCAAAGGTAAGTTGCTGGAGCCACACTAATGTGCATTTCAAATGTCTTACCCAGTAACATTAACACTAATGTGCATTTCAAATGTCTTACCCAGTAACATTAAATGTGTGTTAACCAAAGTTATTCTCCATGTGCCTTGTCATTAGACATTGCCAATTAAATAATCACAAGACAACCAGTAAGGTAGAAAATTAAAAAAATATTGTTTGAGCTTAAAAGGTTAAAAGATGAAGGTACATGTATTACTGAAAACATGGGTCTAAATTATCAAACTATTGTTGCTCAGTTACCAGTCTAACTATTGTTGCTAAATTACGAGTCTAACTATTGTTGCTAAATTACCAGTCTAACTATTGTTGCTCAGTTACCAGTCTAACTATTGTTGCTAGGGTAATCATTATTAAGTTGTTAGATTTGCTTGTGTTCTGGTTCAGATTCTTGGAATTTTTTAAGTAGACTTTCCATGTGACGCACACAGCACATGCCTATCAAAATACTGGAGAAAAGATGCTATTATTCTCTTACATTTTAGAGTTAAGCAGTTAAATTGTGATAAAGATATGGGTGACATTTTAAGGTATATTAGTTTTCTTTCAGGGAGAAACCCTAGATGATGTTCCACAAGCTGTAATAGATGACTGTGCACAGCTTGTCAAAGCAAACAGTATACAGGGTAAAAGAATTTTGCTTGCACATCAGGTATCATGCTGCACCCATAATTTTAGGTAATCTGACTTATCCCCACTGCCTAAGTTGGGTGAAGTGATGGCAAACCAGGAAGAAGTGAGTTAGAGGTCAGATTTTGTTATGGCAAAATGAGATCGTGAACAACTTTCATTTTATTGGCTCTGCAAGTTAAATTATATTAAAATACAGCAAATATTTAATGAAAATGTTAAAACTTTCTATCTTGAATGTGGGAAACTATTTCATAACTTTGTTAATTGCATTAGGCAGTAACCTCACAAATTGGTATTTGTGAATGAAAAACAGTAATTCATACCTGTCAAAAGTAGATCACTGCAGTTTTTGCAGGTGAAATATGGGATAAATTAATTAATCTCTTCTTAGTTTTTTGGTTTCAGTCCTTCTTTTGTGATATTATATTTGGTTTCAGGGATTTTACATGATTAGGATTAGACTATTATTCTAGAATATCACAATTTGTATGGTCAGCAGTTAATTTGCGATTTATAATTGGTACCGAGTACATAGATTTTTAGGGGTCCTCAGAAGCCCAAAATGAGACTGTTCCTAAATGAAATATTTCAAAATCATCCTTGAATTCCAGATTGTTAAAATTATTGAAGTTATTGGTTCCCTGCTGTTGTAATATTTTCCAGGTTCTCAGTTGGAAATGTATCTTAAATAAGTTACAGACTATATAATCCAAGTTGTCAATAGGAACCATTCAGAGCAGCCAGCATTATTTAGAAGAAAAATGGAATAAAATCAGCCATAAGGAAACTGAGCTAGATTTGTAAGGAGTTAAACCTTATAATATACATTGTTCACATGAAGTACATGTTTTTACATGGCCAGACTACATGCAAGAGAGAATGGAACATACAACTGGGAGGAAAAAGCAGTTGCCATGATGCCTGTATCATTTGGTAGAAGCTGAGCATACAACTCTAAATGTTGAGCTGTTTGTCAGATAGATCTACTCTATATTTTTCATGTGAGGGCTCGGGCTCTTTTGATAAATAAGTACAGCGTGACCCTGCTATAACATGGTAGCTGGGAGCCATAGAATTTGACCATTTTATAGATCGAACCATGTTATAAGCAAACAGATCAGTTAACTGAAGAAAATGATGCATGTCCCCACATAAAATTGCAGGGAGGGGTGTTTAGATAATAAATGCGGTTGCAAAAACGTGCTTCGTTGGCACAGCTACCATCTTTAGTCGATGCATATTAAATAAGAGCTACACCTGTAGTGGAAACAGAGAAGGCATGCATAATATTTTACTTTATTCAGAGAACCGTGTATTGGTACATATACATGTATACTGTTTATATACATGTCTAATGCATAGCATGAATAAAGTATCAATACCATGTACTCACCCACGAATCTCATCACATACATTGAATCCACAGTACAAGTAATTCCATTGAAAATATGCACACACACATTTTAAATATTCATTAATTTTGGCACAGGTCATATAGGTTTTAATTCAGTGGGAAAAAATAACTCATTCTCATAACGAATGATGAAGCACATTTACTTTTCATTACGTCTCAAGTTGGTAGAAGTTAGTTTGCATATTAAGCTGCCATTGGTAGTGTTCGTAAGCATAAACTTTTTTCCTGTGAAAAGGAAACTTTCATGGCACAGTAAACATGTTCCAGTCACATTAGAAAATGAAACAATCCATCAGGTTGTATTGCTTTCATTTAAGTTTGGTATTGACTTCCTTTGTTTTTATTGAAGATTGTGGTTGACTTTCTTTGATGAAGGGTGCATACATTACTGAAGTTGCTGCTAAAGGACAGCTTTGGAGAACCAAACAAATGCCCATTTCTTATTGTGGTGGCAACATCAAATAATTGTATTGCATGATTGCAACTGACTTTTTTCCCATTTGCTTACTACATTTTCATAACAATCGGTGCTTCAAAAGTAATGTTTTCTTTTGAAATTTCAGCAAACTATTTTATCTGAGTACTTTTATATATAAAAGCGGAATTGGTTGTCATTTGCTCAATTGTAGTTGCTATTCATTCCTGCCTATTGAATAGATGTTCGGGTGTTTTTCTTTTTTTTTTTTACATTTGTGGTAGAGGGGTGATGCTGCCTTCCATGCATGCATCAGAAATTTATAAAAAGGCTCAACAGACAATAGAGATGTAGGTGTTCTGGTCTGATGACAGGAATTACTAAAGAAAATATGAGTGTTGTGAAGGATTTAATTCTGAGTGAAAAGAAGAATTTTACTTACCATCCACATGCAAATGTCAGTCTATGTAAATATATTAATTTACTAGTGAGCAGTCAAAAATCCAACGAAAGATTGATTATGAGATGCCTCGTCCGGTTGATCTCTGCTACTAGAAATGTCAGATTTTTTTAAAACAACAAATGCAGATATCTCACAACATACAGTACTCTGCTAGCTGGCAACATAAGTGGATTATGATATAACAATGCACTACTAAGATGGTTTGTCAATATGGACAAAGAATTTGTTTATGTAACAATAGATAAATTTCAGTGTGCATTTTATATCAAGTTTGCGGCTTCCTTTCATGGGGCCTCTGAATTTCTCCACTCCAAACCAGTGGTTATATATACAAGTCTAAATAGCCAACAATGTCGCCAATACAAATATTGCCAGACGGTATATTTTGTTGGCAATAAGGAAACAAATTGCAATTTGCAACATTGATGAAGCCCTGCACGATTTCTGAATATACTTTTTACACGTTATTTTTCGAAACTTTTAAAAAGTGTTATTTGTTTAGGCTCTTTCAAACAGTAACAAGAAAAGCGTGAAGACAACAAGCTGTGTAAAATTTAACAAATAATTTATTAACCTTGAAAACAAGTTAAAAATAAGAAAAAGAACTTATGGTTTTAAGAATCAAATCCAAAACTAATCCAAGAATTAAAAAATAAAAGCCCTAGTAATAAAACGTCCTAATAAAACTGAGTTCAAATCTCGATGAAATCCAAAATGGAAGGTGATGGCATAGGCTGTGGTCAGCGTCGTACTGATATGTTAACAGTTCTTTGTTGAATCATAGAAAATGATAATATTCCAGTTTGAATTCTGTATAAATTTTGATAACTGTCTTTGTCCAAGAATTAATTTAGAGCACTAGTATTTCCAGGGAAAAGAATCACTTTTCTTTAAAATAAAATAAAATAATTAGCCCCAAAACTGGTCACAACATAAAACACTTTAACTTCTCAAGTGTTAAGGCACTAATGACTATTCTTTCTCAAAACATCAATAGTAAATTTAGCAACAACACAAAACAGATGCCCAGATGTGGGTCAGTCCTCTGGAAAAACCTAATTGATACATGTTATTTGTTACATACTCCAAGTATAGCGTCAATTCCACTTTATGAGCTTATAAAAAATATAAAAAAAAGTTGTTTACTTCAACTCTTTCTGGTTCTGAATCAAGGTCAGGAACTAGGTCAGCATTAAATACAATGTCTCTGTAAAGTTGTTTACATCAAAAGTAAAAGAAAATCGGTCAGAACTGAACTCTGTGTCAGTAAATAAAGTTACATTACAATAGCAGGTAATGGAATAAAAATATGTAAAACTTACAAACAAACAATTTAATTAAATCAAATATAAATTAAATCAAATATGCATAACAAAAGAAAAAACTATTTATTTGTGTATGCGAAAAATACATATAGCATTTCAGGAGCCACACCATCATTGTCTTGTATTATTCATATGTGATCTCTTCCACAAAATGATAATGAACTTTTAAAGTTTTTTTTATAGTACTTTTATGAAAGAAATTGTTTTTTCATATATGAGAAAAATATGTGTATATGAAATTTCAGAAGCCACACCACGACTGTGTTATATCTGAATTCATGTTATGACGGTGCTATAGTAGGGTCACACTCTATGTAACTAATTAAATAAGTAAATAATTTAACTATTGACTACAGTAAGCTATTAAAATTTCAGCTCAACTCCGAGTTCATTTCTTAAATTTTTCAGGAACTAAAATGAATAATATAGATGTTGTATACACAATGTGGGGTAACTTGAAGAAAACAGCTGGTATGGATGTTGGTCAAGTTGGTTTCTACAGGGACAAAGAGGTATGTGTAGTTTACAAGAAATCTATTAGTACTCTCACATTCATATTTTATGCATAATTGTTCTGTCATTTTTTGAAAATGGTAATACATCTTGGACTGCCTATTTTAATTCTTGTGGCTGTTAGGCCAAGTGAGCATGTAATATGACCCTACATCTGTCATGTGTCCATCAGTAATTATGATTTGAATCTTTTCCTCAGACTCCTGTGGACCTGTTTCGACAGAGAGCAATCTTTCAGGAAATGCTTTTGCTTTGTCTGAATGATGAAGTCTTTCACAGATATTGCCACTGTTGCTAAAAATAGAACTATATTTAAATTTTTAAATAACTAGTGAATAGGATGTGATTGAATATGACAGAAAGCATCCTGGCATGAAGACCTTTTTATTAAAAATTAAAAATCCCATTCATTTTCTATGAACTGTTGCTATTTTCAGTTTCTTAAAAAATGCCACTAGTCCAGTTCCAACCAGACATGGCACATATAATCCTGGCATTCAGGTTTGTACAAATGAGGTCATCAGATATGGCTTGAATTGCTAAAAATAGAAAAACCTTTAACTATTTGTTCTTAAAAATTGTTAAACACAATTTGATGAGATGTGACATAAACATCCTGGCATACAAGTAATGCTGATCTGCCATTAAATGTGGACACCTTTACCTGGCGTGAAGACCTTTAAATTTTGTAGAAATAATGCTGATCTGCCATCAAATGTAGACACCTTTACCTGGCAAGAAGACCTTTACATTTTGTACAAATGATGCTGATCTGCCATCAAATGTGGACACCTTTACCTGGCGTGAAGACCTTTACATTTTGTACAAATGATGCTGATCTGCCATCAAATGTGGACACCTTTACCTGGCGTGAAGACCTTTACATTTTGTACAAATGATGCTGATCTGCCATCAAATGTGGACACCTTTACCTGGCGTGAAGACCTTTACATTTTGTACAAATGATGCTGATCTGCCATCAAATGTAGACACCTTTACCTGGCAAGAATACCTTTACATTTTGTACAAATAATGCTGATCTGCCATCAAATGTGGACACCTTTACCTGGCGTGAAGACCTTTACATTTTGTACAAATGATGCTGATCTGCCATCAAATGTGGACACCTTTACCTGGCGTGAAGACCTTTACATTTTGTACAAATAATGCTGATCTGCCATCAAATGTAAACACCTTTACCTGGCGTGAAGACCTTTACATTTTGTACAAATGATGCTGATCTGCCATCAGATGTGGACACCTTTACCTGGCAAGAAGACCTTTACATTTTGTACAAATGATGCTGATCTGCCATCAAATGTGGACACCTTTACCTGGCGTGAAGACCTTTACATTTTGTACAAATGATGCTGATCTGCCATCAGATGTAGACACCTTTACCTGGCAAGAAGACCTTTACATTTTGTACAAATAATGCTGATCTGCCATCAAATGTAAACACCTTTACCTGGTGTGAAGACCTTTACATTTTGTACAAATGATGCTGATCTGCCATCAAATGTGGACACCTTTACCTGGCAAGAAGACCTTTACATTTTGTACAAATGATGTTGATCTGCCATCAGATATAGCCACTGTTACTAAAAAATTATAAAACTTTTAAATTACATTTTACAAAATTCACTCAACAGAATTTGATCAATTTTAATAGAGTGCATTCTGACATTCAACCTTTCAGGTTTTATTTACAAATGATGCATATATGTCATTAAGTAGGGCCACTGTTGATTAAAAAAAATATTACAAGATTTAAATGAATTATTCTGAAAAACTGCACAATATAATTTGAGCCAGCTTTACTGAAAGAACCCTGGCATAAAGACTTTCAAAAGACTTGGTTCACTTTATGGCTAAAATTGGCCCTACTTTAGATTGTAAAGCTATTTTTCAGAATGTATCTTCAATATGGGTACCTAATAGAACATATTCTTTTTCAACATGGCTTGTATCCAAAATAGGTATTTGCCTTTACTGTGGTTTTAATGCAAAATGATGATGACATTATATACAGTGGGAAGCATCAAAATGAGATGCCTCGATGTTCCATTATATTTTGGTACAATATTGTGTACTGATCGGTACAATATTGTGTACTGATCGTGTGCTACAATGTATACATAGACTTGCAAGTTCAGCTTCTCATTTCCATTTATATTGATCAAAATTGATACCTTTTATATTATTATATTCTAATATATTTTTTCATTATGACAAACATTTTCCTATTAATTATAAAGCTATTTGCATCAGGCACTGATTATTCTCAGTTATATCATTAAGAATTGTTTTCTTGGTAAAGTTATTTAATTTATAGCAAATGCTTATTTTTAGTAGTTTTGTTATTTTTTATTGGTTAAAGATATCAATTACTATTGCAGGAAAAATAGCAGTAATGTTTCTATACCATTGTTTCAGATCTGGTCACATCAACTGCTGTAATTCATCTTCATTATTACTGTAATTGTTAGGTGTAATTATTCATCATTATTATGTAATTATTAGAAAAATATAGGTTGATACTAATATTCAGTGCTCAAAAATTCTGACAGCCTGATTACCAGGGCTTCCCTTATTTCAGACTGGGCCACTCAGGTATTCTAAGTGAATTGCCCATTCGGGCTTGTCCAAAAATCTATTTTATGAGAGAAAACTTTCATCATGCTGACAAAATGGGTATTTTATTTTTAGGTTGCGAAGCATGTGACATTTGAATCAAGAACAGATTGCCTGTGTTGTCCACAATTAGTATTAACTTGGCCTTTAAGATGCATGTGGTTCTACAATTAATTTGCAGTAGCGGTTCTCAGCAAAGACAGGCTTCTTTTTCTTTTCTCCTGAGTTATAATTGATCATATACCCATATGTCTATAGGCAGACAGGGAGGGGAGAGAGATAAATGCAGTCGTTCCTTCCTTAGGCCTTCTGATAATCATCATTGTTGCACTATCGCCCATGCCCTCTGGTGAGTCACCTGTGGTGCTGGGCTATAAACTAACCCTTTTGATTAGATTTGGACTTCTTGCAAAATGGTGATTGATCCAAACCTTTTCATAGGTCTCCAGATTTTGTTATTTGAACATGTCCTACCTTCATCATGGAATTCCCAAGTGATCTCTTGAGAAAGGATGTTTTAATACAAGAAAATCTAGTTTTTTTGCTTGTAAAGGACAATATAGGTACTAAGAAAATCACATGAACAGGGTTTTTATTCCACAACATTTCTGGTTAAAAGACCTGCAATAGAGATGTGATGAGTACATGATCAATTATGACATGGCCATCATATACTTATGTACTTTCATATGGCTACAGTTCAATCCCTTGGGTCTTTATTGAGAGTTCAGGAAACCTGCTGCAGAGACATCAACATTCCTGCATGGCACACTTCAAAAACGTGTGGAATATTTGGTTTTAGGATTACGAAATCAACAATCTTACATCCCTCATTGTGTGGTGGATAATCAAAGTAGAGAAGCCAGATCCATGTTCCTTCTCAACATTTGATCCATCTAGGTATGGAACCCTGAACACATAAACTTGGCATCTTCTTCCATGTGCATAAAAAGTATTGTTCATGCATTGGCATCAACCAAGATGTTGAAGTTGCACCTTCAGTAACATGTCAGGCATTGATTTTCATTCTTCACGACCCATAAGGATGGGCTGCATGTGCTCTTTGTTTTATCTGGAAGGTAATGTGGGCACATAAACTTGGCATCTTTTATCTGGAAGGTAATGTGGGCATATAAACTTGGCATCTTTTAATTCTCTGGAAGGTAATGTGGGTACATAGGCTTGGCATCTTTTAATTATCTGGAAGGCAATGTGGGTACATAAACTTGGCATCGTTCAATTATCTGGAAGGTAATGTGGGTACATAAACTTGGCATCTTTCAATTATCTGGAAGGTAATGTGGGTACATAAACTTGGCATCTTTTAATTATCTAGAAAGTAATGTGGGCACATAAACTTGGCATCTTTTAATTCTCTGGAAGGTAATGTGGGTACATAAACTTGGCATCTTTTAATTATCTAGAAGGTAATGTGGGCACATAAACTTGGCATCTTTTATCTGGAAGGTAATGTCGGCACATAAACGTGCCATCTTTTATCTGGAAGGTAATGTGGGTACATAAACTTGGCATCTTTCAATTATCTGGAAGGTAATTAGGGTACATAAACTTGGCATCTTTTAATTATCTAGAAAGTAATGTAGGCACATAAACTTGGCATCTTTTAATTATCTGGAAGGTAATGTGGGCACATAATCTTGGCATCTTTTAATTATCTGGAAGGTAATGTGGGTACATAAACTTGGCATCTTTTAATTATCTGGAAGGTAATGTGGGCACAAACTTGGCATCTTTTATCTGGAAGGTAATGTGGGCACATTAACTTGACATTTTTTAATTATCTGGAAGGTAATGTGGGCACATAAACTTGGCATGTTTTAATTCTCTGGAAGGTAATGTGGGTACATAAACTTGGCATCTTTTGATTATCTGGAAGGTAATGTGGGTACATAAACTTGGTATCTTTTAATTATCTGGAAGGTAATGTGGGCACATAAACTTGGCATCTTTTAGTTATCTGGAAGGTAATGTGGGTACATAAACTTGGCATCTTTTAATTATCTGGAAGTTAATGTGGGTACATAAACTTGGCGTCTTTTAATTATCTGGAAGGTAATGTTGGCACATAAACTTGGCATCTTTTATCTGGAAGGTTGTTGTTGTTGTTGTAGGGTTTAATGCCATTTTTCAGCACACGATAGACTATACATGGCGGCCAGTGTTAATGGTGGAGGAAGAACCCAGTAAAACCCCGGAAATAACCACCGACCCACGAGAAGCTACTAGCAAGCTTTCTCACATACCCACATTTGCTGAATCCAAGACTCGAACCCATGCAGACAGAGGTGAGATGGCAATGATCCGTAACGGAGAGCACTTTAGACCACTCGGCCACTCGGGGCCCCCTTATCTGGAAGGTAATGTGGGCACATACACTTGGCATCTTTTAATTATCTGGAAGGTAATGTGGGCACATAAACTTGGCATCTTTTAATTCTCTGGAAGGTAATGTGGGTACATAAGCTTGGCATCTTTTAATTATCTGGAAGGTAATGTGGGTACATAATCTTGGCATCTTTTAATTATCTGGAAGGTAATGTGGGTACATAACCTTGGCATCTTTTATCTGGAAGGTAATGTGGACACATACACTTGGCATCTTTTAATTATCTGGAAGGTAATGTGGGCACATTAACTTGACATCTTTTAATTATCTGGAAGGTAATGTGGGTACATAAATTTGGCATCTTTTATCTGGAAGGTAATTTGGGCACATACACTTGGCATCTTTTAATTATCTGGAAGGTAATGTGGGCACATAAACTTGGCATCTTTTAATTATCTGGAAGGTAATGTGGGCACATAAACTTGGCATCTTTTAATTCTCTGGAAGGTAATGTGGGTACATAAGCTTGGCATCTTTTAATTATCTGGAAGGTAATGTGGGTACATAATCTTGGCATCTTTTAATTATCTGGAAGGTAATGTGGGTACATAACCTTGGCATCTTTTATCTGGAAGGTAATGTGGACACATACACTTGGCATCTTTTAATTATCTGGAAGGTAATGTGGACACATTAACTTGACATCTTTTAATTATCTGGAAGGTAATGTGGGTACATAAACTTGCCATCTTTTATCTGGAAGGTAATTTGGGCACATACACTTGGCATCTTTTAATTATCTGGAAGGTAATGTGGGCACATAAACTTGGCATCTTTTAATTATCTGAAAGGTAATGTGGGCACATAAACTTTGCATCTTTTATCTGGAAGGTTGTTGTTGTTGTTGTAGGGTTTAATGCCATTTTTCAGCACATGATAGGCTATACATGGCGGCCAGTGATAATGGTGGAGGAAGAACCTCGGAAATAACCACCGACCCACGAGAAGCTACTGGCAAGCTTTCTCACATACCCACATTGGCTGAATCCAAGACTCGAACGGATGCAGACAGAGGTGAGATGGCAATGATCCGTAACGGAGAACGCTTTAGACCACTTGGCCACTTGGGGCCCCCTTATCTGGAAGGTAATGTGGGCACATTAACTTGGCATCTTTTAATTATCTGGAAGGTAATGTGGGTACATAAACTTGGCATCTTTTATCTGGAAGGTAATGTGGGCACATACACTTGGCATCTTTTAATTATAAGGAAGGTAATGTGGGCAGATTAATTTGGCATCTTTTAATTATCTGGAAGGTAATGTGGGTACATAAACTTGGCATCTTTTATCTGGAAGGTAATGTGGGCACACACACTTGGCATCTTTTAATTATCTGGAAGGTAATGTGGGCACATAAACTTGGCATCTTTTACCTATCTGGAAGGTAATGTGGGTACATAAACTTGGCATCTTTTATCTGGAAGGTAATTTGGGCACATAGACTTGGCATCTTTTAATTATCTGGAAGGTAATGTGTGCACATAAACTTGGCATCTTTTAATTATCTGGAAGGTAATGTGGGCACATAAACTTGGCATCTTTTAATTATCTGGAAGGTAATGTGGGCACATAAACTTGGCATCTTTTAATTATCTGAAAGGTAATGTGGGCACATAAACTTGGCATCTTTTATCTGGAAGGTTGTTGTTGTTGTTGTAGGGTTTAATGCCATTTTTCAGCACACGATAGGCTATACATGGCGGCCAGTATTAATGGTGGAGGAAGAACCTGGGAAAACTCTGGAAATAACCACTGACCCACGAGAAGCTACTGGTAAGTTTTCTCACATACCCACATTGGCTGAATCCAAGAGTCAAACCCATGCAGACAGAGGTGAGATGGCAATGATCCATAACGGAGAGCGCTTTTGACCACTTGGCCACTTGGGGCCCCCTTATCTGGAAGGTAATGTGGGCACATTAACTTGGCATCTATTAATTATCTGGAAGGTAATGTGGGCACGTTAATTTGACATCTTTTAATTATCTGGAAGGTAATGTGGGCACATAAACTTGGCATGTTTTAATTCTCTGGAAGGTTATGTGGGTACATAATCTTGGCATCTTTTAATTATCTGGAAGGTAATGTGGGTACATAATCTTGGCATCTTTTAATTATCTGGAAGGTAATGTGGGTACATAATCTTGGCATCTTTTATCTGGAAGGTAATGTGGGCACATACACTTGGCATCTTTTATCTGGAAGGTAATGTGGACACATACACTTGGCATCTTTTAATTATCTGGAAGGTAATGTGGACACATTAACTTGACATCTTTTAATTATCTGGAAGGTAATGTGGGTACATAAACTTGGCATCTTTTATCTGGAAGATAATGTGGGCACATACACTTGGCATCTTTTAATTATCTGGAAGGTAATGTGGGCACATAAACTTGGCATCTTTTAATTATCTGAAAGGTTATGTGGGTACATAATCTTGGCATCTTTTAATTATCTGGAAGGTAATGTGGGTACATAAACTTGGCATCTTTTATCTGGAAGATAATGTGGGCACATACACTTGGCATCTTTTAATTATCTGGAAGGTAATGTGGGCACATAAACTTGGCATCTTTTAATTATCTGGAAGGTAATGTGGGCACATAAACTTTGCATCTATTAATTATCTGGAAGGTAATATGGTCACATAAACTTGGCATCTTTTATCTGGAAGGTAATGTGGGTACATAAACTTGGCATCTTTTGTCTGGAAGGTAATGTGGGCACATACACTTGGCATCTTTCAATTATCTGGAAGGTAATGTGGGCACATAAACTTGGCATCTTTTAATTCTCTGGAAGGTAATGTGGGTACATAAGCTTGGCATCTTTTAATTATCTGGAAGGTAACGTGGGTAAATAAACTTGGCATCTTTTATCTGGAAGGTAATGTGGGCACATACACTTGGCATCTTTTAATTATCTGGAAGGTAATGTGGGTACATAAACTTGGCATCTTTTATCTGGAAGATAATGTGGGCACATACACTTGGCATCTTTTAATTATCTGGAAGGTAATGTGGGCACATAAACTTGGCATCTTTTAATTATCTGAAAGGTTATGTGGGTACATAATCTTGGCATCTTTTAATTATCTGGAAGGTAATGTGGGTACATAAACTTGGCATCTTTTATCTGGAAGATAATGTGGGCACATACACTTGGCATCTTTTAATTATCTGGAAGGTAATGTGGGCACATAAACTTGGCATCTTTTAATTATCTGGAAGGTAATGTGGGCACATAAACTTTGCATCTATTAATTATCTGGAAGGTAATATGGTCACATAAACTTGGCATCTTTTATCTGGAAGGTAATGTGGGTACATAAACTTGGCATCTTTTGTCTGGAAGGTAATGTGGGCACATACACTTGGCATCTTTCAATTATCTGGAAGGTAATGTGGGCACATAAACTTGGCATCTTTTAATTATCTGGAAGTTAATGTGGGTACATAAACTTGGCATCTTTTAATTATCTGGAAGGTAATGTGGGTACATAAACTTGGTATCTTTTAATTATCTGGAAGGTAATGTGGGTACATAAACTTTGCATCTTTTAATTATCTGGAAGGTAATGTGGGCACATAAACTTGGCATCTTTTAATTATCTGGAAGGTAATGTGTGCACATAAACTTAGCATCTTTTAATTATCTGGAAGGTAATGTGGGCACATTAACTTGACATCTTTTAATTATCTGGAAGGTAATGTGGGCACATAAACTTGGCATCTTTTATCTGGAAGGTAATGTGGGCACATAAACTTGGCATCTTTTAATTATCTGGAAGGTAATGTGGGCACATAAACTTTGCATCTATTAATTATCTGGAAGGTAATATGGTCACATAAACTTGGCATCTTTTATCTGGAAGGTAATGTGGGTACATAAACTTGGCATCTTTTGTCTGGAAGGTAATGTGGGCACATACACTTGGCATCTTTCAATTATCTGGAAGGTAATGTGGGCACATAAACTTGGCATCTTTTAATTATCTGGAAGTTAATGTGGGTACATAAACTTGGCATCTTTTAATTATCTGGAAGGTAATGTGGGTACATAAACTTGGTATCTTTTAATTATCTGGAAGGTAATGTGGGTACATAAACTTTGCATCTTTTAATTATCTGGAAGGTAATGTGGGCACATAAACTTGGCATCTTTTAATTATCTGGAAGGTAATGTGTGCACATAAACTTAGCATCTTTTAATTATCTGGAAGGTAATGTGGGCACATTAACTTGACATCTTTTAATTATCTGGAAGGTAATGTGGGCACATAAACTTGGCATCTTTTATCTGGAAGGTAATGTGGGCACATTAACTTGGCATTTTCTTCAAAGTGCATCAAAAGAATTGCTCATGCAATGGAGAAGGCATCAACCAATATGTTGAAGGTGAATCTTCAGTAAGATGTCAGGCATTGATTTTTCATTCTTCCATGACCCATAAGAATGGGCTATATGTGCTGTTTTAATTATCTGGTAGGTAATGTGGTTACCTTCCTTCCATTAGTGTTTATCATGAAAACAGTTACAAAATGTGAGACACAGATTGCATTAGCTCTTATTGTCCACTGAGATGAAACTTGCTTTCTCAACAATCTGCTCCTTTAGTGACAGACAGCAAAACAAGTCATCGTGATCTCCATACCTTTCAGGCAATCGAGATTGGCACTATTCCATCCCTGTCCAGAGAAACTCTTCCTTCACTCATGGCTCATTTCAGGGATGTTGTGATTAAAAATGAGTCTAGAGCTTCATTGATGGGGGGATCAGAACAGCTGAGGATCCTCCTCATGAGGACATACAAGGGGAAATTGTTTGTTGTTGATTACTGGTGTCACATTAGTGAAGTTACACCACTTTCAGCATTTATTCCCCAAAGGAAGATTTCTTTCCTTTTCTCTTAAAATACAAGAAATTATTTCATTTTACAATCAGGGTTTAATATTCATGATCTCAGACATGTTCAGACTTCAAGGAAGAGATGAATTTGGCGGAAACAAGATAATTTCCAGCTTGGGGTTCAGTTCAAACACACAAATCACACCCACTCGCATTATTTTTGATGAATGAGTGAGCTATATGCTTTATCCATCGATCCATTCTACATGTAGGTCGATTCTAGACTGACATTTGTCATTCTAAGCACAATAGCTGGTTCCTTCCCAAGAGCAGCTTGCTGTCACTAGTCAACCAACAATAACTGTTTGTTCCCTCTCCTTGATTGTTCTGTCAAGAGAGGCAAAGATGCAGGACCATATGTGTACCCTCAGATGGGACCATAGTTACAGTTGCACAATGACTGCATCAACTATGAAAGACTTTCTACTGCTGAAGGCAGGAACGCAAACAAAACCCCACAGGTGCTGGCTGCTTGACTAAAGGGAGTTATCAAAATGTTGTATTCTGAACTCTCACAGGATCAGGTACACTCAGGAAGATTTGAGCTAGCAAAGATCGAGCAGCTTCCATGAGCCTGCCCTTGAATGTAATGTCTCAATTTGGGACATGGAGAGTCAGATGACTGGTATGCCCAGTCTGGCATCTAGTTTCTGTTTGCATGAGACGACCTTGCTAAGGAAAGAACTGAATCTCATCAGGTTAGTGGTAGCTGTACAGACAGTGACCACTTTCCATTCATGAAAGTGACTGCTCCAGTGGCCTGAGCGGTTAGAGCATCCACCTCAGATGCGGGAGGTCATGGGTTCAAATCCCAGCTGAGTCATACCAAAAATGGTACTAGTAGTTGCCTTGCTTGGCACTCAGAATTAAGAGGTTAGTGTTAGGACTGGTCAGCCTGGTGTCAGGATAATGTGACTGGGTGGGACATGATGTCTGTGGCATGATGCTCCAGTGCTAGACATCACTGTAAACTGCCAAACTGCAGACATCATAGTGATTTGGCTGAAAAATTGTTAAAGCTACTTTAAAAATCCAAATCACAAACACATACACACACCCCATTCATGCAAGCACAACCTTTGACCCAGACATAATTTGCCACTTTCGCCAGATGCACCTGGGAAACTTTTTGATGGTGAGACAGTATTCAAGAGAGGAATCATGCAGGGATATGCTACACACATATATAAAAATGTTAACTCATATTGTGCTAAACCAACATTAAAAAGTTCATCCTTTTAGTAGAGCAGTCATGTACCTACTGAATGACATACATAATGGTCAAATGCTCAGCATTTCCTCCTCCTTTTACCTATTTTGCTAATGTCATTTGATCATGTATTGATGGAGAAAGTAAATTTGTAGTAAATTATTTTTCTTCAGTAATATCTACCTGTGAGCATCCTTTAGTGTGTCATTCAAGGAAAAAACTCATTTAAATTGGCTTGCCACCTAGCAGGTAGAAATGGAAGTTAACCTGTAAGAGTTTCTTCCCTTTGTCTAAATATAACATATAGACAGATATCTGTTTTGTTTTGCTAAAAAGTTTGCTTCTCACAAAAGTCAGTTCATGAATACACTGTTTCATAAATACAGTACCAAGGTTTTAATGGTGTAATGTTTCTGCCTTTACCAACATTTACATACCTCATTGATTTAAATGCCAATTCCTTCTTTTCCTCCTTGCTGTCCTTTCCAGTCCCATCCCCACCAAGGTATCATGTTTTAAAATGGGACTAGTTTTAAGTATGAGTATAGTCGTTATCAATGACATTTTTTTCTTGTCAAAAGTGATTGATACAAGCAAAAAATACTTTGTCATAATACATATCGTCATTATTTAACATTACAGCTCTTCTGGATAAATATTGCAGTCATATTTTGTGTTATAGATGATACAGCCTTTGTTTTTATATGTTTAGACAAAAATATGAAGTGTTAACAATGTTTATCGCTTTGGATTTCCATACCTGAATCATAAATTATTTTAAATCAGGTTTGCAATTGGGGAAATGAGAATTTTAGATATTTTGCTTTCTCCACTCTGTCTGTGGGTTTCCTTATCCATGTGTCAGTATTTAAGTTTCTTTATTTAAGCAAAAAATAATAAATATACTGTAAGCTGGTGTTTTTCAGATACAGCACTTGTTACTTTCACTCCACTAGAACAGTTAAGAGCATTTATGTTTTATTTTTTACTTATTTTATGCTGCTCTATGAATTAGTAGATTTTACAAGAGAAATAAATTTGATAATTAACTGGAATTTTGTTTTCACGCGAGAATTTTTCTCAATAGACCTTGATAACATTATGTCAGAAGAATTTAATTTGCCATGTTGTTATTTGCTTGGTGCAGTGGTGGCATGTTGACCTGTCACACAATAGAACACCATTTGAATCTCACTATGAGGTTATATTTTTTTCATTCATTGTTTTTCTTCAAGTTTGTGCTTTCTTACCTTGAATTTGGGAAGATGTGTATTAATACTCATATTTTCTGTGCAAATGTACACAAAAAACAGTACAATAAAAGTGGTAAACAGCTGATATTGCTATAAGAAATCTATACTTTAGTCTGTTTTACAGTTTAGCAGACATGTCTGAGAATAAAGAAAATTTGCTTGTGTTCATAACAGATATTTTTCAACTTGAGGGTGAAAATATTATAGTATTTTCACTTGTGGCTTCACCACTCTACCAGTGAATAAATCACTTATTCACTAGATATAAGCAATATGTTTACATTTGTGAAACAAAAAGTCTAATTTTTTCAAACACAGGTCTTCTAGGATAACAAGTTCAGTTCATATTCATGTTGGAGTCGATGGCAGTTTTGTTAATAACTACAAAAATAGTTTGATTAACAAATATTAGTTTTTTAAAGATCTGACAGAATTATAAATAAGTAACCATTTACTCAGTTGAAATGAGCAGTCACAAATAGAAAATTTCAACATCTTGATTCTTATAAAGAAAGAATACATCTTGCCAAATTAGTAAATCCAATTCTTTTCTATTTTGGCACTAAAACTTTATAATATTTAAAGAAAATTATTAATTATAAATTATAAATTAATTAATTATTGTAAAACTTAGGAAGACATGCATCAGAAGGCCTCATAAATGGTTGGGGGGATGTGGCAGGGAGAGGATTTGATTACTTGAGCTATTGAAGTCAGCCTCTTTGTTTGGTTCTTGGTTTTGTTCCAGATCCTGATGTTGGATTTTTTTTTTTTGTATAAGGCTGTTTCCTGCTCATTTGTGGATGTAACAAATCAGATAGAACCATTTATCACAACAATTTATCCCTAATTTTCTCTGCAGTATTCAGTTTTGACAAGTTGACTTTCTGTTTTCCACTTTGGAGGATGCTGATTATATTGGTAAAGGAAGGGTTTAAATAAATCCTCAGAACCTCCACTAAATCTGAAACAGAAAACTTAACTTTGGAATCAGAATACTTTATGTGAATTGTTGAACAGATTATTAATATATAGTATTATTTAATATATAGTATTCATTCTGTTTCCTAAGGAGTATCAACATATACAGTGAACTCAGCTGTTTCTGACCATGAAGTCATAGCTCTGTTTTGATATAATTTTTTGAAATGAAGAAAGCAAAATGTCAACTTTACAACATTGAATTAGTTTACAACAGAATAATTTCAGACTTAATAAATCACCAGAAATTCAAATGCCCACCCTCAAAGTCTATCATATTCTCAAAGTTCTGAATAGTCACATGGCTCACAACATTGCCATAATTTCCATTTTCTGGCATTCGCATACTCTTAAAAAGGATAGCATGTAATACTGCAAGTTGGTAAAGAATATTGTATAGAATAGGGGTCAAATCAAAATCATAATATTAAATTGTGTTTATACATTATCATTTTCAAGAGGAGGGGTTCTTATTTTATACTGCTTTGAACGTTCTGACAAATCTGCCATTTTTTTCCGACACATACTCGCACACTAAAACTTGAACTATCAATATGTCTCTTTGCAGAAGTGATGCACGTATAAAATTATGAGGATTGTACTAGATTACATGACTATTCATTTGTTTCAGATTTCAAATAAATTGCCTTAAACTTTGGGTTTTAGATTTTGAATATTTTAGTTTTGTTTCTTTGTTTTTCTCCTCTGAAAATGTTTTTAATGATGGAGTCTGGATATTCACAAATGAAATACAAAAAGGCTTTCTTTACGCAGCATTAGCGAATGGCAAGGGAATCGTATCACCCTTTAGATGATCACAGTGACTGTGCTGGCATTTAAATTTTGTGTTATTTCTTTAAAGTCATGAACAGGAAGTTTTATCATCTGGCAGTCCACTAGTTAGACATACTTTTGTTCTGAATTACATTGAAAATACCATTCACCTTTTTCTAGGTGAGAAAAGTGAAAGTGGAAAAGCGAATCAATGAGATTGTAAACAGACTAAACAAGACAAAGGAAGAACAACATCCTGACCTGAGAGCATTGAGGGAAGAGAGGGACAGACAGGAAAGGGACGATCAGAAGAAAAAACTGCAGGAACTGAAAAAGAAAGAGAAAGAGGAGATGGATAAAAAACAGAAAGAGTCCGAATTAAAGTAAAATTTTACAAAATTCTTAGTTATAGAAAATGTTATGAAATTCTTTCGGTAATAGAAAATGCTATAAAAATTATAGAAAATGTTATAAAATTCTTTCAGTTATAGAAAATGTTATGAAATTCTTTCAGTTATAGAAAAAGTTATGAAATTCTTTCAGTTATAGACTTTTTTACACCTGCCATTACACAGAGTGTGTTATGCTATGATGACAGTCTGTGAATTCATCCATCTGCTTGTTATCAATTTCATTTCTACACAGTAACTCAATGTTGTCCGCCATTTACGGTTGACAGACTTTGTGGCTGACTCATACTTAGGTTAAAAAAGAACCGTATTGACTTTGGGTAAAAGGTTCAACAGCCTAGGTCACGTTCTGAAAGAGAAATGGTTTCTGTGCAATAAAAGTTCTGCACCATCTACATTTACTAATGTTTGTTGATGGTTTGCATATGGGGTAAAGTAAAACCTATTGATCTGGGGATCAACAAGTCGAAGGTCAGACTCATTGTGACCAAGAGAAGAAAAGCAGCTTTTGCACAGTAGCATTAGTTCCACTTCAAATATCTGGTCCAAACTTTGCAGATTTCATTTACATGGGGTAAGGAAGAAAGTTGTTGATTTTTTTGGATCAAACAATAAAAGGTCAGTGTAACTGAAGGAAAAAAAGGTTTGCATACATTTCTAGTAAACTGCCACACTGCAGACATCATAGCAGTATGACTGAAAAATGTTTAAAGCTACATAAAAAATCCATATCTCTCTCCCCCCCACACACACACAGAGTTATCTTCATGACGAAAAATTAAGCATTGGTTGGCCATATCAAATGCCATTCCTTGTACTCTTTTTGTATTTCTGTACCATTGGCAGTTTTGTAATGGTGTGTACATTTACACATCTATTTATTTTCAACACTAGTAGTCAGCAGCCATGAAACAAATTTTGGAGGCATCTTGAACAACATTAGATGATATGTGTTTAGCAAAAATTAGGTTGCTGTAATTTACTTTTGCTGCTAAAATTGAGGATTTTGTTCTTAGAAGTTCTTGTTCAGACATACAACATCATAAGTCTTTCACATCAATTTTCCTAAGACCACCATTCTGTTAATAATATAATTTTACTGTGCTTACAATTTTCAAGAATTTTGTTGGTGAACTGAATTTGAAAAGAATTTCTCTAATGAAAATATGTATGATATGACAATAGTAACGTGTTGAATTAGTAGAAAATATAGTGACATTGAAATATTGTTATTTACATTATTTTACAAGTATATTCCTGTTATTTTAGGATTTTTGCAGGCTGCCACAAACTAGGTCTCTGCAACTTAATTTGCTGACAGAGGTCAGAATTTTGTTTTCTATTTGTTTTTGCATTTGTGTTAGGCCTTATGAAAATAGATTTGTATTGGTGGAAATAATCTATATTCTTATATATATGCCTCTGCATTTGCCCCACAGCACCAAATGATTTCTATATTTTTATAGCCAAGTACATACATTCTGTATTCTGCAGTTAACTTATAAGTTGCTGTTCGGGGTTTGAAGTGAAAATGTTTTATTAGATTTTTTTATCAGAGACAAGTAGTCACTTTCAAGGTTTGCACAGAAGAAAAAAAATCAAAACTATAATTTGCTTTTTGCTTAAGGTAGGCATTATTTGCATTAAGGTATAACATGTTGACCTATGTGTAAATATTCCTTGTTTCTGCACACTGTACTCCAGTCACACTGCCATTTGTAGCTAGTCATTTTGTCAAATTTAAATGTGACGTGATTCACTTCATTAGAGAGAGAGAGAGGTAGGGTTGAAACAACTCATGAACTGGATGATTGGAAAATAGGCATGTAGTCATGGCAGAAATTAGTCACCTGTGTGCAATGGCCAGATTTGCTTTTTCACATCAGTGGCTGCTATTGACAGTTTTGACTGCATATTCTTATTAAAAAAACAAAAATATATTTTCTCATGATACAAGATTACAGGAATCCATTGCTAAACTTGATGGGACCCTACCCCCCCATCTCCAAACGACTAAGCACAAAATTCCATGCACTGTGGATTAGCAGGAAATGTAACAAAACCTGTAACATTAATATTATGAAACTATGATCAAAAGCATTAAGGGCTTGACTTCTAATCATTAAATATAATCAAGTGCTGGAAGTGTGAATTTTCGCAATTGAGCAATCAGGCATTATCATTTAATATCTAGTTAATAAAAGCATTTTACTAATTGCATTTGATGTTGGATGATGACAGATATGTGGTTGTCAGTATTTGGAGATAATGTCTCTGCTCTCTGTTTTATTGTATATGATACAATACCATTATCATAACACATGATAGCTGCTGCTGATAATGAAGAACAGCTTTAAATTTTATCTAGATTCATAAAAAGTTGCTAATCACAATAATGTCTTCAGATGCACTTCCTGATGAATCATAACTTAGGTGTATAAACACAACGTCAGAAATCTAGCCTTCATTAAAAATTCATTTTTAGTGAGGTCTCAAGAAAAAGTGTTCTTCTTAACAAGAGTGGAGGTAATAACTGAAGTATGACCAGGATTTGGAGCCAGTCCGTCTATCCAAGGGAAGATCACGTTTTTACTCCCACCTAAGTGACCAGACAAATTTGAACTCTTACAGCTAAAATTTTACTTTGGAAGGCAGTTGCATGGTAGTGGTCTTATTCCTAAGGTATTATGATCAGGTAAATATTGTTGAAGAAGCTTATTTTATAAAACAAAATTCGCCTTTTTGTTATGGGTCTGTTCTCTATAAAAGCCACACCTCACCCCACCCACTTCAGATTGATGAAATATCACCTTTTATGAAATATCAGAGGAAGAATAATCCTGGAGAAATGTCGGGCATCATGAAATTTGTGGTTGGAAGGTTTTCATTGTAGTAAAGGGCCAAGTTTGTCTTTACGTTGTGACTTAATCTAACATTGTATTTATTTTCTTTGTCCTTTCAGATCATATTCGTCGTTGATGAAGGTTGAAAATATGACTTCTAATCAGGTAAGATGGCTGTTTGGCTCACTTCTCAACAAAGTAGAGGAGAGCTATTTTGCTAACCATGGAATCTTCATCAATGACCCACAGTGTATTTTAATGTACACCATTACAGAATGTCACTCTTTTTTCCTAGGTTCTAGGCAACACTTTGTAGTGGATATCATAGCACATTCCCCTGGGGAAGGGGGCATTGGGGGATAGCATTGTACATTCTTGGTTTTCAGATTTAGTTCTGGTTTTTTGCACACTTTATAAACTCTGTTATACATGGGATCATGAAAGTTGTTAAAGGGATGTATCTCAGTAAGCAATAAGCTCTAATCACAAAAGGGGTTGCTTTGACCTAAATGTCATGCATCACTGACTTGGGTTCAGTCTCTGGCACTGTTTATGCCAGAATCATCAAACTAGGGTATGCTTATCTTAGTACCAAACCTTGACAACAAAAGAAGGTATTTGTGACCTACATTTTACTGGCTTTATGTTCAGTTTTTCAACTTTAATAGCTCATGACCATGTATGTTATCATCTAGTGTATAAGAATAATGAAGCTTGATGAAAGGATGCATCATGTTGAGTATTACACCCTCATGTTAAAAGTAGGTCACTTAACTGACTTTGGTTACATTTTTTATTTCTCCCTCTAATACAACCCCTGATCATATTAACATTAGGAATATAAACCACACTAACTCCCGAATCCAACTCTCCCAAAGACAAAATTTCGTCTTTTTTGTTTGTCTATAGTATATTGTCAAAGGGCAGTAACTCTTGCTCACTACCTCCCTTTGCCAACCTCAGGTGGGGCCAATGCAAGATTTTCCTTGTGAAATGACAAGACAGTCTTCCCCCACCAAAAAAAAATACAAGTGGATATTTGTACTATTTTCATTCCATCCATTGAGGATTTTATTATTTTTGTATGTATTAAGGATAGTTCTACATGTGGTATAAAATATGTTTTTTAAATATTGAATCTCTTTCACTTATAAAGACTTAATTTCATTGTTCTCTGACCACATGACTCTACATGACTGCATTGTATTGAAGCATGTTGAAGTTCTTCACATACACTATTTATCACCCCTTGAATAGTGGGTGTCGCTGACAGTTTTAAAGCAGTTAATTATGCATTTTTTTTCTTTTTCTTACTGTGTCATTTCAGAATCAACTTTTGATAAAGGATGCTAAATGCAAGAATGCAAGCCAGCAAGAAATCTCATAACTTGTGTATTGCATATACAAAGTGTACATTGTCAGCTGTGTGCAACGTTTGTGCCAGTTGGTCAGAGAATACATGGTCAGCAGCTCTAAAGAAAACTGAAAACTTAAAGAAGTAGTGAGTAGCAATGTGAAATCAAAGGACTTATGTTTTGAACATAAAAAATCAAAGGACAAAGGGTACTGATGTTTTTGGTCCAGCCTTTTCAGGGATGCTGTTACACCCAATTCTAGACAGCTCAGGTGGCATAAGTATCCCCACTTGTCCAAGCATGACCTTTGGGTCTCCAAGCCCTGGTGAATGGGATTGATAAATAACTTGAATGATCATGTCTATATCCTTCCATCTTCTCTCATTTGTGTGAAAATTATCTCACTATGGGGAAGTCTCCACCATAAGCAGCCAAGGTGTCGTAAGTTTGAACATGGCCTTTGGGCATGTAAGTCTGGGCACATGGAGCTTATAAATGACTTGAATGGGTGTGACTCCTCAGTTTTGATGCCATCTTGCCACACCTAAGTTTTGATGCCATCTTGACTACAGTCCGTACCATCCAATCCAGTTCTCGATCCACACTGTCTGGCCACACCTAAGTTTTGATGCCGTCTTGCCACACCTAAGTTTTGATAACATCTTGGCTACAGTCCATACCATCCAATCCAGTTTTTGATCCATACTGTCTGGTCACACCTAAGTTTTGATGCCGTCTCGGCTACAGTCCATACCATCCAATCCAGTTCTTGATCCATACTGTCTGGCCACACCTCAGTTTTGATGCTGTCTTGCCACACCTAAGTTTTGATGCCATCTCAGCTACAGTCCATACCATCCAATCCAGTTCTTGATCCATACTGTCTGGCCACACCTCAGTTTTAATGCCATCTTGCCACACCTAAGTTTTGATGCCATCTCGGTTACAGTCCATACCATCCAATCCAGTTCTTGATCCATACTGTCTGGCCACACCTAAGTTTTGATGCCGTCTTGGCTACAGTCCATACCATCCAATCCAGTTCTTGATCCATGCTGTCTGGCCACACCTCAGTTTTGTTGTTGTCTTGCCACACCTAAGTTTTGATGCCATCTCGGCTACAGTCCATACCATCCAATCCAGTTTTTGATCCATACTTCTGGCCACACCTAAGTTTTGATGCCGTCTCGGCTACAGTCCATACCATCCAATCCAGTTCTTGATTCATACTGTCTGGCCACACCTCAGTTTCGATGCCATCTCGGCTGCAGTCCATACCATCCAATCCAGTTCTTGATCCATACTGTCTGGCCACACCTCAGTTTTGATGCTAGATTGACTGCTGACCATACCAGCCATCTGTTTTTCAGTCCATACTGTTCTATGACTATAAGGCTTCCATTACATATTGTCCTGTGCTTCTCAAGTTGGGCTAAGAGTCCAGGGATCGTATTGATAGATCCATCTGCCTGCCTAACATTGCTATTACTCCAGCACAGTCATGTACACTGCTGTCTGTGGTATGGATTTTCTCACCATCTCAGCTGGGTACATCTTTCTGACCTTTGGGTGGTCTGAATCATTGTTTTAACAAAATCAGTTTACATAACCAAATGGATCACAACCAGGGAGTTTCAGCAACTTCCTTCTTGGGTTGTTCTTGCAACAACAGATCTTATCCCACTTGGTTGTCTCTACATGCAGATGACACTGTTATCTCAAGGGTGTCCCTCTTCCATGCAGCTTGGTTACAGGATCAGTGTAACAAGATAGTATCATTCCTGGACCAGTGATGTAACCAAGGTTGGCTCATGACCTGAATATCTCTTGAACAGCTGCACTTATATGTGACTTTGTACAAACATAAACACCTGTGGTCAAGCAATCCATCTGTTACCAGACTTTGAAATTGTCACTAATCAGTGGGGACTTGAGGAAACATCAGTCTCTTGTCATCAAAGCCTTTATTTTTGGAGCAACCATCATCATAATGAGATGGAGCTCATCAATCCTGACAACTCAGCATTAGTGACATATCTCCTTAAACATGGTGGTACCAAATTAGTGATAACAAAGACTGCTCCAGTGGCCTAGTGGTTAGAGCATCCGCCTTGGATGCGGGAGGTCGTGGGTTCGTTTCCTGGCCAAGTCATACCAAAGACTTACAAAAATGGTACTAACAGCTGCCTCACTCGTCACTCAGCATTAAGAGGTTAGTGTTAGGACTGGTCGGCGTGGTGTCAGGATAATGTGACTGGGTGGGACATCATGCTACATATCTGCGGCATGTTGCCCCAGTGCTAGACCTCACTATAAACTGCCACACTGCAGACATCGTAGTGATATGACTGAAAAATTGTTAAAGCTACATTAAAATCCAAATCACAAAATCACCAAATCATCCCAACTCTACAATGACCAGTGGGGTCCAGAAGACACAGGTCTCCACATCATTCTTTTGGAGACAAAAGCTATCATCAAATCCTTTCATTTGTGGAGTGCCCATCTTCAGAATGAGGGAGCTCATCATGTCATGCAACTCAAAACTGGTGACAAACCTCCTTAAACAGGAAGGTACCAGCTCACTCCAATTCTGCATTCAGGTCTGGTCAGTCCATGTAACATTGACATCCAGATCAGATATATTCCTGACAGACTCATTGTCTTGGCCAATTCTCTGTCAAGGAGGTGCAGATTTTTAAAACAGAGTGGTCCCTCCATTTATTTGTCTTTCATCAAATTTGTCAGCTATTAAGGCATTCAATGATTCATCTTCTTACAACCAGGTGGAATCATAAACTGTGCACCTTCATTTACCCAGTGAGGTTTTTATGCGGCAAGATCTCATTTCTCATTTCCAGATGTAAACCATGTTGCCATCAGTTTTCTGATTGCAATTAGTAGACTGGGTCACAGTGACAATACAAAACAAGATAAATACATGTAGAAAATCTAACATTCTCCCCTCAGAGGTTATCTGGGGTATATGCTGGATGTTAAACATTCCCTCCACCTACCTATTCTTCCAACGTTAGTGTGATCAGAGAATACAAATTTTAAAATAATTACCAGATCACATTACTTTAATACCCTTCTATCCTCCCTGCAATGTGACCATACCAATTACACGATGTTTCTCTCCGTATAAAACTAGCACCAACTGTAGGTAACAAGGGGAAGAAATGGGAAAGAGTTATTCCTCTTTGTCTATATATTATAGATAGAAACAGTAAATTTTCATCTTTGTGAGGGCTGGATTTGGGAGGTAGTAAGGCTTATACTCCCAACATTAATGTGATTGGGTACATATTCTAGGAGAAAAAAAATTTACTTAAAAAATCTGTTTTTCTGTGCATGCTAGAATCATAGATTAGTTGATTGTATATATCTTGTTTTGCAAGGTCACTGTGACTCACATTTCACATTTTACTTGCATAAGTTCTGTTTTGCATCAACTCATGACCAGACAAGTTTTTGGCATACTGTGTACATACTCTCCTCTCTAGAGTCATGAAACCTGAGGAGGATGTATCTTTTGATGAGGTCTACTCTCTTAATTGCTCAAGTAGGTCATATTGACCCATATTTTATGCTTCTTTGACATGATATAATATTTTATTTGATATTCATTTTTCTAGCACTGTTCATGCTAGGATCATTAAGTTGATGCATCTCTGTTACTACTGCACATTTACAACAAAAGAAGGTCATTGTGACCTGTTTATCATTTTTACTTGGTTTTATTAATTTTTGGCAATTAGCTGATGTTCCCACGTGTTGTTGGAAATTGTTATGCATGCTGTCCAACATAACGTCAGGAATCTTGGTGACAGAATGCATCTTGCAAAATGAGGCAACTAGCTGGTGTTCCCATGTCTTGTTGGAAATCGTTATGCATGCTGCCCAACATAAAATCAGGAATCTTGGTGACAGAATGCATCTTGCAAAATGAGGCAACTGCCACATATATGTCATCATTCACTGACTTGGTTGAACTTTTTTGATAAGAATTCATTTATTGGCTTGCTGCATATGTTCCAATCATGAAACTTGATAGTTGCATGTATCTCTTTTACTACCCTCTTACAACCAAAGTAGGTCACTGTGACCTACATTTTATGATTTAGATTCTTCACTGCTGTATTTGTTTCATATTATTTTGAAAACATTTTCAGACCAGAACAGTTGGAAGTAGAACATGTTTCTTCAGTGGTAAACTTTCCATAATAAAGGCTAGATATTGTACAATTATTGTGATAGGTTACCAATAACAAGCTAATTTTGTATGGATATGCAGACTCTATGTTGCATGTGGTGCTAATGGTGATACTTATTGATACATGCGAAGCAGGTGGCTGACGCTCTAAGGCCACTTAGAACCTGTAAAATTTATTTCCGTGGTTGGACAAGAACAACAGCTTTCCCAGCAGATTTATTGTAAATAAAAAAAGAATGCAGAAACTTTCAGAACTGTTTTTATGAAAACCTCCACTTTAATAAATTGGGAAAAATAATCCTCTGCATGTTGTTTTATATCTTTTATGCCCTGTCATTCATGGAAATATGGTAGGTTGGTAGGGAGGTGGTAGTTGTATGGTATGTCAGCTCAATACTGGCTTTAAATGCCAGTTACAAGTTAAAACAATTTTGAAAAGACTAAAAGTTAAAATGTGAAAAGAGCAAATTGCAGACAAACTTTAATTAGAAAAAGTGTCTAACGTTTTATTGTCAACATTTCAGTTGTTGTTGTTGTAGGGTTTAACGCCATTTTTCAGCACACGATAGGCTATGCATGGCAGCCAGTATTAATAGTGGAGGAAGAACCCAGGAAATCCCCGGAAAGAACCACCAACCCTCAAGAAGCTACTGGCAAGCTTTCTCACATACCCACATTGGCCAAATCTGAGACTCAAACTGACGCAGACAGAGGTGAGATGGCAGTGATCCATAATGGAGAGTGCTTTAGACCACTCGGGGCCCCCAACATTTCAGTCGGAACATATTTCCTCTATGATAATTAATATTTACATTGTCTATTGGAGACTACTAAAAGCTTTGTAGAGGTGAGCTATCTAGTTGTTGATTATTTCCTCTATGATAATTAATATTTACAGTGTCTATTGGAGACTACTGATAGCTTTGTAGAGGTGAGCTATCTAGTTGTTGATTACTTCCTCTATGATAATTAATATTTACAGTGGCTATTGGAGACTACTGAAAGCTTTGTAGAGGTGAGCTATCTAGTTGTTGATTACTTCCTCTATGATAATTAATATTTACAGTGGCTATTGGAGACTACTGAAAGCTTTGTAGAGGTGAGCTATCTAGTTGTTGATTATACTCTGGTCTAAGGTCCTTTTCAGATGTGAAGATCTTTGTTGTTTCTCACAACTTCAGTAATAGATTCAAGAAATTAATTTTTCTTTCCATGCATCTCTTCGTCATTTATCTCCCAGGGCTTCGAAACACTCCAGTATCCCCATTTTGGGGGGGATTTTAACCTTTGTAGATTTTGATTGTTTGAAGAAGAATTCTGGCAAGCAGTATTTACAGACTTTTGACTGGATATTTCAAAATACAAATTCTTGAGCTAGGGAGTAGCCCTAATGAACAGAGTAATAATTATCTATAGTAAATACACTCAAATTAGGAACAACCCTGTTATGAAAATTTTAACCAGAAACTTGTCACAAATTCTGTTTAAAAAACATTTGCCACAGATTCATCCTAAAATGTTCATGAGTTGTTTAAAATATATGCTCAAATTTGTAGTGTGCACCAAATTGTAATGATATTAAAATAGAATGGGTTAGAGCAGCCACCACAGATGTGGGAGGTCACTGGTTCAAACCCCAGCCAAGTCTTATCAAAGCAGCTGCCTTGCTTGTCATTCAGCATAAGAGGTTAGTGTTAGGACTGGTCAAAATGGTGTCAGGATAATGTGACTGGGTGGGACTTAATGCTGCATGTCTGTGGCACGATGCCTCCGTGCTAGACATCACTGTAAGCTGTCACATGGTAGACATTGTAGGAATATGACTGAATTTTTTTTCAAGCTACATTAAAAATCCAAAACACACACATGCACATTAAAATAGAACGAATTACAGAAATGATGTTAGAATGTTTATACATGTGTTTACATATATAAATGCTGGTTTTCTATTTTCAGGATACAGGAAATGATTCAGATGATTTCATGTGAGATGATATAGTCAGAAATGAGAGGAGCTTTAGCTTCAAGCATAGGCTGATGGGCAGGGATGGATAGATAGATTCAATTTCCAATTCCTTTCTTCATATCAACACTGAATCTGAACTAATGGAAAAAATACTTGGAATTTATCAGTGTGCATGGGCATTCATGTTTCATGGTTTTGCAAAAGTTAAATTTTCAGTAATTCTTTAGTGTGTGGATATATTTTTGACACAGATGTTTTTATGGCAAAGATATTCTTTGTTATGCATTAAAACATTTTTTTAAGAAGCCACATTGTCCACACAAATTTGTTACCCATTTGAATAATACTGAATTCATAATATGTTCCCAGTTGATCTTTGGATAGTTAGATATTCAGATAAATGGAGACAGACTGCCACCATTGAAAAGGTTTACTCTACATTTCAAGTAATAAATATTACTCCATTCCAGAAAATTTTAAAATGTATAAATCCAACTTTTTATGAGTCTTGAAGATACACAAAACTAAATATGTTTTGTTCTGGGCCAGCAGAAAAATTGAGTTGGATATGTTTTGTTCTGAGCCAGCAGAAAATTTGAGTTTGATATATTTTGTTCTGAGCCAGCAGAAAAATTGAGTTTGATATGGCATAGGGATGTCTCAACCTGATGATTTCAATGCATTTATAGGCCATATTAAACAAGTTATTTCTCCTGGCTCAAAACAAAACACAAAGTTTTGAATTTGTTACTTACACCCTCTTTGAAGCATTTTAGCATTACAATGGGAATGAAATTCAAAACAAATTGGGATTATTAAAAGTTTGATTCAGTGTGTCAAAACATACCAATAAGTGGGCATCAGAGAGAAGAGTTTTAACATGGCTGTGTGATGTATGATTGCTGGCAGTACAGATTATACATCTGTATCAAATGTCAGATCGTCCATGTAAGATTAAATAGGTATGTAATGAAGTTGTTGTTGTTGTTGTTGTGGGGTTTAACGCCATTTTTCAGCACACGATAGGCTATACGTGGCGGCCAGTATTAATGGTGGAGGAAGAACCCGGGAAAACCCCAGGAAAGAACCACCGACCCACGAGAAGCTACTGGCAGGCTTTCTCACATACCCACATTGGCCAAATCTGAAACTCGAACCCACGCAGACAGAGGTGAGATGGCAGTGATCCATAATGGAGAGCGCTTTAGACCACTTGATCACTCGGGGCCCCATGTAATGAAGTGTTTGTAACATTGCTTTGTTCACAATAAGGGGGAAAGAGCTTGTTGATTATTTCATTAGAAGGCATCTTAGCCTGATGGTCTTGATATATCTGTATGCCACATAAAAACTCTTTGTTTTCCCAATAACTTGAAACAAAAACATGTATGCAGTTTAGTATATCTAATGGAAAGGCCGGATTAGCAGGGCTTTGTTTTATCTGTGCCTTTCATTTTATTGTTACAACTCTATGGTCTTAAGCTAAGTAACAGAAAAGAGCAAAAACCAATAAGTTTTGTAAAATTCAGCAAATAATATATTTCATTAGAATACCTTGTGAAAATTCAACAAGAACTTACAGTAATGTTTATTAAATCCCTAACAGTCTATACAATATCCAAATGTATAAAGTTCCAACTGAATTCCTGAGGTATTCCAAATAAGTTTCAATATTGAATGTGTTGATGCGCCTGTAGTCTCAAATGGGTAATATTCCAGTATCAATTGTGATTATATGCTAACAGTTTTTTGATGTATCACAGTAATAAAATCCAAAAATGTTCTTGTTGAATTCACTATGATTCCAAATCATTGTTCTATTCCAAGAATATTATTGATGAGCACTTTGCATTTCCAACAATTAATAATATGAATATTTCTACCCACATGAAAAACTGAACATGACAGTAGGACTGATTTTACTTTAAGGTGTTAAGGCAAGAATGAGTACTTTCTCAAGTAAACATTATATTGAAAGCTAAGATACAGAAATAAAACTAGGATGAGGGTCAAAAGTTCATTTTCGGAACATTGTCAACAAGATAAGGTCTATTACTAAAATTGTAATAAAGAACATGGGAAACATCAGGTACACCATTATCCTAGACTCCAATTAAGATAAGCATGTTCATCTCCATTGACATGATCCTAATATTTAATCTATACTCACAGAAAAATATTAGCTATGTATTATGTTGTTTACAAGATCAATGTCCCTAGTCACACTGAACTTGATTTTGGACAAGGTCAGGTACAAAATACAAATGTATATAACATGGAATAGCCAACAGATAATAAAAATTAAATACACATAACAATAGTTTTAGAGGACTCATTAGCATATAGATGGTGAAATACTAATTAAATAGCTCGAATGATACCATAATCATAAACATCTCATTCACTGTATTTGATACTGAATTTCTTTTTTTTAAAAATCTTACGCGATTTTTGATGTTGCTGATGATGATGATGACGAAAATTCTCAGTAAAGCAAGTTATTTACTTCTTTCTCCATTAATGTTTATCTTGATTTTTTCTATTATGTTTTGATATCTATGGAGTATCAGTCACACTATTAAGGGGGCCCTGGTGGCCGATTGGTCCAAAGTGATTGCCTTTACTGATCACTGCGATCTCATCTCTATCCATGTAGGTTCAAGTCTTGAGGTCGGCCAGTGTGGGTATGTGAGATACAGATATGGCCATCATCTAATCTCTATCTGTGTAGGTTCAAGTCTGGAGGTCGGCCAGTGTGGGTATGTGAGATACAGATATGGCCATCATCTAATCTCTATCTGTGTAGGTTCAAGTCTTGAGGTCGGCCAGTGTGGGTATGTGAGATACAAATATGGCCATCATCTCATCTCTATCCGTGTATGTTCAAGTCTCGAGGTCGGCCAGCGTGGGTATGTAAGATACAGATGTGGCCATGGTCATATGGATAATTTTTTATCGGATACATTTTCCCATTATGTCTGACATGATGTTTTATTTTTATTTTAATATCATTTTTCATTTTTATCTTCGTAACAAGACGAAGAAATATTAATAATTATGTTAAGATTATTCAGATAATGTTGACATCTTTAATTGCTAATTAACAATCCATTCAACATAAATGATGCCCTTTAGTATCTGCTAACAACCCTTTAAAGATATTTTTTTTCAGTCTGTAATTTGTGTTAGGGTAAAACTATGGCTTTGTGTTGACATATAAGTATATTCTCTTGCTTTCTAACAAAATATAAAGTTTTGAACCAAATTGAAAATAATACACAGTGGATTTAACAACTAGACACTTTGTAATATTTTGGATAGATCAAGAAAATCAGACAATATCAACAGTGAATTCAGAAAATAGAAAGTTTCTCATAAATTGACATTGTTTTATGCAAGTTATAGCAGTAGGCATGGTCATTCTGATGCAATATGGAGAGTACCTGACTCACAAAATTGCATGAAAATGAGCTTTGTATGCATGTATTTTATTGGGACTTTGGATAGAATTCTCAGTACTGACATCCTAAGAAAAAGTGGCCTGGTATGACTTTTACCATTTTATTATTTGAAAACCTCATTGTGGGTATATTGATATGGATTAGTCAGAGATTGTTAAGATCTGTAAATATTTGTTTGTCTCTTCAATATGGGAGAGAGGTATTTTACTATCTCTGTTGTTGATGCCAGCATCTGCACACATTAAATAAGTATGCACAGTTTCATTGCATATCAACAGTTCTTTATTTCTAGGTCCCTGGCAAAAGTTTCAAATGTGTTTCATAGCACTTGCTGTTTGTGGAGGGGGCTAAAATGGCTAACATTTCACTGTGTGTCTATACTGTTTTATCTGGACTCCTGAAACTTGGTGATGGATGCATTTTGATGTGTACTACACTCTCGTAGGTCATTGTGACTCATGTTTCACTGGCTTTTGTTTAACTCTGTATTTTTTGTATTTCTCATACATTGCTCCTACTGGAATCTTCAGACCAAATATGTATGCATCTCTTAATACAACAAAAGGTCAGCATGACCTACATTTAATATTGTACTGGCTTCAGTCAGGGTTTTGCATTTAGTTCATTTCCACACTGATTTTTTGCGGCCTGTTTGCACGCTCTTGTACCTAAAATCATGAAAGTAGTTGTTGTGATGCATATTTTGCTGCTTCATTGACTTCATTCAAATGTGTTTTTGACTTTGATGATAGAATTATTCAACTAGATGACTCTGTACATTACAGTTAGTATGACACCTATACAGAAAGGATGATAATGTAACTTGCATTTCACATTTGACTGGCTTTGTAAAAGATTTTGCAATTAGCTCATCATCACACAGTGTATTTTTTATATGTTGTATACATACAGTCTGATTTAGAATAAGGAAACTTTGTGAGGGGATGCTTCTTGATGAGCACCACTTCCTCATTGCATAATTAGGTTACTGTGGCCCATATTTCTTGCTTAGCTGACTTGATTTAAATTTTTCACTTTGATGTTCACTTCTTCAGTGCTTTTTATGGTTGACTCATGAAATTGATAATGATATGCAACTTTGTGTGTGTGTGTGATCTGGATTTTTAACATAGCTTTAACAAGTTTTCAGTCATATTGCTACGATGTCTGCAGTGTAACAGTTTATAGTGATGCCTAGCACTGGAGCAGACATGTAGCATGATGTCCCACCCAGTCACATTATCCTGACACCAGGCCATCCAGTCCTAACACTAACCTTTTAACGCTGAGCGCCAAGCGAGGTAGCTGTTAGTACCATTTTTGTAAGTCTTTGGTATGACTCGGCTGGGGATCGAACCCACGACCTCCTGTATCCAAAGTGGATGCTCTAACCACTAGGCCACCGGAGCGGTCTTTGTTATCACTAACCCCTTGCGGCAAAAGAAGCACATGATGAAGATTTTATCTTTTACAGGATTTTTCATTTAGCTCAGGATCACATCAGTTTTTGTATACTATTATTACAACCATATTTCAAAAAGAGTTCTCTGTGACCTATATTTCATCCTTCTGTGATTTGTTGAGCTCTGCTGTTCATTTATTAGGTGCTTTTTATGTGCCGAGTCATGAAACATAACAATTGGTTACATCTCTATCAGCAGTACACCCTTACAACCAAAAAGGATCACTGTGACCTACATTTTATGCATATACTAAAACATAGGTTTAGTATTTTTATTAAGCTCATGCCTACATGTTTTTATTTTTGGAGCTATATGCATTCTGACCTACTCAGAAAGTGCTTCCTGAACAGTGAAGTTGGAAGTAGGAATAAAAATTGTCTATTCAGTACTTAACTTTCTACATGAATATTTTTTTAAATTACCCTCAATAGCTTAACTGTGTATTGTATATGTGAAAGAGTACCAGAGTTAGATGATTGGACTGCACGATTTTCATGTGAGGCCTCAGCTCTAGTTGCAAATCAAGATAATTACAGATGTATGAACTAAGACTGCCCAAGCTTTCATCTGACTGGACAATGGCAATAGCTTCTGATTTGGCTTTAAAGGACTGTGATTAAGAAAAATTGATCTGGTTTTTGTCCTCAGAATAGTATTTCTACTTTGATATCATAGAGAAGAATATTCCTTCTACTTTATATATTTTATTCCCTTTCATGTATGGATAGATGTATGTATGTAAGTTTATAGTTTAATATTGGCTGCATAGTGATTATTATAAATTAGGTTCAGAAAATGTTAAAATACAAAATAAAAACTTGATTTAGAAAATGGTTTAATATTTTGAAAGTTTAGTCTGAATTTATTTCTGCACAACAATGTACATTAAAATAGGTGCTAAAGAATTCCTAAAACTTAATAGAAGTGAGCTATGTAATTATTTACATTCTATTTTTTAATATGATTAAACTTTGTTCTCAAAGAATTCTAAATATGTCTTGCATGATCTCTACTATAAAACAATTTTTATTAAAAAAATAATGTATGTGCCTTCAAAATTTCTTGGTTTGATGTGCATTACATAAGAATATTGAAAAGATATTGTATGCTATACATTGATATTTGTATCACATATTTTTTGAAAGAAAACTTGTGTATAAATGTGTGACAGATTAAGGGTAAAATATGTTGGTAAACTGACCAGAGTTATGGACAATTTGTGTTTAAAGTATTTTTGGGTAAAATACATGGGTTTTTTTTTTTTCATTGAATTTTAAGTCCATGTTTATCTCATCCTCATGGCTGATTGGTTGGTAAGGGACTTACTGTGTATCGTGAGGTTGTTTTTCTGGCGGCATTGGCTTTATCATCAACAATATTCCAGTTGTGTATTAAAGTTAGATACTGGAGAATATATCAACACACATAGGTAGTAAGACAGGAGGTTCAATGGAACATGGTGAGACAATAGGTTCCATGAAACATTTGTCTTTTGTTGTCCAACAATAGTCCAAGTACATAAGACTTCACCTTTGTCAACATTAGTTGGGAATTATGAGATTTTCATATTTGGGGGCCTCGGGTGGCTGTTGTCAGAAGCATTTGCCCATACCAATCACTGCAATCTCACCTCTGCGTTGGTTTGAGTCTGGGGCTCGGCCAGCTTGGGTTATATGAGAAAGTTTGCCAGTAGCTTCCGTGGGCCAGTAGTTCTTGCCAGGGTTTTCCTCGATCAGTTATTATACTTTCAGCCATGTACAGCCTATTAGGTACAGAAAAATGGTGTTAAACCCAAAACAACAACATTTTCATATTTGTCTTCCCTGTGTACGCATAGTGAGCCAGATATATCTTTTTTCCTCAAGCATTAGTAAGAACAGTTGCAATGGCATCAGAAATTTGTGTTCAAGTTTTGCAAGTCATATGTGCAGGATACATCAGTGCACAGATGGAACTGAGCCATTTTGTCCTGCTGAATACTTGTGACTTCTTGGGGATTGCTAGCACACCCCAAACTTTAAACAGTTATGTATAATGGTCATTACTAATTATGATTAATCAGTCTTGTCATAAAATACCAGTATTTCCTGTTCACACCAGTGAATTTTTCTCTATGTCCAAATGTTAGATAATTGGAACCTTTGAAGCCACATATGGTTTTTATTCATTGTTTTGTGTGGGCTGAATAATTGAAAATGTAGTATGTGGCAGTCATTGTTCCTTTGGCTTTGTTATTCTGTGTTGACTTAAGTTGTCATACATGTAAGAGGACTATATTTCTGTGGAATTAAGTAATGCCAGCAAGGATCTCATGGGTTTTAGATATTTAGAATGGATAATGAGGCAAGTTAGACAGGTGAGAGTATTCCTAAATTAAACAGTACTTTTCAATGCTTAATAACAGTGACTGCATTAAGAGAAAGATGTTGAAATATGTTTTTGTTTTCAATTATGGTGCTTGCATATGGTATTTATGATAAGGTCATATATTTTTCATTTGTTTCATTTTTATTAAGAGACAAAAAGCTTAAAATAAATTATTAAATTTATTTTTGATAGTTCAGTAATATTCTGCTAACTGATAGAATGATAATATAATAAAAATGTTCATAATATTAATGTTATGTTCCAGCAGTAACTTCAGTCATCATTATTTTATTAGGGACATGAACATGTGACTTCAGCTCAAGAAATATATATATATATATATATATATATATATATATATATATAATGTTGAACAACATATTTTGCACAGGGAGTTTTACCAAATGTAGTTGGCAGATAGTTATTTAAACCAATTAATGTGGAGCACTGTGTGTAGATCTAAAAGCATTAATAGAAGCCGATTTTGTCCTTTTTTAACACATGTATTTTTCATAATATGAATGTGAAACCATGAAAAGAGGTCCTTTACAATCAGGTGTCCTTTATATGAAGGTATCAGCAAATACAGGTTTTACTGTCTTTATTTTGAATCAATAAAGCTCAGTTATCTGAGAACTTTCTCAGGCCCTTTTCTTGTAATCTTTTTTAGCATAAAATTTAACATTCAGTTTCAAAAACACCAAAATCAAACATGATGTTGACGAATCATTAATGTCATTGCAATTTGGATATCAGAAGTACACAAGTTGATCAGAAATTTTGGAATTCCAATAACTCCAGCTAAAGTTACAAAGTTTTCGGAACAGAATTTGAACTTTGGTTTTATGCCTTAAAATTATGACCTAGAGGTCAATTATTAAGATTATTGCCTATTTCATTTGACCACAGTTGTAAATCATGTCTTTGTATCTGTTACGTTGTTGACATTGAGTAATAGGAAAATTATAAGTAAATTCAGGTCTTTACTTTACATATCTTTCTTCCTTGTATTTTAATTTAAATTTCCCAAAAATGATTATGTTAGTCTTTCAGTTTCCTGTACTTTTATGTAATTTCTCTTTGGAGTGACATTTTTAATTTAAATGCCTTGTGAAATTTTAATACACCTTTAGTATGTAATGCAAGGCTATAGTAAAAAGTGTTGTATGGATCTGACAATGACATCATGTTGATTCCAAAATTAGCACCTTTCCCCCAAAATGTCAGATTTTAGCTCTACAGGTCATGGACATGAAGAGTTTCCTCCAGCAAGCAAATAATAACAGTCATTCTCAACATTATAGCACAAATCACAAATGTTAGCAATCTGAATAAGACACAACTTTATGAGCAGTCGAAAATAATTGGTGACATGTATTTTAACAGATGATGCAACATTAGAAAAACGACTCAATTCTGGAACAGAGACACATGAAGAAATATGTAACCTAGGTGAACCAAAAATCCAAACAATATAGCTAATCATGTTATAATCGGGAAGAAAGCCGCAATAATGCAAGAACTCAGTTATACAATATTCTCTCATATGATGTGATAGAGATTGTATCTGAGTGGCTCAAAGGGTATTAACGATGGACGCACACTTCTAGAGGCAAGGGACCCCCTCCAGATTTTATCTCCAAGCATGTTTTGGCCAACATCCGTAACACTTAATGGCTGACCACTATATGTTTGCCCCACCCCATCCCCGCTAAAATAAAATAATTCTGCCCTAGTACTGACAGATAAAAAATCTGATGATAAATAGCCCACGATTTTCTCTGTCAATATCCTTTTCGTCACTCCACTCTAAATTATCTCTCGTATTCCACTCCGGCATACATAGTCTAACTAATACGTATTTACTCCATAGTGGTAATGGATTCAAACCATCTGCATGGCAGTTACTGATGTTTTGGAGGAATATACTCAACTTTAAAACTTCATGTTTAAGAGGTCAGTTAAAATGTTGAAGCAAATATTTTAATATTTGTCAAATTTTGGCATCGTTTTAAAAAAACTGAAAGAAAAAATGTTTCTTCTCATGGGATTTTTTGTGATATTTTTGTCCATTTGCAGTTAACAAAATGCACTATATTTACCATCAACATTTATAATTCGTCCCTATTTGTAGTGTTTGCTGTGCTCATTCAAAGTTACATAAACAAAATACAAGGTGTAATAACTAAGGTGGTATGATAAACTTGAATGAAATGTCTTTATGATATATTTTCTGTGTGAATCACTGCTAAAGTAGTAATCCCTTATTGATTGCACTATGTGACAAACATTTTTGTTCCTGGGTAGTAAGTGTTACTTCGTAATTGTTTATGCCTAAAAAGTATAGAAAATGGCTTTTATTCCCTACAAATATTGGTTTTATGAACAAGACAGAGATATTTTGAAATTTACCAATTTCCACTGAGAAAATGGACTAATTTGTCTTTTCCTTCACATAAAGTCAGAAAAAACCCAACAACATATGAATCAAAATTAACATGCATTTATCTAAAGTAATATAAAACTGACCACAAAATATTTAGAAGTGAGTAATTTTCGAGATTTACAATTATACTATAAATCACTTTCACAAATCAGCCTCCAAATGTAGTCTCCCATCATGTTCTCATTATACTGTCATTGGTAGCTGCGTTTAAAGTCCAGCATATCCTGGTGGAAGCGCTCGCCTGTTCCACGTTCTCCTTGAATTTATCAAGATGAGCATCAAGGTTATGGACTTTGAGGGACATCCTGCAGCCCATTGTGCCACAGTTCTTCACCAGTCTCAACAAGCTCCACCTAGTTTTCGGCTCTGTGATTGCCTAGGAAGCCCTGAATCACTGCGACAAAGCTGTTCCAAGCTGCCTTCTCCTTACTAGTGAGCTTCTTGGAGGAATTCATTTCATTCCAAGAGCTTTATCTGTGGTCCGACGAAGACACCGGCTTTGACCTTTGCCTCAGACAGATTAAGGAAGAAGTCTAGAAGGTACTTGAAGGCTGCCGACTCCTTATCTAGAGTTCTGACAAATTGTTTAATAAGGCCCAATTTGGTGTGCAGTGGTGGCATCACCACATTTCGGGGGTCCACCAGTGGCTCCCACTTGACGTCGTTCCTCCTCAAAGAGAACTCGGTCCGCTGTGGCAAGTCCCGCCTGTGGTAGTGCGCACCGGTGTCCCTGCTGTCACAAAGGCAAAGATAGCAAGGAAACTTGGTAAAACCGTCTTGGACACCCATCAGGAATGCCACCATTTTGAAGTCTCCGATGACCTCCCAGCAGTACTTATCATACTTCAAGGCGTCCAGCAAGGTCTTGATGCTGTTGTAATCCTCTCTTAGGTGAGCCAAGGGAAGAGATGGGTTCTTGTTACCATTATGGAGCAGCACGAATTTGAGGCTCCTGGATGAGCTGTCAATGAAGAGGCGCCACTCATTCTGGTTACAGGCGATTCCGATTGCCTCGAACAGACTGGTCACATTGTGGCAGAAGCAGAGCCCATCTTCACGGGTGAAGAAGCTGGAAAAAGCTTGGTGACGCTTCCTCTGATCTGCGACTTGCACACTTTCATCCAACAGGTTCCACTGCTTGAGCCTAGACCTCATAAGCTCGGCATTGGACTTGGTGAGACCAAGATCTTCTGATCAAGTCGTTGAGGTCTTTTTGGTTGGGGTAGTATGGATTTCTCTTAGCTCCATCTCTGAAATTGTGATCTGGATCTACAACGTCTTCCTCGCTCTCTGACTTGTTGCTCTGTTCCAAAGACGGCTGATCTCTCTCCCTGAAGGAGTGGGTACGGGGAGCTCAGGGCAGTGTGGCACCGGTGAGATGGGTGAAGGAAGATCCGGATAGGTGATAGCAGGTGCATTCTTGTCAGTCCGACGTTTGGAAGGGTCCAGCATGCAGAAGTAGCAATTGCTTGAGTGGTCAGTGGGTTCCCGCCAAATTCTTGGGATAGCGAACTTCATGGCTCTCTTTTCCTCTCTTCCATCATACAAAAGTACATTTATTTCACCCATGACTAATGTATAAGAGATTCTCTCAACATTTGTCATATACATTTTTTCAATAACATTGAAAATTGTACAACATTTTAAAATTAAAAACGTTTACAATTTAAAAAATTTTAACGAATTTTATAACAAAATACCGAACAACAATTGTCCATCTTTCCTTCCAGATGTTTTTTTTTTGTGTTTTTTGGGGGGTTTTTTTGTAGTGTTTTTGCAGTGCTCGCATGTGAAATGAGTTGCCCATGGTTTGTATTGATCCCCGAGAGACATGCCGAAATATGCCTTGTAGGCCTCACACATGTTAACAGATGCTTCCACGGAGTCTTTTTCGCTCTTGTCTTGATAAATTTGCCGCAGACATAGCAGCCTCTTGATTGTTACGAAATACTTGATATGGCTTGTTTAGACCACCATAAATTCTAGTACTTGACATGTTTCGCGCGCCATAGTTTCTTGTAAATATACTTTTTCTTTGCATCGCGTGACGCCTTCATTGCTTGCGCGGCACGTGCATAATATATGTTAACGCGCGCGACTATATATATTACTTAGGGATATTGACTGACACAGCCATTAGAAGGAAGCTCTTTATGTATTTAGCTGTCGGGGCGGGATCGCCAGTATATCTTAGTTTGAGCCAACGAGTAGGGTGAGTTATATTTTTAATCAACGTTCTTTTTAATTAATGTTCAGTTTCGCAAAACACGTTCAATGTTGAATTATACGTTTGCGTTGTTTTATCGTACTTGTAGTTTAATTCATCAAGAGTGTATGGCTTATGTAATTTGGTAGAGAGAGATATACGATTCGGATTATTAACAGGGATTTGAACATATATGCAATACTCCTGTTGGTAGGTCATCTTGTCGCTATTATAACTAATACTGAAGACGTATTACGTATGTATTAGAGTTTTAGTATATCCTATTTCTATTTTTTTTTTGTATGCCATTCGTACGTCATAGTCGTACATATGGAATATTTCAGGTGTGTTAGTGTTAATCCATTTGAAATGCACAGATATTTTAATCAAGATACACACAAAGCAGACAATTTGGAAAGTTGTTTCTTTTCATATTCAGCCAACTAGGTGTGGATAACTAGGTGCGGATTGCTAGTTGTGGATAACTAGGTACGAGTATCTAGGTGCGGATAACTGTGTGCGGACTGACTAGGTGTTGCCAGAGGCCGTAGCAATAGTCATGCAAAACCGCCAGGAAAGTGCCAACGTACATGTGCATGAGAAGTCTGGATGGTTGAAGTGACCGAGCCGGGGAGCGGGTGAAAAGGGCATATGAAATGTCAAGTAAACATTGGACATGTTTGACTACAAGAATTTCATTATAGTGTTCTTCGTCATGGTTTTCCACTGGATCCATATTATGTACCTTTGTATTTATTTTGATGTCATGTTACTTTAGTGTGAGAGAATACTGCATCTTTGTATTGTCACTTGTATACGTGTTGGTTATTTCTTAAATACCAATTCCGTCTCAAAGGGTGTTAGCTCGATTACGTTACATTGATGCTATCTCAGAAAATGCAGACGTGTATCCACTTAGGCAGCTGGAACTAAACTGAACTGGTGGTATTGAGGCCACTGTATTCATAGCTATTTATATTACTGGAAAATTCTAGAAGTTACTCCAAGTATACTCAGCACTGAAACATTATGGAATGTTCTGGAAAATAGGTAAATTACAAAATATCACTGTCCTGGTAACAAAAGCAAAGTTTGTAGGGAATAATAGCAATTTTCTATACTTTTGAGGCATAAGCAATTAGGAAATAACACTTACCACCTTTGAACAAAAACAAATTGTTACACGGTGTTATTCTTGGCCTTTTGGGGCTCAGAACTTCTGCCAATTCCCAAACTAAAAACCGTCCATTTTTTCGTCTTAACGGAAACAATTCCCAATCAGAACTTTATAAAAGAAGTCCATGCCCTTTACTAGGCTGACTTTGTGACATAAATTATTATATCTTTAGTGTAATAAAGAATCTAAAAAGTCAAAATTTCAGATGGTCCATGCTTGACTATAAGCTATGGGGAAAATGGCGAAAATAGTGTAGTTAAAATAAAGTCTTCAAAAGAGCCATCTAAACTTCTAGTTAGCATATCTTCAGTTCAAATTATGCAAATACTGATAAAATGCTATTATAATTTTATAAAAATATGAAAAACGTTTCTTTTTTTTCGTCATTGTAGTCGCTGTATCAGTTAGGTTACTGTCGAAATTCGGCAACAGTTCTCGTTTTATAAATCATAGTTTCATACTTTTGTAGGACAAAGTTATTGTTTAGTATTTTCGCAGGTTGCATCCTCTGGGTCATAATTCGCTTCTGACTGGGTTAAGAAAATTAAAATCTTGTATTCATTTTCTTTTTTCAAGGTATGGGGCGAATTTGCGGCAGTAACTCCGCAAGTAACAATGTAATTCTGGCATTTACAATCATTAAACTGGCACCAAAAGTGATTACATTTCTTAAAACTTCTTTTTCTAACCTTCCACCGTTTACTTTGAATGAAATATTGACACAAACTTCGGAGTCTATTATTATTATTAATGCATCATATTGAAACAAAATGAGGTAGGTTAGTAATAAATCAACATAGAGCGAAGTGAACTTTGCTTTCTGGGTCAACTGAGCGAGGTAACAGATTCAAGAGCAACTAATTCGCTGAATCACCATCTAACGTAGATCGAGGGCTATTTAATTATTTAATATTCAGAAATCTTTTCTTGTCAATTTTTGTGAATCAGAAGTTGATAAAACAATTTCAGAATTTCCCAATTTGATCAATAATTCCATTGTCCCCTAGCACCATTTTGAAAATGGTAGAACATCCCTGTCTCGACTCTTGCATACATCCATTCTGTATTTAGTGTCACTGACCATGCCGTGGTGAATATATACTTACATTTTATAGGATAACTGACGAAGCAGGTAGAGCCTAGCTGTACTCTAACTTTCAGTTAGGGTACGATTTCTACGCTCCCAAGTCCATCGGTCTCATCAAAGGATGTATCGGCGTCCCATAACACAAATACTTAGCTACAAGTCGGCTGGAATAGCTCAGCTGTGATAGCATTAGACTGTATATTTAAACAAAAGCAAGCATATCGTTTTGAAATAAACTTCACTTTCAAAAGAAACGATAACAAATTTAAGACACCGATAATGTTGAGAGAAAAAAAAAAAAAACATTGCGCATATCCACAATCGTACTTCAGGATTAATATATGGCCACACCCACATTCGTAAGAGACTTTAATTATTCTATAAATGAATTTGATATTTACTAAATATTATATTAATTGTAGTCTTTTTCAGCTTTACATATTATCTACTGCATTTTATTCCTATTTCGATTTGTTTCAGCATTCTACTTTTAATTTCGCACAAATATACACCATTAAAGCACATGATCTAAATTCTAGGAGTTTAAAAATCTTCGTCAATCTTGTAACATGTTTTAAAGATCATTTATTTCATACAAGACAATATTATCACCATGATAATATTCCGGTAGTTTCACAACTTGTCTTTATTGTGCTAACATTTTTTTTTTTCGTTATCCACAAAACAAACTTAACCTGCTGTATTCGTCTTATTTGATATTATCTTTGTTTCGTAAAGATCTGAACTGCAAGAATACCCGTGCATCCCCACAGTTGTCCCCCACTGGCTATCCGCCGCACAGGTCTTTCCTGTTAAATGCTTGCGGAACTAAGTTTATAAATTAATCGTGTCGCCCTAAAAAGGGGTACTACTTACTTAGCATAAGACCCACTTGTTGAAATATTGGTAAGTTGGACTTGCTATTTTTAGCAATCAGATCAATTAATGGGACGCTACTGGTCTTTCCTCTAGTGTTCTATCGCATAGAATGTTATTGTTCCTTATTTTCGGATGGTTTCATTTCTAACCATTCCTTCTTTGCTCATTCTTATTAGGCATAAAATATTTATTTCGACATTTGTAGATACAAAGTGAAGCAAGTCCTTGGTAATGTATCATTTTCGTGTTTCAATTTTGTCACTGGCACTCAAGACGCGACCCATTCACATTGGTGCGGATGCTTAGCTCAGGTATTCGACTTTTAATGCTTACACAAAGTTTGATTTACTATTATACCTCTAAGGAATGCCTGACTATTTTCTTCCTCTACAGCTCGACATTACCATTGCTCGCCCCCGCCTTATATACAAGTACAACGCACTAAGGTCTCACTGGACAGTTTATCTGGTGAATTTTCATCCGACAATGACCTATTGCAGAAAAATGAGAATAATTTTACACCAAAGATACACGTTCCCCCTCCCCCCGCAGAAAAAACCAACAAAATACAAACGAACAAACAACAAGCTAATGATTTTTGTTGAAAGCATGCATGTGAGATTTTGACTGCGGTAATCAGATTAATTCCTTATACAACTGCTGGCTTTTATACTGAACCAACACTGCCACCAGCCCCTTTTTTTTACATTAATTTTTGACAGCAAAGAGCTATTTTGAATATTTTCCTGTGACAATGCAGCTAAAAGAATCAGTATGTGGCTTATGCATGAATAAAGTTTTTGTACTATAACAAATTCTCATACTTTCCCTCACCCTTCAATCATCTCGATTTTTAGATAACTCAAAGTAAATCTAAACCACATTACAGATTTAGCTTCTGTGTGAATTTATAAATGTGAGGTTTATGATAATTAGATTCAAACCTTCTACCTTTATGTCAAGATACGAAACTATCCAGTGAGAATTTTACGAATAGCTTGTCTGGTTCTGTGCTAAGTATCCTGCCTGCATTGCACTCCGCTTAATGTTCCTCTTAATCGTTGGCAAAATTAAGTTTGTCATATATCACCTCATATAAATTTCTAGGTAATGTTTATCAAGGAATCGAGTGGAGAATGAATATTTTGGTTGCGCCGCGAGAAATGTGCAGGGTTAAAGGAGCGGCGTTGTGTGCAGTCCTTTCCTTCCTGCTCTTTTACGATAGTGCTTGTATTCCCTCCTCTTTGTTTGTGCCCCTCCCCAACCGAATTTAAAAGTGAAAAGCGTCAAGGATTTTAAAAAATGCACAAAACTTAGTCATGTCGATCATTGATGTATAATTTCTAACCTGTCTCCAAAGGGTGCCTAACACTGTATAATTATTGGTGTTTCAACGAAAACGGAAGCCCCCGATGTAAACCTGCAAGTAACTGTTCGCTGCCCATTGTTTCTAGAATAGTCTTTCAGTAAACACTGACTTGTCTGCGTTCAATATTTGCAATGTCTTGTTTAGTATTTCTTTAATAAATTGCACAATTAAATAGGAGTAACCCTTGTATGTGTTCAAGGAGATATAAATCCCATATTTATGGAATGAATGAGATTTTTGTAAAGATGGTGAACAACATTACATTTGGTTTTTGAAAAGATTGGCTGGCAAATATGGCGAACAAGTTGACAGTATCTGGTACCCTCTGACGACAATCTGGTTTGAACTTATAAATCAATTAATATAATAACTAAATTTTATTCATTTTTTTAATATCCCTGATATTTTCTGTTTTTAAAACCGGTGGGGAGGGGTTTCAAGCAAACAGGATGGTGTGAGAATACTATACTAGAACTCGCACCCCCCTGTTTGCTTGCACCCCATACCGATTTTAAAACCGGAAAGCATCAACAATATGAAATATGCACAACACTTAGTGTTATGAGTCTATCCTCTTAAAATAGTAACATAAAAGAGTGAAAAGACACACCCTTTGTAAATTTTATTTGAATTTCAGCAAATAATTTATTTGCCTAGAATACAAAGTGAAAGGAAACAAAGAACTTACGGTATTGCGAATTAAATCCCAAATAATCCCAGAATTACAGGCACAAGTTATAATAATTTAAAGTTCTGATTCACTTTAGTAGAAATCCAAATTAAGTCCAACGCTGAAGTGTTGATTTGTCTGTGATGACCTGTATGATGCTGATGTGCCAACGGTCTTTTGTCGAAACACAGTAATATAATTCCATGTGTAAATTCACTAAAAATCCCAGTGAATGTCTTTGTCCAAGATATTTTGTTTAATGAGCACTCTGTATTTCCAGAGAAAATTCACTTGAATAATTTGAAGAAATAAATTCCAGCCCAAATGAATACTGAACAAAACAATAATAAAAAACTGATTTTGCTAGAGCTTAAGCATAAACGAATATTTTTTTTCTTCCAGTAACAAGATTATATAGTCTTCTACTTGACCTCGGGTCACAATTAGCATTTTCTAAATAAAAAAGACATTACCTAATGCAAAATATCCTTCTAGAAAGTTCTTAATATTTTTTTTTAAAAGTGCAAGCTATAATTAGCAGTCTCGTACTAAAATTATAATATATAATCTGTAACCTGGACAATGTCAGGTACACCAGGTAAATTGTAGGGGAATTCCAATAACCTAGACCAAGACGCAATAAACATATTTATTTTTTATCAATAATGATCGTGATAATAAACCCATACACAGAGATAATTTTTAGCTGTGTATTAGTTGCTTACATAATAAAATTTAAAAACATTAAAAATCAATAATTCAGGTAAAGTAGGAAGTAAACTTGATTTTGGACAAGGTTAAGTCCAACATACAATGTTACATTACAATAGCGAATAATGAAATAATAACATACAACAACTAGCTAATAATGAAAATTAAATGTATATAACATTAGTCATTTCATTCATTACTTTATAATTTCTAACCTGACTGTCGCCAAATGGCCCCTAACACTGTCAACTCATTGATATCTGAAAGCAAACGGAAGCTCGCGATGTAACCAAGCAGGCAGACTGCTCGCTGTCCTTTTCTGGTTTCTAAAATAGAACATGCAAAAAACTGCCTCGTCTGCATCCAATATTTGCAACGTCTAGTTTTAATACTTCTAAAATAAATTAAACAAATAAAAAGAGAAACTCTTGTTCAAATAGATGGGACTCCAAAATTTACGGAATTATTGAGATTTTCAGTGATGGTGAACTACAACTCATCGGCTATTTGAAAGACTCGCCCATGCAAATATGACGACCGTGTTACTAAAGAAACTCCCGTTTGATTAGAAACTCCAAGTTTATATTCTATAGAATCCCATGGAGACAATCATTTGGAAATTATAAGTCAATAATGAAATGAATACAATTTTTGGAATTTTTGATATGTTTGAAGCCTTTATTTTTAAAATCGATGGGGGGTGGGGGTGGGTGGCAAACAAACGGGAATACTGCAGTAAAACATTTGTAAAAATAATTACATGACAGAATTGCTGGTTAAGCTTGAAGACAAGATAACGAATGCTATTGTTTGTTTCGCAATCCATAGCTCTTGATAGCGTACATGTGATATATTTTGTGTAACATAAAAACATCATGGCTTTTACGACTGCGGTACAATGAAACATCCTCAGCAAGTTGTCAATTAAATATCTATTCCATGATTATTTCAACTTTGTTTAACAGTCAGGATAGCAAAGCACTTAATAAAACCCATCAAAGTGTACTGTTCCAATACTATCCAACTTCTTGTCGTCTCCAATTAGACTTTTTCGGTTCCAAAACACTCTTCATTACTTTTCGCCTAGTTTGTTTCCTATCCGGCATATCTGGCGTTCCAACTAAAGACATTTACAACAACGATCGATTCTATCTACTTGCATCTCACAATTTTATAAGGAGAAGGAAATACCATGAATATTTCATCATATACTTTGGCCATGTACGTATACCATTATTTAAAGGTTAAAACAACAGCTCAGTGTTCTTTAAATGACCCCATAAACACAGAATATCAGAATAAATAAAAAATATTACTAATATTAAATTTTGGATGATTCAATCATAATCGTGTTATTGTTATCGCATTATTCCCTCTAGCGATCCATGTCCCCAGTACCTCCTCATAATAGAAGGCTTTGATTCTTTTAAGCAGTTCTCCAGCTCTACCGAAAAAGAGTGGTATTATCCCCTTTACCCTCAGAACACTTCTAGCTTATCTTCTCTGCCTATCTCCACAAGTCTAAAACACTTCCTTCGCAACGTGTTGTTTTCTATCGTTTCCTCTTATTGGTATGATTATCTAATGTCTAAATAAAGACATGAATGTGATTTTATCTTTTTCTATTTCCAAACAGATGAAATTCAAAATTGTATCAGCTGTGTTAAATCCTTTTAACACAAAATATCTATGTTCGTTCGAGAAAGGGCTCCCTACTGCAACAAAAATATTCATCTCTGTAAGGAATTCATAACTGAGGCATGGTTAATCTTTAGCAAAATACGGACCGTCATGAACAACGATATATTAATATCAATGTTATAAGTATGATTTTCAGTTTCAGATTCTAGCAGATTATAATGGTTAGTAGTGACATTTGATACCAGAAACTATCAACAGGTCCGGTTCTGTTGTTTATCTTCTCATGGCTAACTGAGCCTGGACTTCTTCCTGCCCTTGGATAAGGCACAAATGTTAACTTAATTAAGATCCCTTATATCTAACCCTTACTAAAACAAGAGCAGAGTGGTAGAGCAAGAAGTTATGGGCATGGTACTGTAAGCAACACTGGTTTTTTAGTTTGTGTGAAGATTTTAGCTTTTTTTTAGATAAAGTTGTAGAACCCTTACTTGGTGTTTGTGTGTCCTTTGAACCCGAATGTAACATTTTGATGGCAGGGGTACGGATTCCATTAATTCACTGCGAATTATTTGGAATTGTTAAATACGTTAAAATTGTGTTTGACACTTCTGAAAGCTGTGAATTCAGCGAATATGTGTGTGGTATTTGCAGTGAATGGTTGTACTGTGTGTATAACGCACAGCTGCTGATTGCTAAGTACACAGCGTGTATCACTGTAACGAATGTACACGTGTCAGCCCAGAAACTCGTAGATAATTAAAGCTAGTCCAGTGGCTGCGAATAGTGATAGAACTTACAGTATGTACTTAAAGTTTGGAAGTATGTCGATTGCTGATGACGTCGAAGTTGAGGGATCAACGGTTGCTTCAGGACGACCATGAAGAAAAACGTCAGCAAAGAATTTTATGGAATTTATAGATACTGAGATTGCTGAGTATGAAGAGGAACATGCAACCACCCAAGGAAACAAAGCGAAAACCAAGCGCAAAAATAATGAAATAGAATTGGAGTTAAGACAGAAGAAGTTTGAATGAAAAATGGAAAGAGAGAAATTAAGATTAGAAATGAAGCGTTTGGAAATTGAGTTAGAAAGAGTAAGGCAACAGGTATATGACCATGAAAGAGGAGAATATATTATGACTTTCCTAGCTGAGTTTGAATCAATTGCAAAACATGTCAAGTGGTCTGACGAGTTGAACGTATTACAGCTAAGAACTCTCTTGACAGGTGAGGCTAGATATGCTACAACTCAAGCTTGTGGCGATTACCTGGAACACAAGAAAGGACAGATTGATCGCTTTGGAAAGAGACCGCATGAACATTTCACTGCGTTGGTGAGCATGAAGAAGGAAAGCGCCGAGATGTGTCATGGTCCGATTGCCAGGATTTCAAGAATAAATTCTAACGAAGACAAATAATTGGGTCACGACCATCCAAGAAACCTTTAATGTGTTGATCAAACATATTACACGTTTCATTGATGATCGTGACCCAATTATTTGTCATCATTAGGAATTTTTCCTGAAAGCCTTGCCACAAAATCAAGCAGTGCGGATTATGAGGAACAAGGGCTTTACTCCAGCTGTAGAGAGCTAGGGAAGATTATAGTCCCACCCATGTACAACAGCAATGGCAGAAGAATATAAATGTGAATAGTAAGAAGACGAATATTCAGAACTTATAGCAGCAAGCGAAATTAAAATCGACGAACGACCAGTATAACATTAGAATAGGCAGTGTTTTTGATGCTGGCAATGGTTACATATTGCAAAGTATTGCCCAACAGATGACACGAAATATCGTGGCAACCCAGCAACCTGTTTTATTAAGCCAACAATTGGTGAAAGGCTGTTTTCGGAAACAGAATGTGTAAATGGGCTCGAGATCATGTCTGTGAAGGACACTGGCTCCGATATGACCTTGATAACAGAATATCTCGTTGACGAGAGTTGCAAGCTGGAGGAGCACAAAGTTACATTATACAGAGCAGTGTGTCAGCCATTGACCGCACAGTTGGCTATGGTAAATATCGACACTACGTATTATAAGGGACCAGCAAAAGTGAGTCTTGTTTCAAATTTAGCCGCTGAAGCCATATTGGGGATGGATATACTGAGCAAGAAAGGGTCATTTGTTTTTACGAGGTCGATGGTAAAAGGATTCGACGATGAGAGGACTGTGTAAAATACTGACCAATGTGAGGATGAGGATAAGAATGAAGTTGTCAACAACAGCATCGAGATAGAATATACTGATCATCGTGATGCCATTGAAGTTGACAAACTTTCAGACATGTTGTCGAAACTACAGATTGTGGATATTTCACTGCAAAGTATTAGAGAGAATTCATTTGCTATGGGTGAAGAGGCTGAGGTGAAGCCAATTGTATTCTACTGAGAGAATGATATTTTGCGGCGAAAATGGCAATCTGGTGATGGTTCGCGTGGACGGGAGCAAATTGTTGTACCAGCAAGATTGCGAAATAAGATAATGGAGCTAGCACACGATCGACACCTTGCAGGTCACTTGAGTTAGGAGACAACAAACGAGAGGATTCTCCAATCGTTCTTTTGGCCTGGAATGTTTTTCGATGTAAAAAGATATTGACATCGTTTCATGAATGTCAGATGACATGAAAACGGACTGCAGGTGAGAAAGCACCAACGGTTTGCCTACAGGTAATAACAGAACCGTTCTAAAAAATTGCAATGGATATTGTATGACCTCAGTCTAGAACGAGGTCGTGACACAAATACATTCTGACGGTGGTTGATGGTCCAGCGATGTATCCCGAAGCTTTTCCTTAGAAGGATATGGAGACAACGAGTGTAGCTAGGGCACTGATTGAGCTGTTTAGCCGTGTTGGTTTTCCAAGGCTTCATATTAACAGACAAAGAGACGAATTTCACTAGCACCTTATTGTTTGAGCTATTGGGTATCCGCGTAGTTACAACAAGCCTTATCACCCACAAGCGAATGGAAAGGTAGAACGTTTTAACGGGACGTTGAAGTCAATGTTGCGGAAGTTCTGACAGACAACAAGAAATAATGGGATGAGATCTTACCACATTTGTTGTTTACATACCGCGAAGTCATACATGATGAGACTGGATTATAACCCTTTGAGAAAGATCCAGTCGTGTTGCATAGTTGGCAGAGTAGAGGGCCAATGCTGAATGTTCGAGGCTTGTTTATGGGAGAAAAGGGTGTCGGTATGAAGTCAGTCGTGGAACATGCTGTGAAAATACGTGTGAAGGTGGCTGACAATGGGACTCTTGTTAAAGGTAATCTGTTGGATCGCCAAAATAAAATCAAGGCAATATATGATCGTCAAATGAAAACACGAGAATTTAGTCCAGATGATGACGCCCTTATTCTCTTGACATCAAGTTCGTCTAAGATGAAGGCACAATGGCAAGGACCTTATCGTGTGGTCCGAAAGGTAAACGATGTTAACTACCAGGTATATGTACCCGGTAGGCGCGGTACGGTAACCTATCATGTACTCTTACTGCGTGGATACAAGCGAACTATGCCGCTGGCGACGCAGGCAGACGAGAACGATGGTGTGGATATTGATTTTCCTCCAAGAGCAGGTGAAGGTGATGCTGGTGTTAAGCTGGGGGAGGGGGGGGGTCAACTTATCGAAGGAGCAAAGAGATGATATTAGAAATCTTTGCAACGAATTTCATGATGTTCTAGCAACAAGGCCTAGTCGAACAATCATCCTGATTCACAGTATCAAGACAACTTCGGAGACACCAATTAAACAACGGACATAAAGAATGCCTTTTGCGCAACGGAACGAGGTGAAAGAAATAGTGGATGAAATGCTAGAGCACGGTCTCATTCGGTCATCTATACTCCATGGAGTTTGCCTTGTGTATTAGTTGACAAGAAAGATGGTCGTTGTAGGGTTTAACGCCATTTTCAATATTGACTACACATGGCGGCCAGTATAAATGGTAAAGGAAGAACCCGGGATAATCCCGGAAAGAACCACCGACCCACAAGAACCTACTGGCAAGCTTTCTCACATACCCACATTGTCCGAATTAGACACGCAAACCCACGCAGACAGAGGTGAGATGGCAGTGATCCGTAACTGTATAGAGGTGAGCTTATGAGACCACTCGGCCACTCGGGGTCCCCAAGAAAGATGGAACTCTTCGGCTATGTATAGATTACCGCAAGCTTAATACTGTTACCTTATTCGACTCGCATCCAGTCCCATGAATGGATCTGTTTGAGAATATTGGTTATGGAAGTTACTTGAGGATTACTTGCAAGTACCTCTAGCTGAAGAATCGAGGCAAAAGTCTGCATTTGTGACTTAGTTTGGGCTCTAAAATTTAACGTTATGCCCTTCGGTTTGAAAACGGCACCCGCCAGTTTCGCCAGACTGATCGACTTACTGGTGTGCGGACTACATAATATCTCAGCATATTTTGACAACATCATTGTGTCAAGCAAAACTTGGTCAGAACATATAGAAAATGTGCATGCATTGCTGCAACGTATACCGGAAGATGGCCTTACAATAAATCCGTCAAAGTGTGAGTTTGGAACAGCTGAGATTGAATGCCTTGGGCATATCATTGGAGGAGGAAAGATTAAGACAGACGACAATGAAATTAGAGCAATGTGTGAGTTTCTATTACCAACAACGAAAAAGGGAATACGCTCATTTCTTGGAATGGTTGGATACTACTGAAAATTTATTAAGAACTTTGCCGAAGTAGCAGTACCATTAGCCTCCATGAGCAGAGTTGTAAAGCAGGCAGTTATGGGCATGGTACTGTAAGCAACACTGTCTTTTTAGTTTTTGTGAAGATTTAAGCTTTATTTTATATTAAGTTGTAGGACCTTTACTTGGTGTTTGTGTGTCTTTTCAATGTAAGAATCAATATAAAATTGATAACGGAATCGACTGCAGTAAAATCTGTTAGATGATACGGTCTCAAATGAACAATGCATATGTACTTTTCCTCCAGAATATCGTCACTTTCATCCATCATAGAACACGGATGGTACTTGGGTCTTAGTCTCTTGTAAATTTATGGCAATCATCTATCACCATATATCAGTTTCGACTTAATTTTATCACGGTATCGATTGAATTCTTTTACGACGCAGTCAGAAGTATGCAATACCTTACAAAATGGGTATAAAAGTACTGTATGTAAATTAGGAACTACCAATTGGTAGGGTAAGGGCATCAATTTATAGTGTAATTATCGACATAGCTAATTAGTCAACACAGAAATCAAAGCGACATTGTTAGAACGTTCAAGAGGACAACCCTTGGGAAGCATGGTTCATCAAGCTGACCAATGAGGTATGATTCAATGCTTACCTGAACCAAGGGAAACCAGTGTTCCGAAGGGAAAACGACCCAAGCATTCAAATGGCAGACATAAGTGTCAGTGGAGTGGCGTACATAAAGTTAAATGTGAATATGGAGTAGTATCTCAAAGCAGATATTCATTTCAGGACAATGCGGATGGGGAGCGCCTAAACAGCGAGAAGGCTCTTAAAACCTTGGAACCGTTGGGTAAAAGTAAGTGACGTGTAGAGAAAGTTCTGAGACAGAGAAGATCCCCCTGCTTAAAAAGCAAGCGAGAAGTCTCAAAATGGACGGCATAACGTACCTTGGAACGCTTGTGATTGAACTGCGAGGACGCCTGATTTCGTCAATGAACCTCAAGAAGTTATAACTATCAGTGATTAACCTGTTATATATATCAATAGTCTTTAAATTTGTGTCCATAACTGCAGATTGCAATGAGCTATAAATAGGTGCTTACTTTTAAAGTAGGCCTTGATAATTAAACTGTTTACAAGTTTAGGGTAAAGAAAATATTGGGAGAATTTAGAATTATACTTAGCATAACAGGAAAGAAAGCCATGTAATCCAGAGGTACAAGCATAGAACGCAAGCGGATTATCAACGTTAAAGACAACATACATGGACTCAACACTAACCACAAATATCTCATTACGACAATGTTAGATGATCGTAATTACGAAAAGACGTTAACAAATATGCCTTAGACGTAAATAAACAGGTCATCTGAGGAAAGACTGTACGCAGAAACGCCCTTCCAATGCGATGGTAGCAGTAACAGGGGGGAGCACTCTCTCCCCCAAAGCACACCACTACCGAAGATTAACAAAGTGACAAACCCTAATCCGGTTACAGCTGACACAAAGATAACCGTTAGACCGGAAGAAACAGTTGAACCTCAAGAAGTTATAACGATCAGTGATAAACCTGTTATGAATATTTATATTGGATTTAACTTTGTGTCCATGACTGTAGATTGCAATGAGCTATAAATAGGTGCTTACTAGTTTTAAACTAGGCCTTGATAATTAAACTGTTTACAAGTTTGGTATAATTTCCTATTGGATGATTAATTCACGTGGGTTGTGTTGTGACATGAGATATGCAGGAATTATTGCGACTTAAGACTGGTAGTAGAATCGTGAGGCTTTATATAATGATGAAGAATAGAACAATTAATTCCTATTTCCTGTGTTTTTGTATCGGTCTGCAGATGTATTTACTATTTTGTTTAGAGTTCATTTGAGAAGAATCGTTTGTTTGGATTTATTCATTGGAAGAACAAAGTGCTTATTGACTTTGAACTAAAAAATTATTAATGGATTATTGTGAAGTCATTCAAAAGAGTTCTGGACAGTGTCATTGTGATACATCAAGACTGTTGGCACTGCAGCATATTCAAGGATGTTGTTGCATCAGCACATTCTAGGCCTGGAATTCATTCGGAACACCGTTTTATTTCTTACATGTGATATAACGTTTTAGCATTAATTTGGATTCATTTCACAATACTGTAAGTTTTTTTCAAATTTTCAGTTTATAATTTAAAGATTTAAATTATGTGTTACTTAATCCATTATAAATAAGAAATATAATCAATACTCTCACATTAAAACGCCAATAAGTATTTTCTTCAATTATAAATAACGGAGGAAAATATAAAAGTAAAAGTGACATTGAATAGAATAATGCACTATACAGGTTTAGTACTGAAATGTTAGAATGCTTTAGAATGCTATACTCGGAATTGTATACAAAATGAGCCAACTGATGACAATTTACTTGACATTTTCAAAACAATCTACCTAGAATATCTGACTAACCTAATAAACTTCTAATTCGTATTATCACGAAGGGAAAAAATTGAAAGTTTATAAATATGATGGAAAATAAGAGTAGTGAAGTGGGGCACTCTAGGGACAATGGGAATTACCATGAAAAACACCCCTGGGTCACTCTGGGGACTATGTAAATTTAACATGGGGAAAATTGCTGGGTCACTCCAGGGACAAGGGAAATTTAACATGGGGAATAGAGTTTGGGTCTGTCTAGGGACAAGGGGAATTGGACATGAGGAATAGAGTTTGGGTCTGTCTAGGGACAAGGGGAATTTAACATGGTTTTTTTTTTTTGTTTTTTTTTTAAATAAAAATAAAAATAAAAAATGGGGTAGGCAATTGAAAGTCTATCTCTTTTCGAGAGATTGGAGTGGCCCTGAAAAGGGCCTTTGGATTTATGTTAATATGCCCTTAACATAAAGGGCATCTGCGGCATCTTCTTGTCCTCAAGTTGCGTCTTACTGCAGGGCCATAAATCAGAGTCCTCTTGAGGCAACCTTGTCTCTCCACATACACTGTTCGTATCCAAAGACTGGTGTCTGACCTGTGGACAACTGTCCACTTGGATCGGACATACATTAGCATGTCCGTCCTGAACATCATTGAAGAAACAAGGGTTGATGATTCGACTGTGGTCCACATCTTGAGGCGACGAGAACAGAAGAATCAATGCAGTGAACTGCGCTTATTTATAGGTAGAGGAAGGATTGAAACGGACTGAGTTCATTGACCAATCCAAACACGCGTTACAAAATTCAGTCAGCCCGCATCCAATCCGAAGAGAACAGTCTGTGACGTCACGTGGTCTATATAGATTCGCTAGCGCCTGTGCGCTGTCAATCCATGCGACAGTTATTCAACATGACGGAAACTCAGAAAACGATCAGTTGGGGTGCACCAGCAGTGGAGACCGCCCAAGGGAACCCGGACTTACTTTCAGAAGAGGTAAATTGGGATTTTGTGGATTTTCTTACCTCGCAAGAATTTGTTCCGGAACCTTCGTCACTTTCATTACCACACGTGGAGAATGTTAGACAGAGACAGAAAGAAGAATTGGAGAAATGTATACAGCGGCAAAAGGAAGCAGAACAAGCTTTTCTCCTACAGCAACAGCAAGAAGAAGAAGAGGTAAGAAAAAAACAGCAAGAAGAATCAGCAAAGAAACAAGAGGGTGAAAGTCAAATCGTCACGGTACTGTTGGACATTTTAGCGGAGTTAAGAAGTCTGAAACAAATGTATCAGACTTCTTTATCACGACCGAAGAGAATACGACCTTCCCGAGCTAAACACGCCAACCCTGTGACTAAGCCTACCGTACCACCCTTAGAGATTTCAACCAAATCATCATCAGAAGTAGGCCTCGGCCGTGGCAAAGGCTTAAGGCAGTTAAAGTTGATTGCTTAAACTCACGCCTGCACCAAAAAAGGCCCTTTTCAGGGCCACCCACGTCTCTCGAAAAGAGATACACTTTCAATTGCCAATAACTCAAAAAACAACAACCCATTTTACCCCTATAGTACGTGTCTGTGTATGAGTGCGTGAGTCTAGGCTCTTATTTTAAAATCAAAACCCAAAGACACTTACGTTATTTATCTAATTTATTCTTTTATCAATATTTACAATTCAGTTCACAATTCACAACCAAACACTCTAAAAAGTTCATAGACTTCTTCTGTTTCTTTGTTTACTCTCTCTGTTTTTTGAATTTCTTCACCGTCACAGTCTTTTCCTCTTCTTCCTCCTCACTTTCTTCCCTTCTTCTTTTCTTTTCCTGTTTCTTTTTCTTCACCTGTCTGCTTTCTTCCTCCTCTTCTTCCACTTCTTCTTTCTCTGAAGAATCCCTCTCTTCTTCTGACTCCTCTTGTTTCTTTTTTTTGGGGGGCAATCTGGAGACCAATGTCCTTTTTCTTGACAATGATAACAGGCATCTTGACTTTTGTCTCTTTTAACCCCTGTTTTTCTTTTTTGACGGTCTGAACACTCTGAAGACCAATGCCCTTTCTTCTGACAGATATAACAAGTATCTTCACTTTTATCTCGAAAGGAAGGAGAGTAGTCCGTCGGCTGGTCTGAAGAAAATTTTCTAATGACCCCTCGCAAAGCTCTGATGAAACGTTCGATTTGGCTAGTCTCTTCCATCGTTGTGCTCGGTTAGAGAGTGAAATGAATAGTGAAAGGACAAGACACACACCCTTTTATATACGCTGGTCTGCCATGACTATAAATTAATCCATGGTGTTTAAACTTTAGTCATTTGACGTTTTTCACTCAAGATGAAACGATCCTATTCATTCAAGAAGAAAGAAGAAAGTAAGAGGCAGAAACGTGATCTATCACCTCGTACCAGGGCTGAAGTCTTGGCACAAATTCATGCCAGTGATTTTGAAGAGGACATGAGTGAACCAGAATCCAAACCGTCTAAACAAAGTTCACCACCCTTAGTCAACCCTGAAAAGTACTATGATATTCAAGAGACGGAAAAGCGTCCCTCTAGAAAATTTAGAACCACGGCTTACAAATACACGGTGAAATTTAAAGATTTCAAGTCCGAAGTACCGTTAGAGAAAGCAGAAGGGTTCATCACCGAGATGTGGGATTCTTTACTTACCACACTCAAGCGACAATGTCAACCCAAAGAAGACGATCGTTTGAGACTTTCCATACAACACGACGGTTTGAAATCCCCTGTTTGGATCGAGTTTAGCAGCCCTGCAGAATTGACCGCTTCCAAATTCATGGACAAGATTCAACACGTACAAGAATCCAATGACCAGTTTGACATCACCGATGGAAAAGCCACACTGGACATGACCCACGTCTCTCCTCCTCAAGGGACTGGACGCAAAAAGGTCTTATTGGTGGACGACCTTCGCAACACCAAAACAAGCCTCGTCCGAATTAACAACCCTCAGGACCAGATGTGTTTAGCCCGTGCCATTGTGATGGGACGAACCTATGTTGACAAAGACGACACGGCAGAATGGAAAAGAGCCTGGGAGAACATTCGAAAATCGGACCGAGCCAAACAACGAAGTGAAGCGGAACTCCTGTTGCAACAAGCCGGCCTGTCCAAAGACAAACCCTGTGGCATTCCTGAAATGCAAAAATTGCAAGATATCCTAGCTCCGCGCTACACCTTGAAAGTGTACCCTCAAGAAGTACGCGGGCCTCTGTTGTTTCGAGGCCAAGATTTTAAGGATGGAAAATACATTCACCTTTATCATCACGATGAACATTTCGATACCATTACCAGTATCACTGGATTCCTGGGATATATTTATTATTGTGAGAAATGTGACTATGGTTATAACAATCGAGAGCAACACAAGCATTGCGGATTGAAATGCTCAGGATGTTTGGCCTCTCCACCCTGTCTGAGCGAGGGACAAGAACCAGTGCATTGTTCAACTTGTCTGCGCACGTTTGTCAGCCCTGCCTGTTACCAACAACATTTGAAGACGCAAGGTTCACAGCGGAAATGCGCTTGTCAACTCCTGAGATTGTGCCCTACGTGTGGAAAGGTATACGTACCAATAATGCCAAGACACACGTATGTTCAGGAAAGAAAAAATGTCATATTTGTCACCACATCGTGGACTTGGAACACCAATGCTACGCGCAAAAATACCAATCCCATCCAGAGAAAGAGGATGGATACAAGAAGACAGGCAATTTCATCTTTTTCGATTTCGAATGCATGCAAGAGACCGGCATTCACATTCCTAATTTCTGCGTGGCTCATCGAGCGTGCGAAAAGTGCATTCAAGAACCTATTTTCAGTCATTGCCCTCACTGCAATACGATTCCTGGAGGGCGTGAAAAAATCTTTCGAGGACCGAACACGCTAGCAGATTTCGCACAATGGGTCTTAGACCCCATCGACAAGACGTGGAGCCAAGAGGACATCGAACGTTACGGAGATTGTCATCGCCAGGCCACAGTGATGGCTCACAATTTCTCCGGATACGATGGGCAGTTTCTTTTGAGATACTATACGGAACATGGCACCGAACGTCCTAAAGTCACTTTGAACGGAACCAAAATCATTTTCATGCAAGTGGGACAAGTACAGTTTAAAGATTCGATGAGCTATTTGGCCATGCCTTTGAGTCGAATGCCTAAAACGTTTGGAATGACAGAAATGGCTAAAGGGTACTTTCCACACTTTTTCAATACGGAAGCCAATCAACACGCCGTTCTACCCCATTTGCCTGAGGCTCACTATTACGACCTTGACAACATGCGTACCGAACAACGAGACGCTTTCTACGCTTGGTACCAGGCTCACGCCTCAGACCCTTTTGACTTTCAGGAAGAAATGTTAAAGTATTGTCGTTCCGACGTGGACATTTTACGTCGATGCTGTGGAAAATTTCGAGAACTGTTCATGGAACACGGAGGGGTCGATCCTTTGAAAGAAGCTTGCACCATTGCCAAAGCGTGTTCCTTAGTGTACCGGCAACGATTCATGCCTGAAAACACCGTGGCTGTCATCAGTCCTCAAACGACCAACTATGTCAAACGTCAATACTCGGTCAAAACCCTACGCTGGTTACATTACTTGTGCGACAAGAAAGACAAATGGATTCAGCATGCCCGCAACGGAGGGGCGAAAAGACCATCGGAACGCATTCGGTCGATGGTTGGGACTTAGAAAACCCCAAGATCGTGTACGAGTTTAACGGTTGCTTATTTCACGGATGTCCTGTCTGTTACCCTGACCGTGGCACTAAAAATCAGTTTTTGCAACGAACCATGGAAGACTTGTACCAGGCCACTTGTCAGCGACGCCTAAAGTTAGAACAGGAAGGATACCAAGTGGTGGAAATGTGGGAACACGAATACGATCACCGTTTGAAAACCGATCCCGAGTTTAAACGCCTCGTGGAAAGTTACCAGTTCATGGACTCCCTGAACCCGAGGGATAGTTTGTACGGAGGAAGGACCAATGCCACCTGTTTGCTGTACACAGCCGACGAAGAGAAAGGAGAAGAAATCAAATACTTGGACGTGTGTTCGCTGTATCCCTACGTATGCAAATATTGTCGCTTTCCTGCAGGGCACCCACAATTGCTGACGGAACACATCGACCTGAAAAACATTCGACAATAGGAAGGCTTGATCAAGTGCAAAGTTTTGCCTCCCAAGGACTTGTACCATCCCGTCTTACCTCACCATTGCCAAGGCAAACTGATGTTTCCTTTGTGCCGTACTTGTGCCGAAACGTGCAACCAAGATCAACCTTGTCAGCACACCCAGGAAGAACGGGTCTTGCCGGAAACCTGGGTCAGCGTAGAATTGTTCAAAGCTCTGGACATGAGATATCAACTGTTAGAAGTGTACGAAATTTGTCACTTTCCCAAGACAGAACAATATCACAAGGGTGACCCCACGCAGAAAGGCATTTTCGCCGACTACGTGGATGCCTTTTTGAAACTGAAACAAGAAGCCAGTGGCTATCCTTCCTGGTGTCACACTCTCGAAGACCAAAAGACATTCAAAGAGAAATACTGGACACAAGAAGGCATTACTTTAGATCACATCGAGAAAAACGAAGGTAGGCGATCGTTTGCCAAAGTGATGTTAAATTGCTTGTGGGGTAAAATGGCACAACGCCCGTGTTTACCCAAGACGGAATATTTGACAGAACCTTCCCGCTACTTTCAGATGATTCACAACAAAACCAAATTCATAAAACACGTGGACGTCGTTCGCGAGGATTTGATCTTGGTCAATTACGAGGAAGATCTGGACTTTGTACAAGACGACCCTTTTGGAAATGTCATCATTGCGGCTTACGTGACAGCTCATGCTCGCTTAAAATTGTACGAAGCTTTAGAACTGTTAGGAGAACGCGTCCTGTACTTTGACACGGACAGTTGCATTTACATCCATCACCCGAGTCAACAGCATCCTGACATCGAAGGAGACCGTTTAGGAGCCTGGACAGACGAGCATCCCGACGACAAGATTCTAAGTTTCGTCAGTGGCGGTCCAAAAAATTACGGCTACGAATACCGGGACCCACAAGGAGAAGTGCACACGACGTGTAAAGTGAAAGGATTGACTCTGAATTATCGTACCAGTCGTGTGGTCAACTTTGGGGTATTGAAAGAAGCCTTGCAATCTGGAGAGGATGAACACTTTAAAGTGACCACCTATCAACCCAACAAGATTGTACGTTTACCCACTCACCACATCGTCAGTCGACCCTTGGAAAACGTCTATCAGATCGTGTACCAGAAGCGAGTGCGACTACCCAACCACTTTACTTTGCCGTATGGACATGTTGGTATAAAACATTGGTTGTAAGAGGATAGCCACTCACCAGAAGGATGACTTCGCCACAGCAAGAATCGAGTGAGAAACCCGATGTGAACTCCAAGTTCAAACCCTACCATTTTCCGGTTTTCTTGCCTGACTATTGTGATTGTGCCCGTCGATTGGACACGTTTCAAGCATGGTCTACGGATAGAACAGTATTTGTCTACTTGGGACCTGAGAGCAGCAGGGAGGGCGCACAGACCAAGGAAATCGACGGACTAAAAACACTTCCAGGGAAATCTCATCCGGAGAAAGATTTTATTTACCTAATAAAGACTTCCTGGAAGAGTTACATCGTTATTGATCCTCAATCAAATAAACAACACTTAGTTCGGAAGATCTAGCTGCATAATAATTTGTTCATGATTTTTTTGTTCGTTGATTAAATTTTGACGACAGATTATACTGAGATGCCCTCCCTGCTGCTGTCGTATTTAAATGGATTTTAGAATTCAGATTCATTAAAATAAAATAGAATAAAATAAAACAAAAATAAAATTTTCTATTCAAGATACAAAATGAAAATAAAATAACATGGATGTTGGAGAATCACTTAGCGCAAAAATAGCACGAGAAAGATTAAAGGCAATAGAAGAATATCTTCCAGTGCAAAAAGAAGTCAAGAGGAAAATACGAGCTATTAAAAGAATGAAGGAAGGATTTGCTGAGACAACACAAGAATTATTCAAACCAGTGACCAAAGCAACCGAAAAGGCGTTCATAGGCGACATAAAAGATCCTGAGGCGGCGAAAGAGGCAGCAAGGGAAGGAATTTTACCTTTGTTGAAAAAAATTGAAAAACAAACCATCGCTAAGATTCGCACCGTTGACAAATTCACTGATGATAGCGCAACAAGAATAAAAGCGATAGCGGAATTTAATACCCTCGCCAAGTTCGCTGCTGATTCATTTACTCGAAGAAAAAATATGTTGAAGCCTGAGTATGTTGATGATGTCACTGGTCGTGACAAATGGTACAGGTGGATCTATTACGTTCGTTATAACGTAGATCGAGTCAGTGGTAAAGATCCTGGATTTAAATTATATCTCGATGCGGTAGCGGTGTTAGGAAAACAACCTAGACAACCGCCGCCACCTGTGACACAACCTCTACCTGTACAACCACCTCAACGTGCAAAGGAATCTGAATTTATGCCGCATACCATATTCAAGAAAAATATCCTCCAGGAACTCAAGGATGAGGAAAAAATAATCCACGTTATCAACGATCATGATAGAGATAAATACCTAACGAAAAAACGTACCGGAGTAGAAATTCCAATGGCAGAATGGATTCCAATGGTGTATTTTGCTTCCAAAAGATCGTCGATTAACCCTAATGATCCAGATTATTTAAATTTTTACGGAAAATTAAAAACTCCAACTCCAAAAACAACCCCATGGATGTTCAAACCGGATGCCATGAACAAACTTTTCGTAGATCGTAAAAGAATCACTGAGATTGCTGCACTTGATTATAAATACAGAGATAAATATCTGATGCCGGATTATGTTGATCAGGTGAAAGAATCTGATTGGATTCCAGAGTTATATTTTGCTTTTTATAAAGAAAAGAAATATAATTTGAATGATCCAGATTACAAGAAATTTGTTAAGGAGGTAAAAGAAGAAAAATCACGTCGTGAAGAAGAAAAATCGCGTGAGGAAGAAGAAAAATCACGTCCAGAGGAAAAAAAATTCACAATCCCAGAGGATGAATCAAGGATGAGCGGTGAACCTGCATACAAATATTTTCTTCACAATGTTTTAGATGAAATTAAAAAAGATGAAAATGAATTATTTCGTTTAGCTGTGCATGAACACGAACACAGGAATAATTATCTGAGAAAAGAATATCAAGACAAATATCTAAATCTTGATGATTGGATTTCTCTGTTATATTTTGTCAGCAAGGGAGAAGATGTTGATCTCGAAGATAAAGAATACGATGATTTTAGAGATGAAATCTACATCATGATAAAAAATAAGAAAGAAGAAGAAGAAAAAAAACCAGGATTCCTCCCATCGCTTTGGGGTAGTCCAAAAACAGGTAGCGGATATACCATCTGTCCCGATAGCGTTGTTAACGATGTATCTCGGTTGGAGGTTCTTTTTGGTGGAAAACGAGCTGGAAATAACTCACGCGAGATAATAAACGAAGCAACAGATATCTGTCGAAGATTGTTTCAAGGAAAAATTATTGATGCATCTATCTATCGTGATCTTATTGATGAGCTCGTAGATGATTATCACAGTGATTGAATAATTGGATTATAAAATAAAATGATAGTTCATAAGAGCCATCAGAGAGCGATACAAGCTCGTATCATGAATTCGAGGTTACCTGTGTATAAACTCAAATACGGATCGGGTATAGGTGATTCAATAATTAAATTTTTCACTCGAATAGCTCCTAAGGTCGGTCCGTTAGCTAAGCAGTTATCGTCAAAGGCCATAGGGGTTATTCGCGACAAAGTCATAGGTACCGTTGGTGATGCTACTAGCAAAGCATACGACGTCATTAAAGATAGAATACTCGATTGGTAAAAGGAAAACCGAAACCTACGGATAAACTACCTGTCACGGCTGAGATGCCTGGCGATGCCAGCAAGATTATAAACGACGCGGCTAATGAAAAACTAGCATCATTGGCACTAGAACAAATACAACAACAACCACAGCAGGAAATCAGCACCAGCGCATTCGGAGGGCGTCTTCGTTTTAGACGATAAAGATATTTTATAAAAACATGTTTTCGCGTGCATCTAATGAAGCTTTCAAATTGGATGAACCAGCAGAGACAGATGGCTCGGTGCGAGATTACCAGTATTATTCATACGACGCGATAACACCAAACAGTCCCAGTAGAATAGAATTACAAGTACAAGATACAACAAGGTATTTTCTACTGTGCGAGTCTTTCATTGAGGTTGTTGGCAGGATTGTAAAAAACGATGATACTAATTACGCCGCAGATGTCAATGTTGGATTAGTCAATAACGGTATTATGGCGTTATTCAAGAGTGCCGCGTACATGATCGATGGTAGAGAAATCGAATCAATCAATGACAACGTCGATGTAGCAACCACGATCGTAGGCTTAGCGAGATACTCAGATGATTTCACTAGATCGGCTGGTCCTAGCATGATGTTCACCAAGGATAATTCAGATGCTGCTGATGTTGATCCTTTTGGCAGGAGACGACCAAAGAAACATTCTGCTGCTAATGATGATGCTGATGTTGAGCCGATTGTCATGAGCTCCAGTTCCACATACAATCTTGGATTTGTCGCTCGTATAGCTATGTTGAAGGGTGACAATAAAAAATTTTCATGTGCTATCTCGCTGTCGCATATCTTTGGATTTTGCAGAGACTTTAGAAAGGTCATATTGATAGCTAAACACACGGTTGTCTTTTATCGAAAAGGCGACAGTAACGACGCTATCTGGAGAGGAGCAGGTGACGCCGGCAAGGTTGTATTAGAAAGACTAACGTTGTGGATGCCTTCGATTACACCATCGATAGAAGAAGAGAGAAATTTGTTATCGTTCATGAATCAAGGTGGCAAATTTGTCGTGTCGTGGCTTACGACGTACACAGATAGCATCCAGAATAACATCAAAGGCAATTTTACTTGGCATATAGCGTCTTAGCAGGGTGTATCTGCACCAAGACATATCTTTGTGGCTCTTCAGCAAGCTGGTCGAGTAGGTGATCAAACTGGAACTCACATGATCTTCGATAATTTTAACATTAGCGATGTATCACTGAGGGTAAACGGACATCAAGAGCCAATTGAAGAAATTCAGCTAAATTACGCAGAAGGATCAGTAGCACGTGGTTATCATCGTTTGTGGAGCTACATGGGACGAGATCAAAATATAGATACCGGATTACAAATATCTCAGTTAGATTTCCAAAAATTCTATCCGATATATTATTTTTCACTGGAACACATGGATTTGATAAAACAATCTGTCGTTGATATTCATTTTAAGGCTAGAGTCGGTCCACTCGATCTAGCTCATCCCAGTGATGTTACTCAATACAGAGCTGTTGCTGTTATACTCAGCGATAGAACCATGATTCTCGAGGTATTGAAGGCAAAATGAGGATCATCGATGCTGCTGTAGAAAAATGTGATTTAGATTCAATCTAGATTTTATAAATGCCGTACGATCACGTTAGTGTGACTCTGACTCAGGGTCAGATAAATAAACTCCAATCAGAGTTAGCGAAAAAATGTGGGACTAAATTGACGTTGAAACACGATCAGATTCAGGGTGGTCCAAATAAATTATCTTTAACAAAAAGACAACAAAGACATTTTAACGCAGCTAAATCATCCAATACCGGAGTGCAAGTTACACTATCTCCAGCTGCGTTAAAGGATATGGTCAAGGTAGGTGGTATTTTCCCGCTGTTAGCTGCGATACCGGCGCTAATAGCTGCTGATGCTCCAGCTGTAGCAAAGGCGGCTGTGTTAGGCGCGGTAGGATACGCGGGTCATAAACTAGCGGAAAAAGTCACCGGTGGTAGATACAATAAAAAAAAAGGACGAGGACTCTATCTGCCAGGAACACGATACGGTCGGGGTCTTCGCCGAACAATATAACACCGATGTCAAATTACGATCTAATTAATGCCGCTAAAAAACAAAAAATACGATTTTTCAGAGCTGCATTCATGCGAGATCAATTACCGCGCCGTCCGAATAAATACGAAACAGGAATTATAAATCTCAATAACAGTACCGGACCAGGTACTCACTGGGTAGCGTATGCGATAAATCCACGTGAAATTATCTACGCCGATTCATACGGATTAGCCCCACCCAGAGAATTTTTAGATTATGTATCTCAGGTAAATACTCCAACGTGGTATTCTACGCTACCGACACAAACACTTACTGATCCTCCGATATGTGGCGATGAGGCAATAAATATCTTATCGGCGATATCTAGATCAAAACAACCGTATCATAAAACAGTTCACGAATACACGTCAGATAAATTAAATTAGGTGAATAGGTATATGGTTGACATTTACGGTAGGCCTGGTTCGTCATCTGACATCGATGTGGATGTATCCAAGTACGCAACAAAAAACGATCTTGATAACCTTTTATCGCTAGCCGGAGTAGACCCTGATGAGGTTGTTGTTTTTCAGGATAAACATGGTAAACTGAAGACGAGTAACGTAAAGATAGGTGATATAATTAAGCGAGATGAACACAATACGCACGTAGATAACCTCAACACTGTTAAGGAAGATATTAGAAAAATTAACGAAAATATTAACAATCGTGTGAAAATCACAGGCGATACAATGTTAGGAGAAATTAACATGAATAAAAATAAGATAACTTCACTGGGAGATCCAACAACAGGTGAAGACGCTACACAAAAAATTACGTCGATGATGTAAAAAATAAATTACTGAAACTGTCCGAAGAATATAATTCTCATCTAGTTACATTTACAAATTTCAGAAGAAACATCCTGGATGCAAACAAAGCCACGCTTGATTTTTTTGGAAGACCGGCCGCAATCACCATAAAATACCAAGAATTCAAAAATTTATTTGATAACACAATCCAGGTCGTAGCATCGTCCTTGGGTGGTGTAAATTGGACACAATCAGATAACACAATAAAATATACCACAACCGTTGCTGGTACATACAGATTGACAGTAATTAGCGAAATAAAATTTAACATAGTTACATCCGGACTAGCTTCAGTTACGACGCCTGATACAATGACGTTCACAACAAGGAAAGATTATGAATTGATATTCGAATTACAACCGATCGATGTCATATACAGAGCAAGCTACAACTACATGATAGAATTGTTAGTTAGATACACTTAATTATAAATATGGAATACAGATACAATCAGGCTCGTGCATGGCAGATGTCTCTAAAGAGTATCATCGACGTCTATCAGGTAAAAATAAAAAAATGCCAACGCAGATTGGTTATAATTGATGTTGCTGTTTATTCTGTCTCTGCGGTTATTACCGGCGTTGGAATAATCCTGTCCGCGTTAACGATGACCGCACCTGTTGTCATCACGATAATTGTTTCCACAACAACCACGTTAGCTGGTGTATTCGGTATCATAACAAAAAAAATATCCTCGTGTACCAATGCAAAATTAATCTCGTATAAGGATAAACTAAATATAGCAACGGCGGCGTATTCTAAATTATCCTTGTTGTTATCAGAGAGTCTCAACGACGGCGTTATATCCGACGTAGAATTCGCGCTGATATCTAGGATTTACAATCAAGCGATTAAAGATATCAATATAAATAATGACAGAGTTACTGCAGCAGATTGCGACGAACACGACAGCGATAAAGACGGTAATGATTTCAGCTAGTTCAACTAAGCCCGAATTTAACATAATTTTTCCCACTCCTATCTCCATTAGCGAGATGGCATTAGCTCAGTTGAGAATTTATAACAGCTGGCCAAATATCAGATCAAAGACGTTTGGTGAATTACAATCGAATAACTCTTGTTTTTTTCTTATAAAAACAAACCCGATGGTACTCCAGACTGGAATGTGGTTGGAATACCATCAGGTAGTTACAGCATTGTTAGTATTAACGATGAAATCGCACAAAGAATAAAAAATATAACGGGAAAAGATCCTGGAATAAAGATAACTGCACATGAACCAACACTAACCTCAATTATCGAGGTCAGCTCTGATTATCAGGTTGATATTTACGCGAGTTCAATAAGAACGGTGTTGGGTTGGCCAGTGATTAAACCACCTGAACAACCAATACCACCAGAGCCACGGAGAGAGAATTTTATTACAGATAAATCTGCCTATCATGATATTGATCTTAGAATCGGATTTGGTCACATAATTGCCTTAAGATCAAGACCAAAAATAAGGACTGAATTTTATTTTAATAAAAAGGATAATATGTTCTGGAATTTTATTAAAAGTGAAGAATATACCTCCGGAGGTGGTAGCAGAATTGAGATGGTAACTTTCAGTATGCCAGTTAGTATTAATTTTCTTACTGAGAGGATAAATGAAATCAGAGGTAGGGTTGTAATAAATCACGACAGGTATTTTTATGAATGTATCTCTGATGTATCAGCTTCGTGTGATAATCTCATTAAAAATATGGAGATGATAAACCAAATAGCGGCAGATACTGAATATCTTAACACGCAGTTGATCAAGGCGATAATTGATGATAAGACAGGCAATAAAGAAAATTTTATGGCTGCATATTCGCTAACTGAGACGACGTTGCCAAATTATAAATTTCTCGGATTCGACCTGAGTGAGACGAAAACAGCCCTTGTTAATTCTGTTGATGAAAATTTAACTAAATTACACGCTGCATGGAGAAAAACGTCACTATTACGGCCACCATCTATCCTCAAGAGTGATAACGCTGAGGATGGTACCGGACGGCATATTTCACCCGGTGTGGTTAATATCACAAATGTTATCACGGTTAATCTCAATTGCGACATTATCGAGAATAGCTATAACGCTGATGCAGAGGTCTCAGATCAGGCGAACCAAGGATTTGTTTTGTATTCATTTTCACCAAATATACCACCAGGGCATTTGATTGTGCAAGAACCAATCAACCCCGTTTATCTCAGGTGTCACAATAATTTATTGCAGCAAGTGAATTTTTCCCTGACTGATCAATCCGGGCATCTGCTAGATACACGCGGAGAAACGTTAAGTATAAATTTATTGATAAAATCATGAAAAAATAAAAAATATTTTTCATCAGATTTTTTGTAAAATTTAGTGAAAAATAACAGAAAAAAAATTACAGAAAATAAAATATATTTTTTTACTGACTTTCACTATCTATCAACCTCCGCAATCGTCTCGCACGTGTATCTATTGTCTTTTTTGACTCGTATTCATCAGATAATGACGATCGAATCTTTTCAACAGCACGTGCCAACGGAGCAAAATCACATATGTTAGCTTCATCAATGTTGATGAGCGATTTATACATCGCAGATTGTATTTTTTTTATGAGCCTGTATTCGGACGACAGCGTGTATCTGTTTTCTTGTTTGTGTTGTAATATTGTATCAAAACCAGCGATGATTCTATCAGAATCTAGATCATCTGATAACGATATTTCTTTGATTTTTAGCGCTTCAATGGATTTTATTATCTCGTTGATGTTTTCTTGATTCATATTCATAATGATTCTATTTATCTAATATGAGAGGAAAGTAAGAAAATTTGATCCAGCAACCGGATTTATATGAGAAGGTTGATTTTTGTATTCCTTCTGCAACAAATCGCACTGAGGCTGAATTAATACCAAAATGTCTTGCAGCCAGACTCATTGATTGAAAATATGCCTCTTCGTTTGTCTCCATATTTACTGATTTTACAGCCTTAGAAACTCTTAGTCCACCTGCATCGCCCTTCAGAGTATTTTCCCTCTGAGTAATAGCCTGAAGATTTTCTATTGAGCTATTGAGTTTGTTTCCATCAATATGAGCAATTACCAGGTTATTTTTTATTGGCCCATGAAAACACTCGTATATAAATCTGTGATTATGGTATCTTTGTTTTCCGGCTGTAAATCTGAAATAACCAGCATTATCAATGCTACCAATATGTTTTTTCGTTCTAACGTGTCTGACAACACCATCAGCGGATGCTTCGTAGTTATCTATGATTGGATGCTTCTTGTAAATAGGATTCATTATACAATATTCCATTTATCTAAATGAAAGTTTGTCTGAGAATCTACTCAAATAATCCTCCTCGCATCTGATAGCAATATTACTGTTGGGAGATTTTTTATCGTAATGTCTTTTCAACTCCCTGTATCTTTTACCGCCGCATTCCAAACATATTCTTGTCTTCCCCCGTATTCCGATGTTGCAGCTGATGCATCTCGTAGGACCAATTCCACCTCGCCGTATATAAGCTAAACGTATTCCGCAGTATTCTTTTCTACACAATCTATCACAACGAGTGAACGAACCAACCATGAGCCATTTGCAATTATTCATATTTATTATTATTTAGATACTTGTTTAAAATATAACAATGGTATTTGATCTCGACGAAGCAGAATATATCATTCCTGAGCTAGATCAGGCTAAGAAAGAATTCTACGATGATGGAGCAGCTCATGTATGGTCGACGTGGAAAGCAGCTGATATCGATAACACGATGAACGATACACGAGCAAAAAAGATAATTGATTCACTCGGCGGCGATAAATACATATTCAGAATAAAATTCATCGTGAATAACGAGAATGATGTTTGGATTACTCGAGATAAACGTGATCCTGTGATAAATGGTAAGAAATCTGTCACGGTGAGTAATAATTCTAGACCAGGATTACTCACAGGAATTGATAAACCGTATTATGTACGAGCGTATCCTGTAGCGGCTGTTGTTTATGGTATTTACAAACTAAATAAACCCGCTGTTGAGAATCTTAGCAAAATGAAAATGTCAGCAAAGATAAATTGTGTAGCTGAGCGAGTTATAGAACATTTTACAAACATAAAACGCGGAAATGGATTGACTGATCTGAGGAGAGAAAAAATAAACGACTTGCCGGAATCAGTTACTGATGGTGCATCAATAAACGACGTTGCTGTGTTATCAGCGAAATTAAAATTTCCAATCACGGTAAAAACGATATCAGGTGAAATATTGTATTCTTCTGCGTACAAATCTAAAGGATCTCCCATCGAAATAATTGATCATAATTCTCATGCTTGGTCCAAATCAGTAATTGTTTTTCCTCGAGAACGTAATATTAAATTTTATCCCAAGGTAAATTCTGCGGGGAATATGTTTGATTTTATTCACGAGGTGAGTAAATCAGATCCTGTATCGGTTTGGTTATTCTCCAGTGATGATCGATACGATCAGTTCGTCAGACCCAACGGAGATATGTATCGAAGTGAAAAATTACATGATTCTATGACCGAGATATCGAAAAAATATTCAGTGAATGAGGAATTACTTGTTAACTGCTTCACGATTCCATCTGTTGTTGCTCATGCAGCACGAGAGAAAAATTCATGGAAGCCAACTTGAAAAGATTTTCTCAAGGACATTCAAGATAGTTGCGTTGAATACGGTCACGGCGGATTATGGAATACCGACTACGGTTTCATCGATATGATTTCATTTGACATGATAGCATGTTATCCTGGTAGTTTCCTCGGAATGGGGCAATGTAACAAATATTTCACTCAGTTTGGCCATCCTTGTGATGAAATGACAAGAGTATCAATTAACGGTCCATTACCGGATTTTCCCCTGACAGGATTCGCTTAAGTTACATCGTTCGAATTCGCCGCAGGATTACATAAAATATGTTATGTTTGGTTTGGACGGCATCTATCTGAACAGAGATGGACTTCGATAGTGTTATTGAGATATATGCTAGATTCCGCCATTTAAAATTCGTTAACGGTCAGCGAAGCAATTATTTCATATCAGAGACAATTTGATGTTTGGCTACCCACCGAACACGATGATGCAAAGGATTTGGGTGGAAAAATTATTGGGAAATTCACTCAGGGTGGAGCATATGATCATCAACGACGTAATTGCAGATTGATTATGGATGATGCTGAGTTAGATTTTATAATTGCCGATATCGCACAACTTGGAATATTTTGTACCAGAGAAGATATTTACGTCGCCGATGGAACTAAGCTAGGTACCGTGGTCAATTATCTCGAGGGAGAATCACCGCAGTACGTTCATCTAAGATCATCAATGTTGGCATATGCGAGTATAAATCTTTTATCGATGATAAACAGATTTCCTGATACCGCAGTTAGAGTAGCTACTGATTCATTCTATATTGACAAAAAATACCTACCAGAGTTAGAAAAATTGACCGGAGATGGATCGTGGGGCACGTGGAGAATAAAGGATGAACATATCTTGTGGTATTGTGAAGACGCTGATGTATCTGATGAGGAAAAATATCACTCAGATAGCGTATCAGGAACATCAACGGCGCCGTCTGTTTATGATCCCGCTGCGAGACATAAAATGATATACATAAACGGACCGGGAGGATCAGGAAAAACAACCAGAATGATTGAATTATTCAAGAATTCCGATATGATTGTGTTGACACCAACACACAGATTAGCACGAGAGATGAAACAACGAGGTGTTAATTCGTGCACGTATCATAGCTTTTTCAAGTATAACGGCGGTACGTGGAGTCCATCCAGGATGGGAGAAAAATACATAAACAAAAAAATTATATGGGATGAAATTTGTACAGTATTCGCCGGTACATTAAAAATATTCTTGGAGTGGTTATCGACGAAAAATAAAGCCGTAATTATGTGCGGAGATCACGGTCAACTAATCCTATTGATGGTGAATCTCCTCATGAATGGCTGAAGGATTTTGTTGATTATTATGAAGAGGTCGATACTGATTACAGATCTCTCGACGGCAGATTAAGTGAATTTAAGAAATTAATTCGATTAAAATCAAATAAAATTCAGTGTAGCGTGATGAGGGAGGTAATTCAAGAAACATCTATGAAAGAATTTTTTTCAATGTGGACTCCGAATTATCTGATAGTTGCCAGTAGAAAGATAATCAGAGATGTTCTTCATCAAAAATTATTCAAGATACATCAAGAAAAATTTCCTCTGATGCCCGTTCCGTTGTGTTATAGGCCAATCGATACAAGATTACAGAATATCGACGTCGATATACCAGGACGGGGTAAAAAGAATCTTGTGTTGAATGATATCGTCGTCGTTGATATTGATTTCGTTAATGATATGCTAAATGCAGAAAAATCGCCGTGGACTCTGGGATATGCCATGACGATCCATTCTTCACAGGGATTAACTATAACTGATACTAGAGTTTGGATTGTGGACGATAATGTGGAGTGGTCCAATTTGGTGTATTTAGCTGTATCTAGAGTAAGAAAAATATCTCAGTTGGGCAGAATCGTCTTAGATAGATCGATTGTTAACGAGGAAACAAACGAACATGTGATTAAAAAAAATTATTCAGCTATAAACAAACTGATAAGAAGAATAATCACGAATTCGATCTGGATTTAGATTTTATCTTATCGTTGAAAGAAAAACAAAATAATCATTGTAGCGGTTGTAATTGTATTATGACGTGGACGTATCAAAAGAACGATTCAAGACAATTTACCGTAGACAGAATAAACAACAATCTAGGACATAACAAAAAAATGTCACTTTGGTCTGTTTAGAATGTAACAGACGCGGTGTAGATTATTTGAGTGACTGAGGCGGTAATTGAGTATCAACAGGAATTACTTCTAATTCTTCTCGTGTGAAACCTCGTTGAGGAGCAAAAACATCGAGTATATAAATTGCTGGTCTACCTGATGATCTCGTTACAGATCCTATCTTGTGTGTTGTTACACTCCAGATAGGATCAGTTGCTCTTTTTCTGCCCCCCTCAGCCTCGCCGTGTTTATATAAATACCTGACTGTGACATCACCTAATACCGGTCGAATTGAAAAATCTTTCCGGATGATCGGTATAAATTTTTTTTGTATAGCTACTGATGGTTTCATCTTTATAGATCTTGTTATTTCGTTATTTATTGCTGAGATAACGCTCGGTAACCTAATGACCCAGTCACTGGATCGTTTATCCTGGATAAATTCTCTCGCGTATTGATATCCAAATAATTTTTCAGCTAATGTTTTGTTGAATCATTCAGCAATAGCCTGATCGTTGTTGATGTTGACTTTACCGCGTCGTATTGGAACATTCTTCTTGTTCATTAGCTGAGTAACAGCACCAAGGAATTCTCGTCCAGGATCAACCTGTAATAACCTTGGCCACGTTAACGGACCACGATGATATATTCTTTCAAAGGCATTAGCTACTTCAGTTGCTGTTTTCGTTATTAGCGGCTCAGCTTCTTTGTATCTACTAGCGATATCTACCACGGTTAGTACATATTTGTATGTTTTATCGTTGACGGTATCATGCGGTAGAAACATTATATCCGCCTGATGAACTTCATTTGGTACACTGACATCGAAATGAGCGTATTCGATTCGTTTGGGCGGCGGTAGATATATTTGCCATATAGCTTGTTTAGATAACCACGCAGCAGCAACTGATGGTTTTACTTTGGCAGCCTTCGCTAGTTTTTTGATTGCTGATTTACCTTTCCAAAATCCAACAGGAGAATAGTAAATTTCTTCCATATATTATCTACCAGCACCAAAAGCTAATTTACCTTTCATCGCAGTTTTTATCGCCCAGCTGGCTAATTTTTCTTTGATGGTTTTATTTTTTATTGAATCTATCGCATGAATTAAATTTACATCAGCTAGATGCCGTTGTTGCAGATCCTTACTTCGATATGCGATATCATGAATGTAACACGCTTGATCAATTGCATTCACAGGATCCTCACCGGGATTCGGTTGATCTTGATCGTTCAATCTGAGATCAAGGCGTGTTCCTGGTCCGCAGTAGCTGTATCCTGGTAGATGTTTTTCTCCTGGGTATTTGGACCAAAAGAATCCTGGTAACGATGATAATCCTGAGGCGATATCACCCCCGTATTTTCTTCTTTTTTTATCGTTTTCACTTTAACCGGTTTTTCACCAGATGAAGTGAATCTAAATTTTTTGTTCCACATATTTCGCATTTACCAGTAACGGCCGATCTATCATTTTTTGTAACGACAGTACATACATCCACAGTTGGTGTTCGCGTTCTACACCGCACACAATATAAATTCATGGTATAATTATATCATGAATGTAATTGATTTTTCAGCTACAAAGAAATCTGTCCCTGTGAAACATCATGCGGCTTTACCTAATTCGATCAGAATGATTATCATAGGACCATCAGGGTCAGGGAAAACACAGTTATTGCTGAATCTGATTATGAGGTGGCTAAAATGGGACAAATTATATTTAGTTGCGCCATCTGTAGATGACCAACGATGCTATCAGGTACTTAAGGAATTTAATGAAAACGCAGCGTTGTTGAATAACGGTGAGAATATAATTGATTTTATCACCGATGTTGAAGAAGCACCATCGGTTGATGTTCTAGATGGTTCGATAAACAATCTTGTTGTTTACGATGATGTCATGCTAGATAAACAATCAAATCCCGCTAGAATCTTTTCACGTGGACGACATAAAAACACTGATGTTATTTATGTGACTCAGAGATATACACAAATACCTAAAGTGATCAGAGATAATTGAAACATGTTGGCGATCTTCAACGGCGTGGATACACATACGTTAAGAAATATTCATCAAACTTGGTGTAGCGGCGACATGGATATAAATAAATTCAAGAATTTCTTTGGACGAGCTCAGTCTACGCCGTATGGATTCGTCACTGTGAATTTATGTGATCCACGAACCAGATATCGAGTCGGCCTAGATAGAATATTTTAACGATGAGAATTTCAAAAATCCATTTAAATACGGCAGCAGCAAGGAGGGCATCTCAGTATAGTCTGTCGTCAAAATTTAATCAACGAACAAAAAAAATCACGAACAAATTATTATGCAGCTAGATCTTCCGAACTAAGTGTTGTTTATTTGATTGAGGATCAATAACGATGTAACTCTTCCAGGAAGTCTTTATTCGGTAAATAAAATATTTCTCCGGATGAGATTTCCCTGGAAGTGTTTTTAGTCCGTCGATTTCCTTGGTCTGTTCGCCCTCCCTGCTGCTCCTGAGTCAGGATTGGGATACGAAGTACAGTGTTTCGCTTGCGGACTGAAGTTACGAATGGATCTATGTATCTATAAAGATTCAGTTATTCTGGAAGATACTCGATGGTCTCCGCACTGCCCTTACCTTTCTATAGCCTTTCCACCCATGACATTACGGTACAATGATAACGGTACCTTAGAAACGGTACCTTCCAAAACAAGACATAAAAAAGGAACGATGTACAAGCTTGAGACTGCATTGCGACTAGTATAAAAAGGGGCTATGGTCAAGATCGATAGTTCATTGTGACTACCAAGACCAAGCGAACAAGATGAATACTTTCAGAGAAACACAAAACAAGTTCAGACAGGTACACTTCAAGTGTGGGACTTCTGAAGTGGAATGCGATTGTGAGCCTTACGATGGGAAAGATGCTGTACGCTGTGACCTTAGCGATGCCGTAAAGCATCATGGGAACTTTGTTCTCACTACCCCTATCATGGAAAGTGATGCTGTGCGTGCCAAACCCGAGGGATGCGAAAGCGATGCCGCTCGTCCTCTTGGACACTTTACTGGGTTTCATTTTAAAGGTGGATGTTCACCTTCACGTCTACCCCTCTACGGATGTCATCCAGCCCTGAGCAAACTCCTGTCCATGTCACCCAACCCTCATCGAAACGAACCTGTGAAAGACGAATATTCGTTTCCTGTGCGTTTGTCGGAATACTGCGACTTTGAAAATCGTCTTCAATCGTTCAAAGGAAAATGGCCTAAGTATCTGGGAGGACCGACCCCTGAAGAATTAGCCAGAGCCGGATTGTTCTACTTGAGCGAAGGAGATAAAGTCAAGTGCTTCAGTTGCGGTGTGTCACTTCATCACTGGGAACCGCAAGATTCGGCCTATGTAGAACATGCTCGATGGTCACCGAATTGTCATTACTTACCCTTAGTGGGACCTATACATTGAAGTAACTTACCATAATCTGTTTATGGATACTTTACACGAGAACATTCGTGCTTTGCCTGTGGAGTTGAGAGAACGCATTTACCGAGAGCTGGTCAAAATACAAGTCAAACGTAAAGAACAGTTGCATCCATTACGTCACCGGTGTTTGAACCACTGGTACCTGAATGCTATACAAGGACTGATTGAGTTTAAAGTGTTCCATTAGACAGAAATTGATCAACGACCTCCTGGTTATAAAAAGAATTGGTTTGGTATGGATGATTCTATCTACTATATTGTAAACGTACTGGATCCAATTCCAGAGGAAGAGTTAACGAATTACCAACATCTTTTACGCAATGTCAACTTAGTGAAAGAGGAAACTTCTGAACGAATTTTAATGTGTAGATTAGTGATGAAACGATTTAGATTCGACAGTGAATTAAAACCATGTCTGTGCAAACGGTACATTTATTGTGTCAGACAAAAGAGGATTTAGTATGACCTATTCATGGATACTTTACAAGAGAACATTCGTGCTTTGCCTGTGGAGTTGAGAGAACGCATTTACCGAGAGCTGGTCAAAATACAAGTCAAACGTAAAAAACAGTTGCATCCGTTACGTCACCAGATCTTTAACCACTGGTACCTGAATGGTATAAGAGAACTGATTCGTCAGAAATTTTTTCAGTGGTCAGACCTTGTTCAATACTTCCAGGGCCCCGATGATCCACGTGTTGATAATTTTGGTTACTTCGAGATTCACCTAGTGCAAAACATTGAGGAAGACGAGTTAAAGGATTGCCAACATATTTTACGTGGAATCTACTTAGCGGAAGAGGAAACTTCTAAACGAACTCTGACGTTTCGGTTACAGTATGCAAGATTTAGATTCCCTACTGGAGAACGAAGATCTCTGGCTAGAAAGTACGTGTATTGTTTCCGAAACAAAGAGACTATAAAAACAGGCTGCCATGCCACGACTTATGTCACATGTAATTGAACAGATTCTGTGGAAGGAACTCAATGACCATATTCAAACCGTGGATCATTACCATCGATTATTAGAAGAACTGTATCCATTCAATTTGGGTCGACAAGTGGTGTGTGTCTTAGTGACTTGTTTTCTGGGATTTCGTTTACCAGCCGATTCTTTGTGGACTCTTTACGATCAGTACTTACCACCCCAATGGCCTTAAATGGTCACGAAAGACTCGTTTTGCTCAAAGCTTTGCGTTTTCATCTGGATACTTCTCGACCTCTACGGGAAAATAAGATTCGTCAACCTTTAGCTACCCAAGACGTGTATGACGATGTGTGTGTAGCTTGTGACTTACACCCCCCATTGGACAGATGTCCGTGCCTGGAAAGAATGGGATTTTGAGGCTTGGACCCAAGAAGTGGCCCAGTATGCACGAGAGTTGTTCAAGGAAAAAAGTCACTTTTCAACCTGTGTTAGTGACGGTGCCAGAAGAAGCCGTCACCCAGGACAGGACTGTCGTGGACATGCCTGAAAGGTCATTCCGGGAGGACACTTGTGTGACCTTACCCCCTATAGAACTGGTCAGAACTTTACCCAAAACATGTTGTACAGACACTTGTTTTTATTCCACGTTAATGATTTGCATGTGCCTTTTATCGTTGTACTTAAGCCTTTGGCTTTTATGTATTTTTGTCTTTCGTATTCAGGTTTAAAACATTCAATAAACGTGTTCTGAAAAAAGTATATAAACTCTCGTCTTGTTTGTTTTCGTGTCACAAGTGCCATTCCTGACACTATGGCTACTTCTGCTGTCTCTCCTCCCTCTTCCTCCACTGTCAAAGTCATCGAGGAACACTTAGATCGTGCCAGTTGAGAGGCTTTGTATCTTCGCCATCCCTTTCACATGCTTATTGCTGGACCCAGCGGTTCAGGCAAAACCGAATTCGTCATTTGATCGATCGTCCACCTCAACGCATCGTGTGGTGTTACAAAGAGTGGCAATCGGCGTACAGCCTCTTGCGAGAAAGTCAAGGCGATTCCATCGTTTTTTTTTTGGAAGGCATTCCTAAAGAAGACGACGGCATCGTCTCTGACTCCCGTCAAACCCATTTGGTCATTTTCGACGAGATGTTAGGAGAAGACGAAGAAGAAATTAAACTGTGGTTCACGCGCAAAGGGCATCACCGTAATGCCAGTCTCGTTTACATCACCCAATATTTGTTTCAACAAAGTAAAGCCCATCGCACCATCAATATCAATGCGCATTACGTGGTCTTGTTTAAAAGCCCTCGAGATAAATCGCAAGTGCAAGTCTTAGCCAAACAGTTAGGAACGCCTTGGCTGACTCAGGAGTACGACGATGCCACTCAAACTCCACACGCCTATTTACTCGTCGATTTGAAACCTACGATCCCCGATGATTTGCGATTTCGTACCCACTTGTTTCACCACTGGTGCCAAGACGGAGGGCCTGTCCTGTACACGTCTCCGTCCTCGACTTAACTTCACTCCACAAAAAAATCTATAAAAACCTCAGACCCTTTGCGTCTGTCTCACACAGTTTGAACATGACGTCCCTTCAGTCGCATCTTCCCGTCAAATTGATTCGTGCCTTGTATGGCATCAGTCGAGAAAAAATCCACAAATACGGGCTCGTGTCTTAGAAGCTAGTCTCAAAGAAGTCTTACGATGGTTCACGGTGACAGCACGTCAATTACTCCAAGGGATCATTCAGATTCCTCATCAAACCAAACGCTTTTTTGATCGAAACAAAGCCGCTTTGACCCAACTGGCCGATCCTCGCATCGACACTCAAACCAAAAGACAAATCATTTTGAAACCTGGAGGTAGCGGTACTCTAGGAGGGGTCATCATTCGCTCTCTCTTAAGATGGGATCCTAATGCCCCCTTAGTTCTCACCAAGAAAAAAGTCAAACGAAGCTCCAAGAAGAAGAAAAAGACCAGGTCCCCAAGGAGACCCGTGTCTGCAAGAACTTCTCCAGTGGCGGGACCCTCCTCTTACCAGACACCACCCCGGAAAAAGAAAAGAAGCCCCCAGAAAAAGAAGCAGAGAAAAAGTCCCCAGAAAAAGAAAAGTCCACAAAAAACTAGTCGCAAGAGAGGCACTTCGGCCAGGACGCAACCTTACAATCGCAAACCACGACCTGCAAAGGCGGTGACCGCGTCTCCGGTAGCCTCAGGTGCATTCACTTCCCCGTTGATGTCACCAAGAACTGAAGAGTACTTGGAGACATTGATCACACCAAAAACTTCTCCGTTGATAACCCCAAGAACTACCCCAGTGGCAGGTCCCTCCAATTTAGCGGCAGTGGCCGCTGCTCACAAAGTACCTTGTCCCAAAATCAAAGTTCAAGAAAGATCGGGCATGTTACAAAGTTTACTGGATTTGTCCAAGCAAGAACTGGCTCGATTTAGTCCGTTACGTACCCCTGCACGACGTGTCATGCCTGTCCTGAAGTTGATACGACGTAAAGACAACCAGTGGCGACGCTTTCCAGTATAATAAAGGCATGTGACTAAGTAGGGGTATCAGTGTTTTTGGTGCTGAAGACTCAAAGATGTCACCCTCCAGAAAACATCCTTCTTCTAAACAACCCCAAGGAAAGAAAAGGAAAGGACTGCCTCCTCGTTTAGTCAAACATGGGGAGATGTTATCTGTCCTGTCCAAAGCTTCTCCACCCCTACGAAAAAAACTCATTCAATCAGCCTCCAAAGACGTCATCGATACCGTGTGCGAATGTTGTTTGAACGTCTTGAAAGGCACGATCCCTTTGTCCAAACACCAGAAACAATGCTTAGGCAAACATCGTCACGTTCTGCGCCAAATGGTTCAAAAGAAAATTCCCATTCGTCAAAAGAAGAAGATGTTGGTCCAACGTGGAGGAATTTTACCCCTCTTGCTAGGCCCATTGCTGAAAGGAGTCTTGGGAACCATGTTGGGAGGACTGATGGGAGCAAGATAAAAAGGCCCTCTGGTGTCCCAAGATCTCAGAATCGACCCCTGACAACCCCATGGAAGGTCGAAAACTAGCTTTAGTGCCCTACAAACGATGGATGGAGTACCATCGTTGGCAAGATCAACGCACCCCGCATTTACCTCCCAATCCCCATTTGAGCGAGATGTCCCAGTTACAACACGAACTGCAGTCCTTGATGGATCGCCAAGATTTGTCCGAAACAGAAAAATCGCAAAAGTACGGTCAACTCTTGCAACGACTGCAACTCTTTCACTAGAAAGCCTCAGACGAAACAGCTCTTCCCACTCTGAAAGATTTTAAGACCTTGATGAAAAGTCCAGCACCATCACCAGTACCACTGCCACCACTACCAGTGACCAAGACATAAAAAGGTGAAGAAGAAGAAGGGTTTCAAACTCCTCCAGAGAAAGTACGCAAGTTAACAACACCACCTACCTCCAGAATTGGATGGATTAAAAAGATGATGACCACTCCTTCTTCATCAGAAGAGAAAAAGAAAGTGAAGACAGAAGTGAAGACAGAAGTGAAACAAGAACCGATGTCCCCTGTTCAGACATCCTCCTCCTCGACACCTATTGCCGGTCGCACACGCAAAGCATTGCAATCCAAGAAAATACCCAAAGAGAAAAAGAGTAGCATCCTCCAAGAGTGGGTGCCTTATTAACAAACAAACACAAAAAAAAAATGGAAAACGTGTTAGCAAGCATTTACTACGATCCCTCCCATCCTGCAGGTTACGCAGGAGTTCAAAAATTGTATCGTGCTGCCAAAACTCGACTGAAAAGTCTCCATTTACCTCAAGTGCAACGATGGTTACAAGAACAAGCTACCTACACTTTACACAAACCCATTCGATGCAAGTTTTCCAGAAGTCGCACCCAAGTGGAAGGCATCGATCATCAATGGCAAGCCGATTTAGCCGATGTCTCTCATTTGGCCAGTTACAATCGCGGCTACAAATATTTCTTTTATGTCATCGACGTCTTTTCCAAATTTGCCTGGGTCGTGCCCTTGACTTCCAAATCGAGCAGCGAGTTAGTGCAAGCCCTGCAACGGGTGTTGAAACAAAGTGGTCGTCACCCTCTTCGATGGCAAACGGACAAAGGTACCGAATTTCTGAACCCAGCTTTCCAAAAAGAATTAAAGAAACGTGAGATTCATTTATTTACCACCGAGAATCCTGAAACCAAAGCCAGCATCGTGGAACGTTTTCAACGCACTTTGAAAGAACGCATGTGGAAATATTTTACATCGACATCTTACCGCACCTGGTGCAAGCGTACAACCAATCTTACCATCGAAGCATTGGACGTGCCCCGCAAGAAGTGACTCCCGAGAACGAAGTGTTGGTGTTTGAGCGCCTGTTTGGTACGTCCCCGACGAGGGCTGTCCCCAAGAAAAGTGGAGTGTTGGCCGAAGGAGATTGGGTGCGCATTGGCAAAACCAAACGCACTTTCGACAAAGGTTACTTACCTAACTGGACGACCGAATTGTTTCGTGTCACTGGACGAGTGCATGGCCGTCATCCTACCGTCTATAAATTGGAAGACATGAACGGAGAAGTGCTCAAAGAAACGTTTTATTTGCCCGAGTTACAACGTGTCACCAAAAAAGAAGACGACGTGTACGACATCGAAAGCATTCTCAAACGCAGAACCCGTAAAGTGGGCAAACGACGTGTCAAAGAAGTCAAAGTACGTTGGAAAGGATATCCACCCAGTTTTGATTCTTGGATCGACGCTTCGCAAGTCATCAACTATAAAAAGAAGTGACCATCATGCCCTTTCATACAGACGCAGCTACGTCGACCACTCCTTCACCTAGTTCTTCTCTGCAAGATTTACAAAAACAACCTTTGTGGGTGTGGTGTGGAGAACGTGTGCCTAAAACGCAAATCGTCTTTTTCTGCCAAATCTTTGTGGTGTATTGTGTCATCGGTGCAGCCATCGCCAATTTGAGTTTACAACAAGGAGACAAACAATTGTGGACCATTTTATTGAGCAGTTGCATCGGTTACCTGCTTCCCAATCCCTCCCTGAAATTCTCTTCCAACGGGAACCACGGGAACCTTGTGTCCAGTGCCAGTGTCAGTCACCACTCGAACAACAACAACCCCATTTTGGGCGGAGACACTCCTCTGACATCCAGTAACCCCTCGGACAGCCACAGAACTCTGGAATTATTAACAATAACAACCAATTTTACTTAACCTTACCCAGTGACAGTTCCATGGAGGTGTTTCCCAACAACACGTTGTACTGTTACACGGCCAAATTGCCTCAGGCCATCCAATTAAATCACGAAGCCCATTGGGAAGTGGCTTTAGTAGAAATCATTCACCCGACCCAAGTCCTCAATGTCCTTCCCAATCAAAATTTTTTGATGTGGAAGTTCATGACGAACCATTGCAACAGTACTTGGATACCTATGGCATATATAACATCAAAACCCCTGGCACACAAAATCAAAATTACACCGCCTATCACTTGTTCGTTCCCCCAGGCTATTATTTTAGTGGTCAACATTTGGTGATCACCATAGCATCCAGGTTTAATGTTGTGTTTCTGAAAGCTTTAGAAAGTGTCTAAAAAAGTGTCACCCTGGAGTACCACAAAGGAGCTCGTCGCTTCTTGATGAAATTTGACGGGAGTAAAATCGTGTCCATTTTATTTTGTCCTGAATTGCACGCCTTGAAAGATGCGGCATTGACGCAAGGCAAAGAATTTCTCCAAAATGTCATCATCGACAAACAAAACCCTAAAGAAGCCTTCATGAGAGCAGGCAAAAATGTCTTGCTGCAAACGGGTAAAGACCTTTTGGGCCGACGAGAAACACCTATAAATGCCCTGCACGCTACCGAGTCAGGCATTCAGCAAGGACAAGGCAGAAAGAGACGACGAAGAAAACACCCTTTCACCAGACTTTACACGTCTAAAGCTAGAAAGACAAAGAAAAGAAGAACCGTTCGAGACTTAGACGTTTTCGATTATTGAGAAAGAGAAAAAATGATGCACCGAGAGTCTTGTGCCTGTTCCAAGTCGGAACTGGATCTGTTTGCCATGCCCCCTACCATGATGACGATGCAAGAATCCCAGTGGGTGGAATTTCATCCCGTCTCCTCTTTGACGGATTCCGCTCCCATCGAGTTTGAAATCAAAGGACAACCCGAAGATTACATCGATCTGAATAGCAGTTACCTGTATTTGAAAGTGAAAGTGATCGAACCACCCAACGCTAACATGGACAATGATGATGTAGTAGCTCCCGTCAATAATTTCATGCATTCCTTGTTTAGCGAAGTGGACTTGTACTTGAATAACAAACTGGTCAGCAGCAGCATGGATACTTACCCTTACCGAGCGTACCTGGAAAATCTCTTGACGTACGGAAAAGAAGCCAAGAACACTCATCTGGATGCTTGCGTGGTATGGAAACCTGACAAAGCGACTAAGTTCAACAGCATTACAGTTGCTGGGGATGCTCAAAATACAACGGGATTTGTAGAACGACGAATGGAAATTCATCTAAGTCGTAGTTTAGAACTGATGGATCGCTTGCATCTAGACATGTGGTTACAAGAAAAGTATTTGTTGAACGGGGTGGATATCCGCTTGAGACTGAATCTCAGCAGTGCCGCTTTCCTTCTGATGGCTGCTGATGGTTCCACTTACAAAACCATCATCCAAGAAGCCAGACTCTACGTGCGTCGTGTGGAAGTATTATCTAAAGTGGGAAACGACGTTAGTCAGACGTTGAGCAGAACGACTGCCAAGTATCCGATACGAAGAGTGGAAGTGAAAACGTTCACCATTCCTGCTGGACAGCGATACATGATCGAAGATCATCTATTCCAAGGACAGTTACCCAAACGTTTGATCGTTGGTATGGTCAAGAATTCAGCCTTCAACGGACTCTACCAGGAAAATCCTTTTGAGTTTCATCATTACAATGTGTCCAAGATTGAAGTCAGTGGCGATGGCAAGACCTTGTGTACCCGACCTTTTGAGCCTAAGTTCGGTGACAGGAATTATTTGAAATCGTACTTGTCCCTGTACGAAGCCACCGGACAGTTAGGAACCAACACCAGTCACGGTATTACGTACGAGGATTATGTAGGAGGCTACGCTTTGTGGGCTTTCGATTTCACTCCAGACCAAGGCAGCGACGAGGGGCATTTCCAACCTATAAAATCCGGCCAGATTCGTGTGGAACTTCAGTTTGCTAATCCTCTACCTGACACAGTGAACGTCCTCCTGTATGCAGAATTTGATAATACGATAGAAATCAACAGTTTGAGAGAAGTCATTCTAGATTATTAGAAGCCATGGAAGACTGTTATCCCTCTTTACCTAGTGGAGAAACTTTGAAGATGGAATGTGAGGAGACCGGGGAAGAAGAAAAAGAATCCCAAGACGAAGAAGCTATCATGATGAAGTCAAGATGGCCAGAACAAGAAGCCCATTTAGTCTCCTGTTTTGCTACAGTCCTGGCAGATATAATGAAAGAATTGATCAAGGAAGAGTGTTATGGATGTCACAACGATCATCCCAGTCAAATTCAACACGACAAATGTCTGATGTTAAGTCAAGAAGAAATATTGGACGAATATCTGGACAAAGCTTGGGATCACATCGAAATAGAATTCGTGTTGAACGAGTGGTATAAAGGATTGGATAAACATTCTTCTCCTCCATTAACGTCTCTGGAGAGCCGTCGCATCGAATCTCTCTTTGACCAGAGTAAGAAGTCGGATCTAAAAACCTTTTACTTTGTCAGACATTTTCAAGCAAAAAGTCAGGATCGAATTGATCACCTATCATTACCTGTGAAGAAGAAAAAGAAAAAAAACACACAAAACATGGATACCTGGCAACTTTATTACCTTTTGAACCACAGTTCGTACACGGCTTCTTGGAATCCTGTCGTATGTGCTAAAGATGAACTCCCTCATCGCAAACCTCAAGACCATCTAGCTTATGTGATCAACACGGACGACAGTCATCTCCCAGGAACCCACTGGGTAGCCGTCTACTTTCCTCAAGAAGGATGCGTGGAATATTTCGATTCGTTTGGATTGCCCCATTTGGAAGACGATATCATCGACTTTATGAGAAGAAATGCTCAGACCACCCGATTCAATAATGTGAAATTACAAGGCACAGATTCCTTGGTGTGTGGACAATATTGTGTGTATTTTCTGCATCATCGCAGCCTGGGTTATTCCTTAGAACATTTAGTTACTCATTTTGATCCTCGTTCTTCTTCTAGAAACGATGTGAAAGTAGATCAATGGTTTTGTGACCATTATGCTTATCTTTTGTCTCAAGCTAGGAAACGTAGTGTCCATCAATGGCCTAATGACTTCCAACAGTGGAAATCACAATTTCATTCACAACGTTGTCAGCCCTGTCCAAAATAATGTGTGAGTTGCAAAAAAAGTGTTTGTCATTTGAAAAAATGTTTGATGTTATATTGTTGGATTATTGTTAAAAATGTTAGAGTTGTTTGTTAGTGTTAAGTAATTTTGAATAAAAAATGTGTTTTGAAAAAATGCCTTTGTCCTTTGTTTGGCTATAGGAATTTTGATTCATGCTCTTTGACTTCTTACTATCCCTCTCATGGCACTCATTGAACGTTCCGACTCGATAACCATGTGGGGATGTTTTCCTTCACGTCCGCGCTTTGACTTTAAAAACCGGGGTAGTTTCCAGTCACACAGGAAAAACCAAGTTGGCTAACAGCTACGGAAAACATATAGAACCAAAACCTCACAACCCAAATTGCTTCTACTGCCGGTAGCCTGAAGACCTGCACCACATATTCAACATATGTTACAAATTACGTAAAGAAAGGAAAATTTTCAAAGCGGAACAGAATAAAATAGGATCGCCGAGTACATATCCAGAATTCCTCAATAGCACAAACCCCAATTTAAATACCACTTACAACAATATCATTACTTTCCTTAAAAAAAAACTGAAACATATACGAAAATTTAAATACAAACCATAAATAATTAATTAAGCGATATACCCTTTTAGACCAATACCAGGGACTAGGATTCGGTTCTCTCGTTCTCTCCAGTTATGAGAGGCGAATGTGATCGACGAGAGAATCTAATCCGAAACCAGCTAAGCAACGAAATTATTTAAATTACACTAATAAATACTTACATTATATATATATATATATATATATATATATATATATATATATATATATATATATATATATATATATATATATATATATATATATAGATAGATAGATAGATAGATAAAATTTGGACCAATGGCGAAGACAAGGATTCGGTCTCCCCGAATTCTCCATTTATGAGAGGCGAGTGTGATCGACGAGGGAATATTATCCGAATCTAGCCAAAAGTATTACAAAATAAATACACTCACAAAACAAGTACCAAATTCTGAACAATAGAAAAACTCATTTTATCAAAACTAGCCCACTGACTGATAAAACTCTACAAACAAATATCATTAAATTAAAAAACACCTAGTCCAAATACCAGGAAGAAATATACAGGGGGTGGGTGGTGGGAAAAATAAAACAATCCTTCTCCACTTCTCCTAACTTAATACTCACATACTCTTCTACATAGGTGACAGCTAAGACAAAAACTAGATATAACCATATAGTCCCAAAATAGAACGTATAAGGTGATCGCAAGAATAGACCATCAGGGATCCCGCGTATTAAGACCCTAAACTTACACATATAAGGTAGTCGAAAAAACCCAACGACTATCAGGCCCGGCGGCACAATGCTGCAAATATAACAAATATATAGAACACCACCCCAGAAATTACTTGTATAAGGTAGTCAAAAAAAACCAATGACTATCAGGGCCAGCAGCACGAGGCTGCAACCAAAACTTATAACTAGAAAAATAGGACCCTAAATAATTACTCAGTAAGATGGAAAAAAACACCAATTCCATCCAGGGCCAGCAGCGCAATGCTGCAAAACAAACCAATCAAATTGCTGTCACCTATTAGTTAACATCTACCTCAATAAACTCTACCTCTCTTAAAAACAGCACAGAGTTTTTTATTCAAATTCCAAAGACGGAAATTTAGAACAAATATCCTGGATCGGAAAAACCCTGCTAACATGTGGCAAGACAACTCCGCCCGAGCCCGACCACTTTCACCCCTTACCGCGGACAGACATCAAAACCCATACGTGCAGTGCACGCATCATAAATTAAAACGCGAACTAGATCGGGTCCAATCCCACTGGTCGCTCATCAATGCAAATGAATGACAGAGTGCGTGCTGGGTCCAATCCCACTCGTACAAACAAAAATATAGGCCTTACAATCAGATCGATATGTACACAAAAGTACTTCGACCTGACGGCCCAATCAATAAGTGTTCTGTGAACACATAAATGTCTGGAGGAAGTGGCACCATTCCTTCCCCCAGGAGTAGTGAAGGGGGGCACTTTACGGTCAATGGGAATTAGCATTACAAGACCCCTTGGGCAAGATTACCGTCAAGGGAAAATTAACATGGAGAAAAATCGTGGGTAAGATTACCGTCAAGGGAAATTAACATGGAGAAAGAAAAAATCGTGGGGCACTTTAGCGTCAAAGGAAATTAAACAGGGTGGGCCTTTATAGCGTCAAGGGCTTTTACTAAAGTGGGCCTTTATAGCGTCAAGGGAAATTGAACATGGGATTTTTTTAAAATTTTAAAAAAAGGGGTAGGCAATGGAAAGGCTATCTCTTTTCGAGAAATATGACTGGCCCTGAAAAGGGCCTTTGGTTTATGTTAATATGCCCTTAACATAAAGGGCATTTGCGACATCTTCTTTTCCTCAAACTTCGTCTTACAGCAGGGCCATACAAGAGAGTCCTCTTGAGGCAACCTTGTCTCTCTATATAGACTCTTCTTATCCACAGGCTGCTGTTGGTCCTGTGGACAACGGTCCACTTGGATCGGACATACATGAGCATGTCCGTCCTGAACATCATTGTTGACACAAGGGTTGAAGATTTAACGTCTGTCCACATGTTGAGGCTCCGAGAATAGGTGAATCAATGCAGTGAACGGCGCTTATTTATAGGGACAGGAAGGATTGAAACGGATTGAGTTCATTCACCAATCCGAACACGCGTTACAGAATTCAGTCAGCCCGCATCCAATCCGAAGAGAGCAGTCTGTGACGTCACGTAGTCAATATAGATTCGCTAGCGCTTGTGTGCAGTCAATCTATGCGACAGTGATTCAACATGACGGAAACTCAGAAAACGATCCATTGGGGTGCACCAGCAGGGGAGACTGCCCAAGGGAACTCGGACTTACTTTCAGAAGAAGTGAATTGGGATTTTGTGGATTTTCTCTCCTCGCAAGAATTTGTTCCGGAACCTTCGTTACCTTCTTCATTACCGCAAGTGGAGAATTTTAGACAGAGACAGAAAGAAGAATTGGAGAAATTTATGCAACGACAAAAGGAAGCGGAACAAGCTTTTCTCCTACAGCAACAGCAACAAGAAGAAGAGGTAAGAAAAAAACAACAGCAGTAACAGCAAGAAGAAGTAGCAGCAAAGAAACAAGAGGGTGAAAATCAAACGGCCACGGTACTGTTGGACATTTTAGCGGAGTTAAGAAGTCTGAAACAAATGTATCAGACTTCTTTATCACGACCGAAGAGAATACGACCTTCCCGAGCTAAACACGTCAACCCTGTGACTAAGCCTACCGTACCACCCTTATTGATTTCAACCCAATCATCATCAACATTACGCAGTCCAGAAGTAGGCCTTGGCCGTGGCAAAGGCATAAGGCAGTTAAAGTTGATTGCTTAAACTCACCCCTACACCAAAAAAGGCCCTTTTCAGGGCCACCCACATTTCTCGAAAAGAAATACAATTTCAATTTGCCAATAACTCAAAAAACCCCACCCATTTTACCTTATAGTACGTGTCTGTGTATGAGTGCGTGAGTGTAGCTTCTTATTTTAAAATCATAACTCAAAGACACTTACCTTATATCATTCATTTATTCTTTTCTCCATTTTTTTACAATTCAATTCACAATTCACAACACAACACTTTAATTAAAAGTTCATTGACTTCTTCTTTCTCCTTGTTTAGTCTCTCTGTTTTTTGAATTTCTTCACCGTCTTTTCCTCATTTTCTTCCCTTCTTCTTTTCTTCTTCTCCTGTTTCTTTGCCTCTTGTAAATAGAATTGTCTTTTTTCTTCCTCTTCTTCCTCTAAAGAATCCTTCTCTTCTTTCGAAGAATCCCTCTCTTCTTCTGAAGAATCCTTTTTTTCTTCTGACTCCTCTTGTTTCTTTTTTGGGCAATCTGGAGACCAATGTCCTTTTTCTTTACAATAATAACAGGTATCTTGACTTTTGTCTTTTTTAGTCCCTGTTTTTGTTCTTTTTTCACGGTCTGGACACTCTGAAGACCAATGCCCTTTCTTCTGACAGATATAGCAAGTATCTTGACTTTTATCTCTAAAGGAAGGAGAGTAGTCCGTAGGCTGGTCTGAAGAGAATTTTCTAATGACCCCTCGCAAAGCTCTGACGAAACGTTCCATCTGGTTAGTCTCTTCCATCGTTGTGCTCGGCTTGAGAGTGAAATGAATAGTGAAAGGACAAGACACACACCCTTTTATATACGCTGGTCTGCCATGACTATAAAGTAGTTTATGGTGTTTGAACTTGAGTCATTTGACTTTTTGCTTTCAAGATGAAACGATCCCATTCATTCGAGAAGAAAGAAGAAGAAAGAAGTAAGAGGCAGAAACGTGATCTATCGCCTCGTACCAGGGCTGAAATCTTGGCACAAATTCATGCCAGTGATTTTGAAGAGGATATGAGTGAACCAGAATCCGAACCCTCTAAACCAAGTTCACCACCCTTAGTCAACCCTGAAAAGTACTATTCCATTCGAGAGACGGAAAAGCGCTCCTCTAGAAAATTTGGAACCACGGCTTACAAATACACGGTGAAGTTTAAAGATTTCAAGGCTGAAGTGCCGTTAGAGAAAGCAGAAGTGTTCATCACTGGGGTGTGGGATTCTTTGCTCACTTCACTCAAGCAACAATGTCAACCCAAAGAAGACGATCGCTTGAGACTTTCCATACAACACGACGGTTTGAAATCCCCTGTTTGGATCGAGTTTAGCACCCCGGCAGAATTGACTGCTTCCAAAGTCATGGACAAGATTCAACACGTGCAACAATCTAATGACCAGTTTGACATCACCGATGGTAAAGCCACACTGGATATGACCCACGTCTCTCCTCCTCAAGGGACTGGACGCAAAAAGATGTTATTGGTGGACGACCTTCGCAACACCAAAAAGAGTCTCGTCCGAATTCGCAACCCTCATGACCAGATGTGTTTAGCCCGTGCCATCGTGGTGGGACGAACCTATGCCAACAAGAACGACACGGTAGAATGGAAAAGAACCTGGAACACTATTCAACAATCGGACCGAGCCAAACAACGAAACGAAGCAGAACTCCTGTTGCAACAAGCTGGCCTGTCCAAAGACACACCCTGTGGCATTCCTGAGATGCAAAAATTGCAAGATGTCCTAGCTCCACGATACACCTTGAAAGTGCACCCTCAAGAAGTGCGCGGACCTCTATTGTTTCGAGGGCAAGACTTTAAGGACGGAAAATACATTCACGTCTATTATCACGATGACCATTTCGATACGATTACCACTATCACTGGATTCCTGGGATACAGTTATTACTGTGAGAAATGTGACCATGGTTATAACAATCGAGAGCAACACAAGCATTGTGGATCGAAATGCACAGGATGTTTGGTCTCTTCACCCTGTCTGAGCGAAGAACCAGTGCCTTGTTCAACTTGTCTGCGCACGTTTGTCAGCCCTACCTGTTACCAACAACATCTGAAGACGCAAGGTTCACAGAAGAAATGTGCTTGTCAACTGCTGAGATTGTGCTCTACGTGTGAACAAGTCATACGTACCAATAATACCAAGGCACACGTATGTTCAGGAAAGAAAAAATGTCACATTTGTCACCACATCGTGGACTTGGAACACCAATGTTACGTGCAAAAATACCAACCCCCACCAGAGAAAGAGGACGGTCACAAGAAGAAAGGCAATTTCATCTTTTTCGATTTCGAATGCATGCAAGAGACCGGCATTCACATCCCTAATTTCTGCGTGGCTCATCGAGCTTGCGAGAAGTGCATTCAAGAACCTATCTTCAGTCATTGCCCTCACTGCAGCAAGATTCCTGGAGGGCGTGAAAAAATCTTTCGGGGACCGAACACGTTAGCCGATTTTGCCCAATGGGTCTTAGACCCCATCGACAAGACGTGGAGCCAAGAGGACATCGAACGTTACGGAGATTGTCATCGTCATGCCACGGTGATGGCTCACAATTTCTCCGGATACGATGGACAGTTTCTTTTGAGGTACTATACGGAACAAGGCACCGAGCGTCCTAAAGTGACTTTGAACGGAGCCAAAATCATTTTCATGCAAGTGGGACAAGTGCAGTTTAAAGATTCGATGAGCTATTTGGCCATGCCTTTGAGTCGAATGCCTAAAACGTTTGGAATGACAGAAATGGCTAAAGGGTACTTTCCACACTTTTTCAATACGGAAGCCAATCAACACGCCGTTCTACCCCATTTGCCTGAGGCTCACTATTACGACCCCGACAACATGCGTACCGAACAACGAGAAGCTTTCTACGCTTGGTACCAGGCTCACGCCTCGGACCCTTTCGACTTTCAGGAAGAAATGCTAAAGTATTGTCGTTCCGACGTGGACATTTTACGGCGTTGCTGTGGAAAATTTCGAGAACTGTTCATGGAACACGGAGGGGTCGATCCTTTGAAAGAAGCTTGCACCATTGCCAAAGCGTGTTCCTTAGTGTATCGACAACGATTCATGCCTGAAAACACCGTGGCTGTCATCAGCCCTCAAACGACCCACTATGTCAAACGTCAATACTCGGTGAAAGCCCTACGCTGGTTACATTACTTGTGCGACAAGGAAGACAAGTGGATTCAGCATGCCCGCAACGGAGGGGGCGAAAAGACCATCGGAACGTATTCGGTCGATGGCTGGGACTTAGAAAACCCCAAGATCGTGTACGAGTTTAACGGTTGCTTATTTCACGGATGTCCCGTCTGTTACCCTGACCGTGGCACTAAAAATCAGTTTTTACAACGAACCATGGAAGACTTGTACCAGAACACTTGTCAGCGACGCCTAAAGTTAGAACAGCAAGGATACCAAGTGGTGGAAATGTGGGAACACGAGTACGATCACCGTATGAAAACCGATCCCGAGTTTAAACGCCTCGTGGAAAGTTACCAGTTCATGGACCCGCTGAACCCGAGGGATAGTTTGTACGGAGGAAGGACCAATGCCACCTGTTTGCTGTACCAAGCCGACGAAGAGAAAGGAGAAGAAATCAAATACTTGGACGTGTGTTCGCTGTATCCCTACGTGTGCAAATATTTCCTGTAGGCCACCCGCAATTGCTGACGGAACACATCGACCTGGTCAACATTCGACAATACGAAGGCTTGATCAAGTGTAAAGTTTTGCCTCCCACGAACGTATACCATCCCGTCTTACCTCACCATTGTCAAGGCAAACTGATGTTTCCCTTGTGCCGTACTTGTGCCGAAACGTGCAACCAAGACCAACCTTGTCAGCACACCCAAGAAGAACGGGCCTTGACGGGAACCTGGGTCAGCGTGGAATTGTTCAAAGCTCTGGACATGGGATACCAACTGTTAGAAGTGTACGAAATTTGCCACTTTCCCAAGACACAACAATACCGCAAGGGTGACCCCACGCAGAAAGGCATTTTCACAGACTACGTGGATGCCTTTTTGAAACTGAAGCAAGAAGCCAGTGGCTATCCTTCCTGGTGTCACACTCCCGAAGACCAAATACAATTCAAAGAGAAATACTACGAACAAGAAGGCATCACTTTAGACCACATCGAGAAAAACGAAGGCAGGCGATCGTTTGCCAAAGTGATGTTAAATTGCTTGTGGGGTAAAATGGCACAACGACCGTGTTTACCCAAGACGGAATATTTGACAGAACCTTCCCGCTACTTCCAGATGATTCACGACAAAACCAAATACATGAAACACGTGGACGTCGTTCGAGAGGATTTGATCTTGGTCAATTACGAAGAAGATCTGGACTTTGTACAAGACGACCCTTTTGGAAATGCCATCATTGCGGCTTACGTGACAGCCCATGCTCGCTTAAAATTGTACGAAGCTTTAGAACTGTTAGAAGAACGCGTCCTGTACTTTGACACGGACAGTTGCATTTACATCCATCACCCGATTCAACATCACCCTAACATCGAAGGAGACCGTTTAGGAGCCTGGACAGACGAGCATCCTGACGACAAGATTCTAAGTTTCGTCAGTGGCGGTCCCAAAAATTACGGCTACGAATACCGGGACAAACAAGGAGAAGTGCACACGACGTGCAAAGTGAAAGGACTGACTCTGAATCATCGTACCAGTCGAGTGGTCAACTTTGGGGTATTGAAAGAAGCCTTGCAATCGGGAGAGGATGGAAACTTTAAAGTGACCACCTATCAACCGAACAAGATTGTACGTTTACCCACTCACCACATCGTCAGTCGACCCTTGGAAAAAGTCTATCAAATCGTGTACCAGAAGCGAGTTCGACTTCCCAATCATTTCACCTTACCGTACGGTCACGTTGGTATTGGTCTGTATATAAAAAGGAACCCTAGGCAAGATCGATAGTTCATCGTGACTACCAAGACCGAGCGAACAAGATGAATACTTTGAAAGAGGCATCGTTCCAGTTTGGGGATTGTAAAAAAGTTGTATCTTCCTCTAGTGTGACTAATATTGGATGGATAAGACCCAGGCATTGCGACGGAAAATGTCCGGAAGGAAACTGCGATTGTCCATGTGGTTACCATTGTAATTGCGTAACGGAGTTTGCAGACGAGTGCGATTGTGAGCCTTGCGATGGATACGATGCTGTACCTTGTGACCTGAGCGATGCCGTAAAGCATCATGGGAACTTTGTTCTCACTGCCCCTATCATGGAAAGTGATGCTGTGCGTGTCAAACCCGAGGGATGCGAAAGCGATGCCGCTCGTCCTCTTAGACATTTTACCGGGTTTAAAGGGGAATGTCGACCTTCACGTTTGCCTCCCTACGGATGTCATCCAGCCCTGAGCAAACTCCTACCCATGTCACTCAACCCTCATCGAAACGAACCTGTGAAAGACGAATATTCGTTTCCTGTGCGTTTGTCGGAATACTGCGACTTTGAAAATCGTCTTCAATCGTTCAAAGGAAAATGGCCTAAGTATCTGGGAGGACCGACCCCCGAAGAATTAGCCAGAGCCGGATTTTTCTACTTGGGCGAAGGAGATAAAGTCAGGTGCTTCAGTTGCGATGTGACACTTCACCACTGGGAACCGCAAGATTCGGCCTACGTAGAACATGCTCGATGGTCACCGAATTGTCATTACTTACCCTTAGTGGGACCGAGACATTGAAGGAACTTCTTACCATAATAATCTGTTCATGGATACTTTACAAGAGAACATTTGTGCTTTGCCTGTGGAGTTGAGAGAACGCATTTATCGAGAACTGGTCAAAATACAAGTGAAACGTAAAGAACAATTGCATCCGTTACGTCACCGGTGTTTGAACCACTGGTACCTGAAAGCTATACAAGGATTGATTCAATTGAAAGTGTTCCATCGGACAGACATTGATCAACGATCCTCTAGTTTTAAAAAGGATTGGTTTGGTATGGACGATTGCAGTTACATCATTGTAAACGTACTGCATCGAATTCCAGAGGAAGAGTTAACGAATTACCAACATCTTGAACACAATGTCAACTTAGTGAAAGAGGAAACTTCTGAACGAATTGTAATGTGTAGATTAGTGACTCAACGATTTAAATTCGACACTGAAGTGAAACCATGTTTGTGCAAAGAGTACATTTCTTGTGTCAGACCAAAGAGGATTTAGTATGACCTATTCATGGATACTTTGCTAGAGAACATTCGTGCTTTGCCTGTGGAGTTGAGAGAACGCATTTACCGAGAGCTGGTCAAAATACAAGTCAAACGTAAAGAACAATTGCATCCGTTACGTCACCAGATCTTTAACCACTGGTACCTGAATGGTATAAGAGAACTGATTCGTCAGAAATTGTTTCAGTGGTCAGACCTTGTTCAACACTTTGAGTTAGTGAATGATCGAAATGTTCATTATTTTGGTTACTTCGAGATTCACCTACAGCAATACATTGAGGAAGACAAGTTAAAGGATTATCAACATATTTTACGTGGAATCTACTTAGAGGAAGAGGAAACTTCTAAACGAACTCTGAAGTTTCGGTTACAGTATGCAAGATTTAGATTCCCTACTGGAGAACGAAGATCTCTGGCTAGAAAGTACGTGTATTGTTTCCGAAACAAAGAGACTATAAAAACAGGCTGCCATGCCACGACTTATGTCACATGTAATTGAACAGATTCTGTGGAAGGAACTCAATGACCATATTCAAACCGTGGATCATTACCATCGATTATTACAAGAACTGTATCCATTCAATTTGGGACGACAAGTGGTGTGTGTCTTAGTGACTTGTTTTTTGGGATTTCGTTTACCAGCCGATTCTTTGTGGACTCTTTACGATCAGTACTTACCACCTCCATGGCCTTAAATGGTCACGAAAAACTCCTTTTGCTCAAAGCCTTGCGGTTTCATCTGGATACTTCTCGACCTCAACAGGAAAAAAAGATTCGTCAACTTTTAGCTACCCAAGACGTGTATGACGATGTGTGTGTAGCTTGTGACTTACACCCTCATTGGACAGATGTTCGTGGCTGGAAAAAGGGGGGTTTTGAGGCTTGGACCCAAGAAGTGGCCCAGTATGCACAAGAGTTGTTCAAGGAAAAAAGTTACTTTTCAACCTGTGTTAGTGACGGTGCCAGAAGAACCCGTCACCGAGAACAACCACTCGCTTCAGGACAGGACTGTCATGGACATTCCTGAAAGGTCATTCCGGGAGGACACTTGTGTGACAATACCTCATGTAGAGACTGTAAGAACATTACACACTGTCCCTAGGACATCTTGGTTACCCAAAACATGTTGTACAGACACTTGTTTATATTCCACTTTGATCGCTTTGCTGTGTTTTATATTCCTGTACATCACTATTTGGGTTGTATGTATTTTTGTCTTTCGTGTTCATATTTGAAACATTCAATAAACGTGTTCTGAAAAAAGTATATAAACTCTTGTCTTGTTTGTTTTTCGTGTCACAAGTGACATTTCTCACACCATGGCTACCTCTGCTGTCTCTGCTCCCTCTTCCTCTACTGTCAAAGTCATCGACGAACACTTAGATCGTGCCAGTTGGGAGGCTTTGTATCTTCGCCATCCCTTTAACATGCTCATTGCTGGACCTAGCGGTTCTGGCAAAACCGAATTCGTCAAACGTTTGATCGAACATAAACATCATTTGATCGATTGGCCCCCTCAACGGATCGTGTGGTGTTACAAAGAGTGGCAATCGGCGTACAGCCTCTTGCGAGAAAGTCAAGGCGATTCCATCGTGTTTGTGGAAGGCATTCCTAAAGAAGACGACGGCATCGTCTCTGACTTCCGTCAAACCCATTTGGTCATTTTCGACGACATGTTAGGAGAAGACGAAGAAGAAATTAAATTGTGGTTCACGCGCAAAGGGCATCACCGTAATGCCAGTGTCATTTACATCACCCAAAATTTGTTTCAACAAAGTAAAGCCCATCGCACCATCAGTCTCAATGCGCATTACGTGGTCTTGTTTAAAAGCCCTCGAGATAAATCGCAAGTGCAAGTCTTAGCCAAACAGTTAGGAACGCCTTGGCTGACTCAGGCGTACGACGATGCCACTCAAACACCACACGCCTATTTACTCGTCGATTTGAAACCTACGACCCCCGAGGATTTGCGATTTCGTACCCACTTGTTTCACCACTGGTGCCAAGACGGAGGGCCTGTCCTGTACACGTCTCCGTCCTCGACTTCATTTCACTCCCCATAAAAAAATCTATAAAAACCTCAGACCCTTTTTCGTCTGTCTCACACAGTGTGAACATGACGTCCCTTCAGTCGCATCTTCCCGTCAAATTGATTCGTGCCTTGTATGGCATCAGTCGAGAAAAAGATCCACAAACACGAGCCCGTGTCTTAGAAGCTAGTCTCAAAGAAGTCTTACGATGGTTCACGGTGACGGCACGTCAATTACTCCAAGGAATCATTCAGATTCCTCATCAAACCCAACGCTTTTTCGATCGAAACAAAGTCGCTTTGGTCCAACTGGCCGATCCCCGCATCGACACTCAAACCAAAAAACAAATCATTTTGAAACCTGGAGGGAGCGGTACTCTAGGAGGGGTCATCATTCGTTCACTCTTAAGATGGGATCCTAATGCCCCCAAAGTTATCCCCAAGACAAAAGTTCAACGAAGCCCCAAGAAGAAAAAGAAAAAGACCAGGTCCCCAAGAAGAATAACTTCTCCAGTGGCAGGACCCTCCTCTTACCAGACACCACCACCCCGGAAAAAGAAAAGAAGCCCCCAGAAAAAGAAACAGAGAAAAAGTCCCCAGAAAAAGAAAAGTCCACAGAAGAAAACTAGTCGCAAGAGAGGCACTTCGGCCAGGACGCAACCTTACACTCGCAAACCACGACCTGCCACAGCAGTGACTGCGTCTCCGGCATCCTCACGTTCATCCACTTCTCCGTTGATGACACCCAGAACTGAAGAGTACTTGGAGACGTTGATCACACCAAGAACATCTCCGTTGATGACCCCCAAAAGAACTTCCCCAGTGGCAGGACCCTCCAATTTAGTGGCAGTGGCTGCTGCTCACAAAGTACCTTCTCCCAAAATCAAAGTCCAAGAAAGATCGGGCATGTTACAAAGTTTACTGGATTTGTCCAAGCAAGAACTGGCTCGATTTAGTCCGTTGCGTACCCCTGCACGACGTGTCATGCCTGTCCTCAAACTGATAAAACGTAAAGACAATCAGTGGCGACGCGTTCCAGTATAAAAAGAGCCTGTGACCAAGTCGGGGTATCAGTGAACTTGTAAAAGATGTCACCTCCAAGAAGCCACAAAAGAAAGAGACAAAGGCAGACGCGTCATCCGACAAAGAGCTTAGCCAAGCATCGACATTACCCTAAGAAAAGACACAGTCGTTCCAAGAAAAAGAGGCGTCAACAAAGGGGAGGATTCCTTGGCGATTTTGGGAAAAACATTGTCACCTTTATGACAAAGCGATAGTCCCAAAAAAAAGATAAAAGGGTGTGCGTTAAGTCATCGACGTTAGTGTCTGTTCGGTGAATGTCCCGGAACCCACAAGCAAAAATGTCACCCTCCAGAAAACCCCAAGGAAAGAAAAGGAAAGGACTGCCACCACGTTTAGCTAAACATGGGGACCTGTTATCTGTCCTGTCCAAAGCTTCTCCACCCCTACGAAAAAACTCATTCAAACGGCCTCCAAAGAGGTCATCGATACCGTGTGCGAATGTTGTTTGAACGTTTTGAAAGGCACGATCCCTTTGTCCAAACACCAGAAACAATGCTTAGGCAAACATCGTCACGTTCTTCGCCAAATGGTTCAAAAGAAAATTCCCATTCGTCAAAAAAAGAAGATGTTGGTTCAACGTGGAGGCATTTTGCCTCTCTTGTTAGGCCCCATACTGAAAGGAGTCTTGGGAACCATGTTGGGAGGACTGATGGGAGCAAGATAAAAAGGCCTTCGAAAGTCCCAAGATCTCAGAATCGACCCCTGACAACCCCATGGAAGGACGAAAACTAGCTTTAGTGCCTTACAAACGATGGATGGAATACCATCGGTGGCAAGAACAACGCACCCCGCATTTACCTCCCAATCCCAATTTGAGCGAGATGTCCCAGTTACAACACGAATTGCAGTCCTTGATGGATCGCCAAGATTTGTCCGAAACAGAAAAATCGCAAAAGTACGGTCAACTCTTGCAAAGACAGCAAGTCTTTCACCAGAAAGCTTTAGACGAAACAGCTTTACCCACTTTGAAAGATTTTAAGACCTTGATGAAAAGTCCAGCACCATCACCAGTACCAGTACCAGTACCGGTACCAGTGGTCAAGAAAGAAAAAGGAAAAGAAGAAGAAGAAGGGTTTCAAACTCCACCAGAAAAAGTACGCAAGTTAACAACACCACCTACCTCCAGAATTGGATGGATTAAAAAGATGATGGGCACCCCTTCTTCATCACAAGAGAAAAAGAAGTGAAGACAGAAGTGAAACAAGAACCGATATCCCCTGCTCAGACATCCTCCTCTTCGACACCTATTGCCGGTCGCACACGCAAAGCCTTGCAATCCAAGAAAATACCCCAAGAGAAAAAGAGTAGCCTCTTCCAAGAGTGGGTGCCTTATTAACACACAAACACAAAAAAATGGAAAAAGTCTTAGCCAGCATTTACTACGATCCCTCGCATCCTGCAGGTTACGCAGGAGTTCAAAAATTGTATCGTGCTGCCAAAACGCGACTGAAAAGTCTCCGTTTACCTCAAGTGCAACGATGGTTACAAGAACAAGCTACCTACACTTTACACAAACCCATTCGACGCAAGTTTGCCAGAAGTCGCACCCGAGTGGAAGGCATCGATCATCAATGGCAAGCCGATTTAGCCGATGTCTCTCATTTGGCCAGCTACAATCGCGGCTACAAATATTTGTTTTGTGTCATCGACGTCTTTTCCAAATTTGCCTGGGTCGTGCCCTTGACTTCCAAATCCAGCAGCGAGTTAGTGCGAGCCCTGCAACGAGTGTTGAAACAAAGCGGTCGTCACCCTCTTCGATGGCAAACGGACAAAGGCACCGAATTTCTGAACCAAGCTTTCCAAAAAGAATTAAAGAAACGTGACATTCATTTTTTTACCACCGAGAATCCCGAAACCAAAGCCAGCATCGTGGAACGTTTTCAACGCACTTTGAAAGAACGCATGTGGAAATATTTTACGCATCACCACACTCTGAAGTACATCGACATCTTACCGCACCTGGTGCAAGCGTACAACCAATCTTACCATCGAAGCATCGGACGTGCCCCGCAAGACGTGACTCCCGACAACGAAGTGCTGGTGTTTGAGCGCCTGTTCGGTACGTCCCCGACGAGGGCTGTCCCCAAGAAAAGTGGAGAGTTGGTCGTGGGAGATTGGGTGCGCATTGGCAAAACCAAACGCACTTTCGACAAAGGTTACTTACCTAACTGGACGACCGAATTGTTTCGCGTCACTGGACGAGTGCATGGCCGTCATCCTGCCGTCTATAAATTGGAAGACATGAACGGAGAAGTGCTCAAAGGAACGTTTTATTTGCCCGAGTTACAACGTGTGACCAAAAAAGAAGACGACGTGTACGACATCGAAAGCATTCTCGAACGCAGAACCCGTAAAGTGGGCAAACGACGTGTCAAAGAAGTCAAAGTACGTTGGAAAGGATATCCACCCAGTTTCGATTCTTGGATCGACGCTTCGCAAGTCATCGACTATAAAAAGAAGTGACCATCATGCCCTTTCACACAGCAGACGCAGCTACGTCGACCACTCCTTCTTCCCCTAGTTCTTCTGTGCAAGATTTACAAAAACAACCCTTGTGGGTGTGGTGTGGAGAACGTGTGCCTAAAACGCAAATCGTCTTTTTCTGCCAAATCTTCGTGGTGTATTGTGTCATCGGGGCAGCCATCGCCAATTTGAGTTTGCAACAAGGAGACAAACAATTGTGGACCATTTTATTGAGCAGTTGCATCGGTTACCTGCTTCCCAATCCCTCCCTGAAATTCTCCTCGAACGGGAACGTTGTGTCCAGTGCCAGTGCCAGTCACCACTCCAACCACAACCAGAACCCCATTTTGGGTGGAGACACGCCTCTGACGTCCAGTAATATCCCCTCGGACAGCCACAGAACTCTAGAATTATGAGTCACGAAAACCAATTTTACTTGACCTTACCCAGTGACAGTTCCATGGAGGTGTTTCCCAATAACACGTTGTGCTGTTACACGGCCAAATTACCTCAAGCCATCCCCTTAGATCACGAAGCCCATTGGGAAGTGGCTTTAGTAGAAATGATTCACCCGACCCAAGTCCTCAATGTCCTTCCCAATCAAAATAAATTTGATGTAGAAGTTCATGACGAGCAAATGCAACAGTACTTGGATACCTATGGCAAATATGACAAGAAAACCCGTACACCAAATTCAAAGTGGACCACCTATCACTTGTTCATTCCCCCAGGCTATTATTTTAGTGGTCAACATTTGGTCAACACCATAGCCACCAGGTTTAATGGTGTGTTTCTGAAAGCTTTGGAAAGTGTCAAAAAAAGTGTCACCCTGGAGTACCACAAAACAGCTCGTCGCTTCCTGATGAAATTTCCTGAGGGGCCCAAAATCATGTCTTTCTTATTTTGTCATGAATTGTTTGACATGTTGGGCGGTGACATGGAGCTAAGGAAGAAAGTAGAACAAGAAAAAGGTGAATTACCAGTCATTTCTGACAACGATTCTTTTGCCAAGTATTTTCGTACCCCGGTAGAACTGAACCAAGGACTGAATTTGATGTTCGTGTACTCCGATGTGGTGGAGTACAACGTGGTGGGACACACCTCCGTACCGTTACTGCGTGTCATTCCTTTCAAAGTGGATTCTGCCGCAAACGCTGACGAGGAAGGTGGAAACACTTACCACGTCCACCGCGAATTTGTCCATCCTCACTATTTACCTGTCAGCAAGTCGTATTTGGACACGGTCAACATTACTATAAAAGGAGATTTGGGACAAAATATTCCATTCACCAAAGGAAAAGTCACGGTGAAACTCCATTTTCGAAAACGGTTTTCTCACGACTCGTAAGTAAGTCATGTATCCAGTGTACCGAGGGGTTGCTCGACAGCGAGGACACGGTTTAGGAGACATGTTAAAATCGGCCTTTCGTTCGGTGGCCCCAGTGTTGAAACCGATGGTGACACGCGGATTGCACGCTTTGAAAGATGCGGCACTGACGCAAGGCAAAGAATTTCTCCAAAATGTCATCATCGACAAACAAAACCCTAAAGAAGCCTTCATGAGGGCAGGCAAAAATGTCTTGCTGCAAACGGGTAAAGACATTTTGGGCCGACGAGACACACCTATAAATGCCCTGCACGCTACCGAGTCAGGCATTCAGCAAGGACAAGGCAGAAAGAGACGACGCAGAAAACACCCTTTCACCAGACTTCAAGCGAGAAAGGCCAAGAAAAGAAGAACCGTTCGAGACTTAGACGTTTTCGATTATTGAAACATAGAAAAAATGATGCACCGAGAGTCTTGCGCCTGTTCCAAGACGGAACTGGATCTGTTTGCCATGCCCCCCACCATGATGACCATGCAAGAATCCCAGTGGGTGGAATTTCACCCCGTCTCCTCATTGACAGCCTCAGCTCCCATCGAGTTTGAAATCAAAGGACAGCCCGAAGATTACATCGATCTGAATAGCAGTTACTTGTACTTGAAAGTCAAAGTTGTCGATGAGGACAATTCGACCCTAGATGGCGATGAGGTAATAGCTCCCGTCAACAATTTCATGCATTCCTTGTTTAGCGGAGTGGACTTGTACTTGAACAACAAACTGGTCAGCAGCAGCATGGATACTTACCCTTATCGAGCGTACCTGGAAAATCTCTTGACGTACGGAATAGATGCCAAGAACACTCATCTCAATGCCTGTGTGCTATGGGAAGCTGACGAAGCAGGCCAGTTTGAAAGATTCGAAACTGATGCAAGCAAAACACCAAACAATGACGGATTTGTAGAACGAAGAGACAAAATCAAAAACGGACAAAGTTTAGAACTGATGGATCGTTTACATCTGGACATGTGGTTGCAAGAGAAATATTTGCTAAACGGGGTGAATGTTCGCCTGAGACTGAATCGTAGCAGTGCCGCTTTCCATTTGATAGGTACTACTGTTTGCAAAACTGTCATCGAGGAAGCCAGGCTCTACGTACGCCGTGTGGAAGTGTTACCTAAAGTGGGTAACGACATCAGTCAGACGTTGAGCAGAACGACCGCCAAGTATCCCATACGACGCGTGGAAGTGAAAACGTTCACCATTCCCAAGGGACAGCGATCCATGATCGAAGATCATCTGTTCCATGGACAGCTACCCAAACGTTTAATCGTTGGTATCGTCGAGAATACAGCCTTCAACGGAGCTGTCGAAAAAAATCCTTTCTACTTTCAACACTTTGGTGTGTCAAAGATCGAAGTCAGTCGCGATGGCAAGACCTTGTGTACCCGACCTTTCGAACCTGACTTTGAGAAGAAGAATTACTTGAGATCGTACTTGTCCCTGTACGAAGCCACCGGCCAGTTAGGAACCAACACCAGTCACGGCATTACGTACGAGGATTACGCAGGAGGTTATGCTTTGTGGGCTTTCGATTTCACTCCAGACCAAGGCAGCGACGAGGGACATTTCCACCCTATAAAATCTGGTCAAATTCGTGTGGAACTTCAGTTTGCAAACCGAGACCCTGATTTAACGGTGAACGTCATCCTGTATGCCGAATTTGATAATACCATAGAAATCAATAGTTTGAGAGAAGTCATTCTAGATTACTAGAAAGCCATGGAAGACTGTTTTCCCTCTTTACCTAGTGGAGAAACTTTGGAGATGGAATGTGTGGAAAAAGAAGAAGTGATCATGATGAAGTCGAGATGGCCAGAACAAGAAGCCCATTTAGTCTCCTGTTTTGCCAAACACTTGGTCGACAAAATGACGGAATTGATCAAGAAAAATTGCTATGGATGTCAAAACGATCATCCCAGTCAAATTCAACACGATAAATGCCTGATGTTAAGTCAAGAAGAAAAATTGGACGAGTATCTGGACGAAGCTTGGAGTTTCATCTCAAACAAAGACGTGTTGCACCAGTGGTATAAAGACTTGCGTGAACATTCTTGTCCACCATTAACCACTCAAGAGATCCATCGTATCGAAGCTCTCCTAAATCAGAGTGAGGAAACAGAACGAATAACCGTTTATTCGTCAGACATTTTCAAGCAAAAAGTCAGAATCGAATTGACAACTTATTATTACCTGTGAAGAAGAAGAAAAAAACAACACAGAAAACAATGGATACCTGGGAACTTTATTACCTTTTGAACCACAGTTCGTATACAGCTTCTTGGAATCCTGTCGTCTGTGCTAAAGATGAACTCCCTCATCGCAAACCTAAAGACCATCAAGCTTACGTGATCAACACGGACGACAGTCATCTCCCAGGAACCCACTGGGTAGCCGTCTACTTTCCTCAAGAAGGATGTGTGGAATATTTCGATTCGTACGGATTGCCCCCTTTGGAAGACGATATCATTGACTTTATGAGAAGAAATGCTCAAACCACCCGATTCAATAATGTGAAATTACAAGGCACAGATTCCTTGGTGTGTGGACAATATTGTGTGTATTTTCTGCATCATCGCAGCCTGGGCTATTCCTTAGAACATTTAGTGACTCATTTCGATCCTCGTTCTTCTGCTAGAAACGATGTGAAAGTAGATCGATGGTTTTGTGACCATTATGCTTATCTTTTGTCTCAAGCTAGGAAACGTAGTGTCCATCAATGGCCTAATGATTTCCAACAGTGGAAATCACAATTTCATTCACAACGTTGTCAGCCCTGTTCAAAGTAGTTAGTATTTGAAGAAAAAAATGTTTGTGATTAGAAAAAGGTTGTTAGATGTTATAGTGTTGGATTATTGTTAAAAATGTTAGAAATGTTGTTGTTTAGTGTTAAGTGATTTTTGAATAAAAAATGTTGTGTTTAGCAAAAAATGCCTTTGTCTTTTGTTTAGCTATAAGAATGTTGGATTGATGCTCTTTCATTTCTTACTATCTCTCTCATGAACGTTGCGGCTCGAGAAAACCGTGTGGGGGGATGTTTTCCTTCACGTCCGCGCTTTAACTTTAAGAACCGGTTTGTTCCCAGTCTAACCATCCATTGTCGACTCATCCTCCTAAGAAGATGTGCTCCAAACTAGCTAAGCTCAACGAAGCCTACGTGAATTTGCATAGGGTCAGACACAGTCTGATACCGAAGCCAGAAGAAATAGAGAATGTGAGAATGTTAAAAATCACTGAAGACCTAATAGAAGAGCTCTTCAGAGAAGAAGTGAACAGGGAAAAAGAAGAATGGACAGAGAAGTACAGACTTCAAAAACAGCAGCAACAACAAGAACAGCAGCAGCAGCAACCTGAACCTGACAGAGGCTTTGTCGATTGCCGTATCGACACCAAAGAGTTCTTCTTCTCTTTCCGAAGAAGCAGACCTATTGCCAGAAAGTCTATCCTCAGAGGACATCGCATTCTTAGAAACTAAAAAAAGAATGCCATAGCAAAACAAAAAAACAGCCCTTTTCAGGGCTAACCAATACTCTAGAAAAGAAATAACTATTAATTTGCCAATGTGAGTAGGTAGAGTAGTGTGAAAATAAACACTAACTCTTTTATAAAAATGTGAGGGTATGTGTTGGTGTGTTTGTGTTTGTAAGAGCTAAAGTAAGTTGGTGAGGATAGTAGATTAAAATAATGTTTTTTGGGTTTTTGAGGTGTATATTTGGAGTTAGATTGGATTGTTTTGCTAATGTGGATAGTCTATTGAAGTGATTTATAAAAAATTTTACAATAGTAATGGGTAGCATAAAAGAGTAAGTGAGTGTTTCTTTTAGGTCCGCGCGTTGTTGTTTTTTTGGTCATGATCTAGGTAAGATGAATTTTATGTTTTTAGGGGGATGTTTTAGTTCACGTCCGCGCTTTCAGTATAAATTGAAACTCGTTCGGCAGTCCAGCTACCCTTGTTGATTGATCAACACCAAAAAATGAACACGAGACTTGAGAAACTGTTGGAGCTTCATGTGCATCTGGAATATGCCAGGCGCATATTAAATGAACTGGCCGCGGAAGCCATTGTCGAGGAGGGAAGAATAAGAGAGGAGGAAAGAAGAAACAAAGAAGAGGAGGAGAGAAGATATAAAGAAGAAGAAGAAAGAAGATATAAAGAGGAAAGAAGAAACAAAGAAGAGGAGGAGGAAAAGGAGAGAAGAAAAAATTTCAAAATCCCAGAGAGCGAAAATTGGGATTCTGAAGCGACATATCCTGCCTCTGCTCTCTCCCCCCAAAAGGTAAAAAGTAACTGGGGGATAAGATGCGTATGTGGCGCCAGGCCTGGAAGGTGCCACCATTAACCAGGTGCCCATGAAGTTCCAAACAAAACAGCCCTTTTCAGGGCTACCCAATACTCTAGAAAAGAAATAACTATCGATTTGCCAATGTGTGTAGGTAGAGTAGTGTGAATATAAACACTAACTCTTTCTTTAAAAAATGTGAGGGTCAGTGTTTGTGTGATTGTGTGTTTGTGTTTGTAAGTGATAAAGTAGATTATGGGTTTCTTTATTGTTTCTTAGCAAATGGGGAGAGTATAGTTTGGGTTATATTATATGAAATGAAATGAAAAAGTAGGGGATGTTTTCCTTCACGTCCGCGCGTTGTTGGGTCATGATCTAGGTAAGATCAATTTTATGTTTTTTAGGGGGATGTTTTCCATCACGTCCGCACTTTCAGTATAAAACTAACAGTGTTGGCCATTGGAGCTCATTCTACGGAATAAGCAAACAAGAAGATGCCAGCAGCTTCAGCTTTATACAACGATCTTATGGGAAGTTGGTATTGGATGGTAGATGGATTGAGTGTAGCAGAAAGGGTTGAACAGGAATGGAGGTATGAAGTGACAAAAGACTTCGTCACAAGACAAGTAAAGAGCCTGCACTTAGCCGTAAACATCGTGAAAGAAATGATAGAGGATGAGGAGAAGAGAATCAGAGGTTTAATTAACCCACCGTATGTCAAAGTGGGTAAGTTAAAAGAAGCAATAGATCATGTGACAAGTGCAAGGTGCTTTTTAGAAGACGTTGTAGAATGGACAGATTGGTGTTTCGCAAAGTGGGGGTTAGAAAAACTTAAGAAAGCTGAAGAACTAATGAGGAATGTGCTGACCAAAGAGGTCAAGAAGATAAAAGAAAAGTGGTCTAATGAAAGAAAAGACGAAGAAAATAGAAGAAAAAAGGATGAATTCGAAAAACTGAACACAAACTGGATGAAAATCCAAGAGAAGTTCCGGGCCATGGGCCACCCGGACTGGCTGCCGGAAACAGAAAAGAAGAAGAAGAAAGGAATGATGGACAAATTAAGAAGATGTTGGAAAAAGTTAAGAAGATAAAAGAAGAAGAAGAAAAACCCAAAGGTCCTTTTCAGGGCCAGCCATATATCTCGAAAAGAGATAGCCTTTCCATTGCCTACCCTTTTTTTAAAAAATTTTAAAAAATCCCATGTTCAATTTCCCTTGACGCTATAAAGGCCCACTTTAGTAAAAGCCCTTGACGCTATAAAGGCCCACCCTGTTTAATTTCCTTTGACGCTAAAGTGCCCCACGATTTTTTCTTTCTCCATGTTAATTTCCCTTGACGGTAATCTTACCCACGATTTTTCTCCATGTTAATTTTCCCTTGACGGTAATCTTGCCCAAGGGGTCTTGTAATGCTAATTCCCATTGACCGTAAAGTGCCCCCCTTCACTACTCCCAGGAGTAATCAAAAAGGTGCCTGTGGCATCACAAACCAGTGGTACATGCTCATTGCGAGCGCACACCACTATAATCCAACTCAACAACAACAACAAATCGTTCAAACCATAGTCTGCAGCGAACGTAGAAGCAGCAACACGTATCAAGAACAATGGAGCTAGCGACGGATGTAATCCCAGCACAAGTCCTGAAGGCACTTCAAGGGTTAGGGCTTGCAGTTGCCACAGGTTGGAGCATTAGAGCGCAGTCTAAGCGAACAACTCTACTTCTAATCTGGAAAAACAACAGAGATAAAGAAATTTAAAAGACGGCCTCAAGTCGGAACTGGAGACACAGTAAAAACGTGGTGCGAGAGTTGCCCTCGCAACCACGTGATCCCTGTCCAGCGGCTACACAGACCAACATTCAACAGCAGTCTACACCCTCTACGACTACCACCACTACTACCATTCCAGAGGCCAGGAAAGAGGGAAAAACTGCTTTACTGACTACACCAGTGCAGTCAAAGAAACAACCACAGCAACAACAAAAACCAGCTGAGGAAAAGGCAAAACTCAGCAAAAAAACAGGCAACACCAGCACCAGCAAAAACTCCCCAAACAAAGCCTCTCCCTGCTAAAAAGTCTATACTGGAAGAGGATCTGGAGCTGTCTACAAGCAGCGATGAAAGCGAACAAGAAGATCTACCAACTAGTATGAAAAACTTAATCAAGGAATTGGGGTTCAGCGCAGCAGTAACAGACATAAAGAAAGCCGGAAATCTCATCAATGCTGTTCAATATCTAAACTGGCGCTCCCTAGCAATCCAGAGACCACGACCGATCCAATGGCACTACGGCGTACGTATTCTGAGCCAGTACTACCAAGATGCCTACGACTACTACAACATCGATCTCGTAACGAAAGCTGCTCGACACATCGCAATCCAACACGGCTTCTACTTCCCCGAGACAACCCAACAGGAGCAGAGAACAGCGGAAGTATGCAGAAAATATGAGGACCAGAGGGGGACCTTTGCATAAACAAAAAGCCCTTCTTAGGGCTACAAAAATTGCCTTTAAATGCAATAGGGAACCAGATTGGCTTGGTTCCCTCTTTGGCTAACTATTTTCGTAAACCTAATATGATCTGAATTGGTACCACCGTCAAACTCACCTACTACTTAAAAAACCTAGCGTGATTGAAACTGATACAAGTCGCACAGACTACACCGACTGGTATTAATTTACATTTTTTATGTACACTCTGTACACGAAATCCCAACTTGTTCGTTCATATTTATTCTAAAATTCTACAACTTAAATGAATTCGACTCAATTGCACAGGTGGCTTACACATTATTGGTATTAGGTATGTCCATTAGTACAACTGGACTTAATTTGAAATAAGTACGGGCTGGCGTTTCGGGAAGTACAACAACATCCAGGGCTGGCTTGCTGAGCACCTTTCCTCCTTTACCACGCTCGGATTTCGTACAAAAGTGGCAAGATGTGGAACGATTTCCACTTGCCACAAGCCCAGGTGTCCTAATGTGACGGCAAAAGCTGGCCAATGGCAGCTGCCGTTACATACTGCTTGGGTTGACACCTGGGGCTCTCAATAGCAAACTGAATACATGAGTGTGGGTTTGTACTACTCCTACTCAAATCTTAGGCCTTACATTTAGTTCGGTTGGGCACGCAACTACCGTCTACGAACTAACGGCCCAATCAATTAGTACTCTGTGAGTACATAAATGCCTGAGGGGTGTGGCACCATTCCTCTCCCTCAGGAGTAATCAATTAGTGCACCGTGTGCACATAAACCAGTGGTACATGCTCATTATGTAGCGAACGCCACTATAATTAACTAATCAATCAAAAAAATCAATCGTTCAAACCATTCTACAAAGAATAAAAAAGAAGATGGCTTAAAAACAACTTGATAAAATGAAAACATTGCAAGACGTCCTGGACAATTTGGGTATGATGGAGCAAATGTTAGTTAGGTTAAACGAGGATCACTATTCTTATAGTCCCCATCGAGTGAAGATGGAGATCAACAATTTAAGAAAAGGAAAGGAAATGATCAGTGATCTGATGAAAGAAATAAAGGAGGAGAAGGAGGATGAAGAGGAAAGGATAAGGATGAGAGTATGGAACGAAAAAATTGAAAAGGAAGAAGAAAATGAGAAGAGGAAGAAAGAAGAGGAGAAGAAGAAGAAAGAAGAGAAAAAGAAGGAAGAAAAGAAAGAAAAGAAGAGAAAGAGTGTAGGACAGAAAATAAGAAGCTGATGGAGAAATAGAAGAAATTAAAAGAAGAAGAAACCCAAAGGCCCTTTTCAGGGCCACCCACATTTCTCGAAAAGAGATAGACTTTCAATTGCCTACCCCATTTTTTTTGATTTTTTTTTTATTTTTTAAAAAAACAAAAAAAAATTCCATGTTAAATTCCCCTTGTCCCTAGACAGACCCAAATTCTATTCCCCATGTTCAATTCCCCTTGTCCCTAGACAGACCCAAACTCTATTCCCCATGTTAAATTTCCCTTGTCCCTAGAGTGACCCAGCAATTTTCCGCATGTTAAATTTACATAGTCCCCAGAGTGACCCAGGGGTGTTTTTAATGGTAATTCCCATTGTCCCTAGAGTGCCCCACTTCACTACTAATACGAAATGTCCAATACCAGACGGACTAACTAAAGAATTCTACCAGACGTATTTTGATTTGATTGGAGATATATGTTGAGTACCTTATTCGACCGGCAAAAGTTCTCATAGATTACGCTTTTTTGTAAGTATCCGCAAAATTCGAAGAAGAACAAATTGGACACTAAATTCATTATTAAATTTGGATTAGAAAATTTTCTCAAAATTATCACAAATAAATTAGGCAGTGTTATGCTTAGTATTATACACATCAACCAAACGTGTGGTTTAAAGGCCGTTCGGTATTCTACTATGACCATTTAATGCAAACCATATGCGATTATGTTTAGCAGAAAGATCTACCTGGTGCTTTTATTCGTTTAGAGCAATCAAAATCTTTTAAAGGAGTAAACTATAAATTCTAGCTAGCAACTTTACATTCTTTATGTTTCAATGAAAATTTCAACATAATTGATTTCACTATTTTACACAGATATAAATTATTTAATTATAGTTAATATTTTTTTAAATATGGAATCCGTCTCAGTTTTAAGGGGCGTACGTCCAGGTTCTAGTTTCTTCCTACTGTTGTATGTAACAGTGCATGAACCTTTTGAACCTAAACTGCGCTCCGGAAAAGAAATTGCCGACATGTAAATTTTCTTGGTGCAACGGAAGATTGCAAGATTTCTCTTTATGCAGATCTGATGACAGTACATGCTACTTAAACATTCAGTAAAATATTTATTTCGGTGACATAAATATAGTCCACCATCTGAATCAAAAATACAATTTACCAAATCAAACTAGAATCTTCATTTACAAATGTAAAAGCCGAAGTGGTCACCCATTTGACATACTATAGATTAACAGACAAAATAAAAAATCAAATAAAAAAATATTTTTTATTGTTGTTGGTAATGGTCTAACCAAAACTGATCACTTTTGTCTTGCATTTCAAACAACAGTAACTACCCTTCAGCAGTCCAAAATGATCTGATACAGTGTCTGATAAAAGGAACACTACTGCATACATTTACACATTTTTCACTTTGCTTTCGTTGAAATTAACTTTATGTTCAATCTAACAACGCTAAAATTCGCATTCAAAGACTGTCAAACTTCGACATAGGTAGGGTTTTCATAGTCTAAAAATAGAATTTGTGGACACGTAATATGTTCACGTGACAAATCAAACAGGTAAGCTAAGACGCAAACGGTGTGAGTGGATGTTTATGCTTTCCCATTAATATGCGTGATAGTTCAAGAATATCAACTGGCCCCGTCCATTAAATGAAAAGGTTTAAATGCGTAGTACTTCCTTCTCCTGGAACTAAAGCACATTTTATACGCAGTTTTAGAGCAGTGGATAAGCATGTAAATTTCTCGTGTAATTAGGTCTTAAGACCCCCCCCCCCCCTCTCTCTCTCTCTTAAAATAATAAAAGGATGTGTTCTTCCTCAGTGAAAGGCTAATGTTGAAAAGTAAAGATGTTCATGAGTTTTAGTTTGGACATTGAAGACAGATTAACCCATGCACTCAGATGAAAAAAGTAAATCCCATCGCTTTGAAGATGACACAGACCAACTTCATATCTCTACCTACAAGACTTTACATCTTTAGATTTCAACAAACAACAACTATTCCAAGAAACTGGTCTGATCCCAAGAATTATAATAAGAATAAAAGTATTTAAAGTTTGTGTCTTTAATAGTGTAGAAGATATATGCATTACTAATGGAAGGACAGAATGACAGACAGACATGAAGACATAATCCCCACATTTAAAAAAAAATTGCATGGGATTAACAGTCATGTGAATTTTTTAATTATTTAAACATTATGACTGTCAAAACACACAAAACAAAATAAATTAGCATATCTCTGAACTTAATGACATAACTAATAACTACACACATTAACTATACTTTGAAGACTTTGATTTTAATGTTCAATAATCATACTTTCATTACAATTATAAGCTACAGAAACACTTGCTGAACCATTATTTTCCATCTAATATCCTATTTAAATTGTTCATACTATATAAATTTCCTATTCAGCTGTCATGAAAGTAAAATGAATGGTTGTGAGGTACATATAAATAATGAATACGATAAGGAAAACTGGAAAAAACATTTACACATTGCAGTTTACAATAATAATAATAATAATAATAATATTATTATTATTATTATTATTATTATTATTATTAGCATTATTATTAGCATTATTATTGACTCAGGGAAACACCTACAACTCATCCTTTCTTAAATAAAGCGTAAGATCAAACCTACTGACATAAACAACATATAATCTGTGCTGGAATTATACCCTATTATGTAGTGCAAACTATAACAGATATTAAATATATAATATCAAGCAAAAAGCTAGTTACCAAAGCTGGGAAAGTCAAAAACATCTCCAAAATCCACTGGAAGACATATTTCTTACAAAAGAAATATCCATCTTCCCAAAGAAATATCCACATTGATGCCAAGTGTACATATGCTGAAAATACATATTTGTCTGTAAATAATACATTCACGTTATTCTTAATGAGCATACAGTTGAATTCGAATCTCAGGGATGGAAATTTTATTGTTTTTACGTTAAACGAATGTGTTTCTAGTAAAACTAACTCGTAGTTTTTGATATCTATTAGCGTAGGGAAAAATCGATCGTTTGGTCTTGGACCCAATTCCGGAACCTCAGTACTAATCATCATTTTAAGTGAAACTAGTCATGGCCTTCATGTGATTCAAGTATTGTCAAGATGGCGACCCAAACAGTGTAGTGTCTCTTGACACCCATACTTTTTGTCTTTACTAGTAGTTTACATGTCACAAATAAGTATGGATTACGGGAAAATCAATGATAAAGCTCGGAGAAGGAATCCATCAGACGACGTAACCTCTCTTGATTCATGGAGCGAGCTTTCCCCACCTGACAATACCGGTGGCAAGTACAACGTCGACAAGTTCGCTTTCCCTATAATGTCTGCAGCATCAGATAGGGGGAAGTCGAAAGGAAAACAAGATAATTCGATCATAATGGATCCGTCAAAATTAAAACCAACTGAACCTCAAATTCAAAGGGTTAATTTAACTAAATCTTCGTCAAGTTCCAGTGATGGGGATCGGTCAGGAGAGTTGTCACCCACTGGACCTTTAATGTTACTAAGAACTAATATACCCCATTCGAGTGAAATAGCTCATAGCCAAAAACATCAGCCATTTAATCCATTATATCAAGAATGTAATGGGTATCTAGACAATATACAAGAAAATAAAATTAAGCCAGAAAGTTCAAATTTGTATCCTGATCTCCGTCCATATGTAAGTGAAGGTGACCATGTTCAGGACAATGGTATTCACAGACATTCCGGACCAAATCAGTTGTACCCAGATCTCAGTAGGCTTGGAAATTCAACAGAGCAAGACAGCTCCAACAGAATAGGTCAACATAATCAAAGTACAGTCTTTCAGTCCAGAACTGCAGGTGGTATTCACCACCACATGTATCAGCATCACCCTCACCACCAGCAGTACATGTTCCAATCAAATCACGGCCGTGGCCATGTCCCTTATGGAAATCCAGCAAGATTATACCACAATAAACAGTCAAAACATGAACGTAAACATAATAATCACCATCAGGATGGAGAATTTAGTCATAATATAGATGGTATTATTCAAGGCGAAAAGGTGAAAAATAAGATAATATCCATGTGGAATAATGTGAAATATGGTAAGTTTAAATTCACGTCTTGCAAACAAAGTCATATTTTTCACAGTTGAAAATGCCAAACGGTACGAAGTGGACATGATCTGTTACATGCAGTTTTGCTACTAAATGTTTCATATTACTGTAGGATGTTTAACTAGTCTTGTGTGGTAACACGTGTAGGAAGATTCCAGTTTGAAATAAGTATTTTCTTTGGTTTTTGAAAAAAAAGTCTCTGACAGTCCAGTTGGGTGAGTTGATGGGGCCTAGCTCAGTGTACAAAGAATTATTTTCACAAAGAGGTCCAGGGCAAGTGGTTTTAACTAAGGATTACTTGCCCTGACTTAAATTTCACTTGTGTTCTTTAGACAGAGTGACGAGTGTCGAGTGAAGTATACGAGTGGAGGCATATCTTTGTTCTGAAATACTTGCATGTACTGTGGATGAAATTTCTTTACATGTGGTTGTTGTGGAAATTGTGTCTGATCTAAGCACAAAACATATGAATTTGGCTGCACCTGTATACTCAAAAATCAGTATAAACTAGTTTAATAAACACTAACTTACTGTAAATCAGCGAATATCACACATTTTATCCAGATTTTTCACTGCATATGTCTGTGTGTCAAACAGTTGTTTTTACTTGCATTACCGCATTGTAGTAATATTTTAATAGACTCATTTCCTATTTCAAATAACGCACCAAGTGTGAAATATTAAACAAGTCTAATGTTGATTATCCAGTTTAAAAAAAAATATTTCTGCTAAATCTTTTGAAGCTTAAAGACAAGATAATAAGAAAAGATCAACATAACAAAATTAGCATCTTCTATTTAATAACTTACTAATCTGTGAAGAGCGACAATATTTTGTTTACTAAAATCTTTGAACTGCCATAGATATAATTTTAAACTGCCATAAATATGATTTTTTCATATAAACTTTTATAGCGCAGTATATCATTGTCAATAATATTACAAAATGAGTGATACAGAACTTGGTACTGTAGTTAGAATTTAAACATACTCGGGCTTGAAAAACAGCCATAATCTTAGCTAGGCATGCTTCATAGATGGTTGCGACCTGTGATGCTACATCTGATTTGCTATCATAGTTGGATTCAGAGCAAGAGTAGTTGACTTCCAGAAAGAATTTCACATTTATGGAATTGATTGCAAAATGGTAGCCAATGTTATTCTTGTCCAAGCTGCCATACTTGTTTGTTTATGGTCAATTTGGAAGGTGTGCAGTTCATGCCATCTGGAGATTTTGTTATGGGTAGGTGATTATTTTACTGATTTTGAATTAACATATATGAGCAGAATTGTTCTTGCATTTAACAAAGAAAGCACATGGCTTCATTGGGGAATGGTTAAGATGGCTCAAGGTGAGGAAAGTAATTTTGAATTGACCCCATTTGGTTGAAATAGCTCTGCTGTGGTATGTCCTTTTAAGAAGCAGAGCACGTGGATTGAAATTTAGACAGATTAAGGATTCAGTAGTAAACAGAAACGATGATTCACCATACCCTAGTATCGTATACCATATTTTTTAATAAAAGAAGCCAATACAGATTTTGGCCATTTATTATTTTTCAAGAAAACATACTGGTTATGCATGTCCACTGGTAATCTAATATATTTTTTACACACAATAGAAAAATTGTGGGTAATACATGAGTGCGTGTTATACTAGGACACATGTTAAATTTGCTAATTTACAGTAAGCAGTTATTAAAATGGGGGAAAACAGCTTTTGCCAGAGTGGGCAATACCAAATTCTGAAAGTGCAATAAATGAATTAAAAAATATTTATAAAGTAAAAATAGTTACTGGCTCATTTTTTATTATTTGCCTTTTAAGTCCTGGAAAAGAAAATGACCAAATGGAGCTAGGAATCTTTGGACAGGTGCAGGCTAACCTGTAACCCAGATTACACCCATTAATCCAGTGCATAAGATCTTTGATAGCCCAATGCCATATATTCCTCCAATTCCCGATGGGGGCCCCCTACTGTATTTAAGTGAAGTGCCCATCAGGCTTGTAAAAAAATATATATAATTTGATTGAAACATGTTTGATTACACTGATGAAATTTGGAAATCTGTTATTCAAGTTGTTGAAAGGCTAGAAGACTATTAAGAAGTATCCTCATATATGCCCAGTACTTTTAAAAAGATTGTCTACTTCTCATACTTTGGAAATCTATAAACTTTCTTTATGATGTACTGCATGTGACCTATGAATGGAGAACAGATTGCCTGGGTAATCTGTAATTAGTGCTCACTTGGCTTTAAAAAAAATATAGTTTTGCTGATAGCAGGACAAAATACTTTTGTAAAAGCTGTCTACTGCACACACCACTTTATTGTTTAAATCTACTGCTTTTAAAAATGTATAGCATTTTTATCAAGTTGAAAAAAGACAAGAATTTTCTGCATTCCAGAAACCAGCCAGAACCAGTATAATAGGGACTGAAATTATTCCAGCTAGGGCTGTCAATGGGTACCCAACCATAGCGAAAATCCTGGGCATTGAAAATTAATGACGACTACCCGTTTACAAAAATAATTTGTCAACAACACTATCAAAAATGTGCATCGCTGTCACCAGATATGGTCGATATATTGGTTTTTTTTTTTTAGGAGAAACTGGAAATTTTGCAGGGGACAATGATCATGTACTTGTACACTAGGACAGACTGGTATTATTTAGCTTTGATAAATTCTTTCTTAGTTCATTCATTTGTTAGTTTTTAGTTCATAAAAACATTCAGAAAACTTTATTTTATTCTAGTTTGAAATTTTAATATTGTAATGTTTTGCTTACTTAAGTGTAAACCTCCTTTAGTATTCCAGTTCTAAACTGGAAGTTGACTTTCATCGCCATTTGCCATGAGTAATGAATAACAAAACATGCTGTGGCAGTTGTTGGAAGTTTATTAATAAGTGAAACGTCATTGTAATATTAATTCATTATTATTGACAAATCAGACAAAATATTATAGCACAATTTGTAATAGACAATTTGAAGTACAACATGAAAACAAATTATCTCTGTCGACAGACTATCAGCCGTCTCCCATTGGGTGTGGGTAAAGTGCAGATGTGAAAATGCAAAAAAGAGAATGCAAAATAGTGTGTGTGTGTGTGTGTATGTGTGTGTGTACCATTTTTGTAAGTCTTTGGTATGACGACATCCGGTTTGAACCCACGACCTCCCGCACATTATGCGGGTGCTCTAACCACTAGGCCACCGGAGCGGTAGGCGAAATAGTGGATAAAGTGTGGTAAACAATGTACAAAATGATGTAAATAGTCCGTTCATTTACTCACCCTACAACAAACTAGGTTTCTGAAAATTTGACAGTGGGGTAACTAGGGTTGTATATGTCTTTCATGTTCTAACGGTTACCCATTAAATGGCGCAATGGGTACCCAGGTGAAGTTTTCCGTGGTTTTTGACAGCCCTGATTCCAGCATTCATTGCAAACAAAGATCTCGGAAACGCTTAATTACACATATTTGGATGCAAATTTTTGATCTGGGATTCAGAAAATCACTCATGCAGGAGTCCTCCATGTGTACTTTATTGTTGCAAACAGGAAACTTTCACGACACAATAAATATGTTCTAATCGCTATGAAAAATTAAACAATGCTTTTATTTCAGTTTGTTGCTGACTTCCTTTGATCAAAGGTCATTGGCTTGCTTTGATGAAGGTTCATGTGTTATTGAAGGTGCCGCTAAAAGCTCTCTTTGAAGGACCAAACCAATGCCCATTTGTTATTGTTGCAGCAACATCAAATAATTGTAGAACTTATTTGCTTAGTATATATCGATGCTTCAAAGGTAATTGGTTTTCTTTGAAGTTGCAGCAAAACTGTTTTTTTCTGGTACATTTTTTAAAAACATGCCATCACCTGGTTGACTGTAGCCATTTCCTATTCCCACCTGCAGAGGTGGTTGATTGTAGCTCATCAGTTGTATGGTTATTTTCGTTATATTACAGCATACAATACCAAGGCCAGACATCAGCATAAGCGGATTATCATATAACAGTGCACTGTTAGTGTGGTTCATCAATATGAAACAAGGATTTGTTCATGTAACAACAGATTCCAGTGCATTTTTATATCTACGTTTGCAACTTGCAGTCATGGTCCCTTTGAATTTCTCCACTCCAAACCCAAGACTGTATATACAGTTTTTATCAGCCAAAAATGTTGTCAGCAAAACATTGCCAGATGGTATATTTTGTCAGTAGCAAGAATTTTTTTAATACAATTTGCGACATAGGCGAAGCTAATTCCCAATTTTAACTTAATTGACAAATAATTGCATGGGTATGACTTGCTATATTTTATCAGTGATGCGTTGCCAAGTCGGTGTGAGCAATGGACAGCTTAATATTCATTTAAGTGAGCACAAATTATTAATAACCAGTGAAATGTGGAAAACATAAATATTGTTCCATATTCAAAGGTCATGTGCTTTGCTTTGTACAGAAAGTTTATAGCTTTTGATATTGTAGATGAACTTGACAAGGTGAAGAACCTACAAAAGGCCAAACAAATGTGTTTCCAATTATACTGCTTTTAATAGTAGGGCAGGTAGGTGTCTTTTTAAAAAAAACTATATATATATATATATATATATATATATATATATATATATATATATATATATATATATATATATATAAAGATTAGTATATATAATGTTCTAAGTACTTAAAGTACTGGGATAAGCCAGCTCAGATGCACAAATGAATTTAAGTCAATTCTGAGAAATTAATTTTTTTACTGGGGTGGGTGGGGAATTATAGGGTCAGCAGTTAAAGATGTGGATGGTCAGCTGACTGAAAACATATTTTTGTGGGAGCATAAGGTGGGTAGGTGTTCTTGTATTTGGAGGTGTTTGCATGATTCAGTATATATTGATAATATAGACCTTAGTTGATGATTCACTTAATGTTTTACAAGTTCCAGGGAAGAATATCACATTTACCAGTAATCCTGTTGCATGCATTTGTATTACCTAATATAACTTTAGTTAGCAAATTTGCCTGGTTTTGATCTTTTTTTTCAGGCTGGACAATAAAGCAAAAGACAAATTTCAGATATGATACTCCAATATTTATTCTTGGACGCTGCTACCACAGAAGACCAGATGGTAAGTTTATTATGTATCTATGTGGTCATCAATTTAATATGCAAAGCATCAAAGTCATCATGCAATATATATGTATTCAGGTATCATCAGGGAAGGCTGATTGAACATGTGGCAAAGATATCTGCTTATAGGCAAAGTGTTTCTTTATTTCTCCCCTCTCCCCAAACAAACAAACAGGGAAAGTCACCTATGCTCTAGGCAAAACTGGGTAAGTTTGATACATCTTGGAGACTACCGGGGTATGTATATTTTGATCATGATGCTTAAGCATAGTATTGTGGTCATTGATGATGATGATAATATAATTATTATTATTATTATTATTATTATTATTATTAGGCCAAAAAAATATGTGTTTCCTATTGCACTGATTTAAAAATTAAGGTAGGTAGGTATTTTTTTAATAAGATTATATATATATATATATTATAATGATTAGCATATATAAGTGCCTCAATTACTTGGCTAAACCGGTGTAACAGCCAATTGTTTCCCCCTGCTGACAGTTTCCCTGGGGAAAGAATCAGCTAGCTGGTTCTTTCCCCACAAAGAACTGGCTAGCTGATTCTTTCCCCCTTCAGTTATTTCTTTCCCCTCCCCTTACAGTAAGTTAGTTTCCCCCTGTAATTATTTCTACCCTTCCCCACTCCTGACAACCAGTTAGTTTCTTTTCATTAATGGACTCTTCGATTAATAAGCTTAATACCCACATGTGAAATATCATACATGGGTCACTTAATAAATATGGGGGGTGGGCAGAATCAGCTAGCTGATTCTTTCCTCAATTACAACCAAATAATTTCTTTTTGTTGATGGGCTCTTGTTAATATGCTTAAGGCCTACAAGTGAAATGTATATACAGTGGGTCACCTAACAAATGTTGGCGGGGGGACAGAAATCAGCTAGCAGATTCTTTCCCCACTACAACCAATTTGTTTCTTTTCATTAATGGACTCTTTCCTAATCTGCTTAAGGCCCACCTGTGAAATATAATACATGTAATGGTTCACTCTATGAATTCTCACATAGGGTTTATTTCAAATGAGCCTTTACATTAATATAGATTACAATTTCAGACTAATAACCTTTCAAAAATCACTTACATGGAATAAGACATAACTTTTAATTAATGTTCATGCTTCTTGTTAGCAATCTAACACTACATTAAAATGGTCATTTGCAAGGTTTTTTAAATAAATTCCAGACTGAATGAAAGTGTCCAAGGAAAAGGATGCTGGGTAACTGGGTACCTTAACCAATCATACTGCTTAACTCCTTTGGAATTTAATCTACAAGCACTATACACATAAATGTTTGTGGATAACAGTGATGCTGCACCCATAATCTTGGCATTAGTTGCCAACACTATTTGTCTCCATATTACTGTCCTGTAAATACATATTTACATTGTTGTTAAGGTAATTGCCGAGTGCATCTGTCTGACATACCATCACGGCAGATGTTGTAGCTCTCTTTGCTTCCTGAAATCACAAAGCTTATAGCTCTGAGCATATAATTACCATCACATTGTACAATTTGTTGGGGCTGAGGATGTCTTATGGAAATTATTCTTTGTTTGCTTCATAAAGGAGATGTGTATTTTCCTGCAACTGTCTTTTCTTCTTAGAACATGGCAGTTATCTTTGTAAAGTACACGATTGCTTGCAGTAAAACCATGAGCCTTAATATGCATGCTGAGCTTTTCACTCTTTCTCTTATTGATATCTTTGACAGCTGCCAGATTTGCAGTGTAGGTGCCATCATTAACATATGATACTATATCAATGTATGACTTGTCAACCATGATTGTGAGTAAAAACTAATGATATTAAGGATATTCAGATTTATTTATACCAAGATTTCATGCCACTAGGTGCTCTTATACGTGGGATTATTAAACAGTTTCCTTTAGGGAACACCTGGAATTACCTATGATACAGTGTGACCCTGCTATAACTTGGTAGTTGAGAGCCATAGAACCCGTGTTACAGACTGAACTCTGTTATAAGCAGCCAGGTCGGTTAGCTGATGAAAATGATGCATGTACTCCAACAATTTTGTGGGGTGGTGGGGGTGGGGTAGGTAATAAATGGAGGCGGTAAAATACGTGCTTCATTGTCACAGTTACCATCTTAAAACAATGCTTATTTAATGAGAAAGACACCTGTGGTGAAAACAGAGAAGGCATATATAATATTTTACTGTATTTAGAGAACCATGTATATTTGTATACTGTTTATATTTACAGTGTACTCACCCGCGAACCTTGTCACATACATTGAATCCACGATGCAAGTAATTCCATTGAAATGATGCAAACACAGATTTAAAATATTCAGTAATTTTGTCACGGGTCATATAGGTCTGAATTAAGTGGAAAAACAGCACAATCACGTAACATTAGTTTGCAGTTTAAGCTGCTGTTGGTAGTGTTCTTGAGCATAAACTTTTTCCCTGCAAGAAGGAAACTTTCATGACATAGTAAACGTGTTCCAGTCATATTGGAACATGAAAAAAAATTTATCAGATTCCATTGCTTTTATTTAAGTTTGGTACTGACTTCCTTTGAAGAAAAGCTTTGTTTTTATTGAAGATTGTAGTCAGCTTTCTTTGATGAAGGGTGCTTGCATTTTTGAAGTCACCACTAAAGGACATCTTTGGAGAACCAAACAAATGCCCGTTTCTCATTGTGGTGGTAACATGAAATAATTGTATTGCATGATTGAGACTGATTTTTTTCCATTTGCTTAGTACATTTTCATAACAAGCGATGCTTCAGATTTAATGTTTTCTTTGAAATTTCTGCAAACTAGTTTGTCTGGACACATTTTTAAAAAAAGAACTGGCTGTCGTTTGGTTGATTGTAGTTACTGAGTTGCTCTTCTTCCCTGCCTATCGAATAGACCAACACGTTGTTTTGTTTTGTTTTTGGTTGTTTTTTTGCATTAGTGGTAGCGGAGTGATGCTGCCTTCCACGAATGCTTCCAAAATTTAACAAAGGGTCTATGGACGATAGAGACGAGGTGTTCTGGTCTGATGACACTGATTACTAAAGAAAATGTGAATGTTCTGATTGATTTAATTCTGAGTGAAAAGAAGAGGAATTTTACTTACCATCTACATACCAATCTTTTTGTGTAAGATAATTAATTTTTATCAAGTTTGTGGCTTTCTTTCGTGGGGCCTCTGAATTTCTCCACTCCAAACCAGTGGTTGTATATACAAGTTTAAACAGCCAACAATGTTGCCAATTAAAAAATTGCCAGATGGTGTATTTTGCCACCAATAAGGAAACAAATCACAATTGTGATTCCGGAATAACTTTTTTACATTGTTTTCCTACTTTTAAGAATGATATTATTTTCCATATACGAGAAAAATACATATATATAAAATTTCGGGAACCAAACACCATAACTGTGTTATATCCAAATTAATAAAGTTTAAAGTCATAAAATTACAGTTTCTTACAACCTTGTTTTGGTTCAGTTCTGTGGCAAGTTTTGTTAAAAGCCAAGTTAGATGTTTATCTGAATTTCTAAGGCATTGTTCATAGTAGATTAATAGGACTTAATTTTATGGTCAGATGGCTTTGGTTTATATTTAAATATAATGTAACTTTCTTGGGCATCATTCATGCAAGTCATGCATTTCACTAAATATATTTCAACTTCCAAACACCAGATACAGTCAACGGTAAATCAGCCCTTTGACCACAAATATGGCAGCTGATGGCATTTGGGAACTATCTATAGGTGAAATTTTTTTTCTTCTAATTCCATTATGTTTCAGTACAATAGTGGAAGGACATACATGTACTATTACCCTGTCCATTCAATAAGCCTTGGTTAAGGTTTGCAGTAAGTTAGTTTTTTTTTAAATGGGTGGGTCTCCATGTTCCATAAGTACATTTTTAATTTTTTTTTTTATATCAGATGAAGAGCCATCCCCAGGCAAAAGGCTACATTCTCCTCCAGGCATGGAGCTGTTCCGTCGTGATTTTACAAGTCGGATCTGGTTCACATACCGAGAGGGTTTTCCATCCATCCCTGGCACAAAGCTGACAACAGACTGTGGTTGGGGTTGCATGCTGCGGAGTGGTCAGATGATGCTAGCGCAAGCCCTCCTCATTCACTTTCTGGGAAGAGGTGATGTTATTGCTGCTATATTGATCTTCATCTAACATTTTCTTACTGCTCACTTGTGTCTTTGTTATGTTTATTGTTGGATCCTTTTTAAAGTAAAATTATTCTTTAAGTATAATTAGTTTTATTAATGTACATGCTGTATACATTCCATACACTATTCACTCAGCATAGTTCAAATTGGTGATGTTAGTTTCATTTAATATTTGGAGTGCAAAATATCTTACTTACAGGAAATACATTTTTTGAAATTATTTGATATACATATCTCCCTCAATAACTTGCACACAAAAAGGGACTAAGAAATAGAGACTGCAGCATGAGTGAGGGTGCAAGTTGTGGAGGTACTTTTGAAAAATTAAGGGTTGGAGATTAACAGTGTGAAGAGATAGAGACAGAGGGACAGAGACAGAGAAAGTGGGTGGGTTGGTAAATGGTTTCATAGTTTATAATCCTGTCTGTCTTATAATCTATCATCTAATGTCCATCCATCTATCAGTTAGTAAAATATCGATGCTGTGACTTCATTGCAAGTAATACCACAAAATTTCAGTTCAGCCTTGAATAAACTTGTGAGTGCCAGTGGGAATTTTAAGTTCACCACAAACTTTGGGTCATGCTTCTCCATAATGAACTCTATGCATGACACTAAGCCTTTCATGCATCAGGTACACCTTTCACTTGGTACAATGGAGTGCCTTTAGAAAGATGGTCACTTTAACAAAGCCATATTAATCCATTTTTTTGTTGTTGAATATTTGATGATAAATCACAAGTCTCTGCATCCTATTGATTAAATATGACATAAACCATTTCAGGGTAAAGCCTTGATCAGTTGCAGATTTTACATTTTTGGAACAGTATTTCATGAAGATCATAGACCAGAAGAGCTTATGGGATGGTCTATTGTCCATCATCTAATGTCCATCCATCCATACATTAGTACAAGATATTGCTACTCCTTTCAAAGCTGCTAGGAGGATGGCCTTGAAATTTCACACATTCATTCTGTGTGGGAGGTCTAGGCCCTTCATGTTTATGTTTTCTGCTCATTATACTTACAGGTTTCAACTATGGACAAAGCACAGAAATGGACTTCAAAGGATGATGACATCATAAGTCTTTAGGCTGACCTTTTATCCGCACAGGATTAATTGGCAGAAAAGGGGGACAATTCAATTTCTCTCCCTTCAGCCACAAAGCGCCAGAAATCAACATCAGAAATAGCCTGGGCACCCAAGTTACCTCCTCCAGACCCAATGTTACTAGCGATTTCTATTGGACTTGACTCTGTTTCTCTTGCAGAACAATGAGGGAAAGAACTTTACAAACAGCCATCACTTCCATCTCAATCTACATATATATGGACAGGTTTGATGGATCAAGCATCCTGTAATCTGTCCCAACATTACGAGTCAGATGATACCCCACCTGCATAGCCTATTTCTGTTGCAACTGGCCTAGGCCATGTTTGAGTGATCAGGAGCAGTAACAACATCCTTTTTTTAGGGCTCAATCATACAACACCCCTTATACCAGTTCATCAGAATAGATCTTTGTTGACATACTGAAAGATCGCTCCTCATGACTCCCATCCTACACAATGCCCTGTTTAGCTCCTCACACTTCTACAGACATCACCTCACAAATCTCTCAACACCCTGCCATGGGAAGAGTCTCCCTTCTCAGTGATTGTCTGGAGGTCATGGTTTCTAATTAGAAACATACTATGAGTTTCGTGGGCGGCTGATCTCGTCATTCTTCAGACTCACCACATACCCCTAAGGACAGTGATGTTTGTTCTCAAGGAATGTGATTGCTTCTGGACTATATGATGTCATGTGAAGATTCAGCCTTCTGGGCCCCCATTGAGGACATATTCTGCCTTTTACCCTTCGAGTTTTGCACACCTCCCCCTACACTAACACCAAACTGGACTAGAGTACCAGCTGCTGTTGATCTTAAGACAAAGAAGGAAGAGCCTGCGTTTAAGTTACTACCACAGTTAGGGAGAGTTACAGACATTCTGAACTGTCTTCACCACCAATTGCAGGATCTAAGCATTAATAGACTTTTCTTTATGTAAAACCGCCTTCCAATGGTGTTTCTACTTTTGTCACACACTAACCTTTCACTTGGAAACCCCCAGTAATAGACTGGGATATTGCTGCTTTGGGGATGTCCAAACATCACTCCATACATATAGGAACAAGTGGCCTTTGACGTTACTCAACAGTTAGGGCACAATATTGTCTCTGAGGGCTCTCTACTGGACTTTATTCCATGGCAATTTTCCAACAAGTGGAACATAGCCTCTCTCCTCCCACTTCAACTTCTACAGGACATGCATGGGAGTCGGTATCATGCATGGTTTTAAATAGGACACTCCAACACACCTTGGACCATGCTGTCACTGCCCCTACTAATCTACAGTTGGTTGAATGGGACTCACAGCCTCCACCTTTCTAAAGGTCCACCATAAAGCCAGACTGCAAACACAGCCTTCATCATCCAACCCCATTGTTTAACAGTCAGATTGAAGAGGTTCAGAAAGAGGCCACCAAAGAAATAAATTTCCCTAACCTGCCACTACAGCATGATTACAGGGATATTACAGGAAATAGTAAACCTCTGGAAAACAGTCCTACCAGAGATCCATTCAACACAAATCAAAGCTAATAAAACATAGAGGGGATCCTTTCATTTCTCCCCTTGACAGTCTCCTCCTACTTTAAAAATGACACAGTCTCCAATCTGCCCTTTCCAAATATCCTGGTAGGTGGAAGACTTATTTTCTTTGCTGCTGATCGGGACAAAATTTTCACAACGATTCTTCGACTTGGCAAGTGGTTCACGAGGGACTCGGCACATGTTTCACACTCCTCCACCACTGTCCAGAGTTCTGACATTCACCAGCATCCCATTGGATCCACTCAAAGACAGCACATTGCAGCAGGAACCTTCTTCAGAAAAGGGTGGTAGAACTTGCTTGAAATACTCTCTCTCCAAGATTCTGTTTAAGACTTTTCTTGGTTCCAAAGGCAAACAGCACTCTGCACCCCATCATCAACCTCAGCGCCCTCAGTCTCTTCATTCACACTCCTTGGTTCTCAATGGAAACACCACAGTGCATTCTAAGTGTCATTCAAGAGGGAGACTTTGCCATCAGTGTGGACTTTAAAGACACTTTCCTCCATGTCCCTTTTCATCAGGTTTCCAGGAGGTCCCTACGGTTTGCCTACAATGACATGGTATACCAGTTCAGGGCTATCCCATTCAATATCAACCTCTGGGTCTTCACTTGTCTTATGAATCAAGTCATAGTGCATGTCCGGACCATTGCTAAGGCGCCAACATCAAGTTACATGGATGACATCTTACAGAAACATCAGGTGAGTTCTATTTTACATCATGACATGATAACTCTTGTCACATCACTTACCAATCTGGGCTTTCTCATCATTGAGGACAAATCCGACCTAGTACCCGCCCAACATTTTGTTCAACTAGGTATGGAATTCAATACACAGGAAAACATGGTTCGTCTTCCTTAGGATGGGCACTGAAAATCCGAACATGGTGGCTTCTTTATTTTTGAGAACCCTATCAGGACGGGAATTTTTTTGCCGCGCTGGTTTACTCATTGCAGCAGGGGACATCCTTGTCCTAGGTTGCCATTTTATGCACACATTACAAATGCATCTTCTCTCTCAATGGAAACCCAAAGTTTGCCCACTGAACCAACCTCTGACCATCTGCTCATAGCTGAGACACCATCTGCAGCATTGGAGCAGCCTTTCTTGGCTCACGGCAGGTATACCTCTGCACATACCACCTCCTGAGATTACAATTTGTACTGATGCCAGCACAGAGGTCTGGGGAGCCCACGTCCTACAGTCATTTTGAGAAGCCATTGGTGCATAGTCTCCCCATGAATGTCTTCTGCACATCAGTCTTCTGGAAATGATGGCCATTGTGAAAGCCTTTCACTGATGGCAGGAACGCCTCTCTGGCAAGGGAGTCCTGATTCTGTCCAACAATTCTAAAGTAGTGACTTATTTCAAACTGTCTCATCCTGGATCAAATGGGAAATAACCCTGGCAGAAATTAACTTTATGCATCTCGGCTCATGATGTTAGGGCAGTTGCCACCAGCCTAGCATTCAAATGAAACTGTTTGTCTACATTCTTTAGCTTTTATCTCTTGAGATCTGTCATCCCAAAGGGTCCAATTTGATATGGTAGGACCTATCTCAGCAGCTCAGCAGGTCACACTTTTAGGTTGATTGATGGCTTCTTAAAGATGTGGCTTCACAGCTTCTTCTGGATTTTGGGGGAAATTGTTTTCCCTTTTGAAGCCATGCCCCGACAGATGGAGTCTCCTCCATTCGGGTTACCTAGAAGCTGTCTTTCTTACCTTAGGTGACCGGATTCTATTCTGGGGCCCCTCTACCTCTTGCCTATTCTCTTAAGGTATTACAATTGGGTAATATATTCGAAGAAGAAAGCAAGTTTTCTTAGTAAAATATGAAAATAATTACCCAATCATAATACACATGCACCCTCCCATCATCTCCACAGTTGCATCCATAAGGAGTGTGTCTTCTGCTCCAGGTATAACTGAAATATCCTTACTCATTGCCATCAAGTCTTATAGGTAAGGGAAGATCACTCTGCACAACTGCCACATGTGTCAGCAGACAACTTTTAGCTCTCTTTTGCTAAAAGTAGTATCTGGGAGGGGTAGATTTGCAAGGTAGTGGTAGTTCTCCTATGGTATTATGATTGGGTAAGTATTTTCGAAGAAACATACTTTACAAAGAAAAATTAGTTTTTATATATATGCCATTTCATAAATTATATTTGTCGGAGAGAGTGGGGGAGAGAAAGATTTAAGATACATTGGAATTGAATTTAAACAAAATTATTTAATTACACACACACAATGGAGTGTTAATTTTTTATGCATAGTTTACAACATTTTAAGCCATATATACTAGCTTGTAAGAGAACACATACCCATAACTGCTGTCACATAATGTGCTGGCAGATCACAATCTTTGTTGTTTGTTTATCCAGTGGCAGGTCTGTGCAATTTGTAATTGGATCTGACTTGGAAGCAAGTATATAAAGTATTTAGTTTATTCAGTATTCATGCAGGCTGCTCACTGTCGATATCAGTAGTCATCTCATTGTGTCATTATCTCATATCTTAAAATAAAATCAATAATTTATAAATTGGATTGATTACAAATAAATTGATAGAAAAAGTAGAGCTTAGTTTTGGTTAGGATGTATAATTTTAATTTTTGCAATATTTCTTATTAGAGATTTTATTCTATTCATCAAATACCATACAAAATGTGCCCAGAAAGGAAAACCTGAACTATTGTAGAACCAAATGTATTCAGTGAGTTTTTACATTTATGGAACAGATTGGGGATTACATGAGCAGAAGAAAGATGAGGAGACTTTCTACAGACAGATAATTGCATGGTTTGGTGATTCCATCAGTGACCAATGTCCATTTTCTGTCCACAAGATGGCAGAGGTTGGCAAGAAATATGGCAAGCAACCAGGAGAGTGGTATGGACCCTCCACCATATCATACATTCTCAGGTGAACAGGGACAGAATGAGACAAGAAAAACATTAATATACTATAATTGCTATTGATAATGCCACTTAGTGGTAGAGGCCATATGAGGGCTATTCCATTTAAGCATACCACTACCCCACGGACAGCAAAATAAAAAAACTTGCATGCATGGTCATCAATAAACAATAATCACTTCTGTGCCATATCATATCAAAAGATGCATGGGCATGGGTGTCCAAAATTCTCTGCTATGACTGGTGGTGGTAAAAAAAATCACTTCTATGGGTGGCCACCCATTTTTGAATGTGCCTTCCCCCCCCACCGGGGTATGTTTAGATGGAATAGCCCTGAGTCATTTTCAGTGATTTTTTATGAGGAAAGACTGCATTAGTGACAGCAGTAGTAATAATGCTGTATATATGGGTTTGGGCAGTTCATAAAAGAAGTCTAATAAGTGGTCATACATAATTCCATTTCTATTGACTGACCTGGAGTTGATTAAAAAATTGAGTGCCATCGGATTTTACACAGATGAGACAGTTTGGTGATGATACACTTGATATGTGCACAGGAGCCAATTATGAATAAAAGCAATTATTATCAGCAAATGGATAATTGGGTTTTGGGTGGGGCTAAACATAATAGCAGTGGGATTAATGTGTAAAAATAACAGCAATATTTAAGGAAATTTATTTATTTGACATTTGTTACCACTTTATGGTCTTAAACTAAATAGTGGAGAGAACAAAAACCTGCAAGTTTTGTAAAAGATAACAAATAGTTAAATTACCTAAGTTATAAAAGATGATTTTTTTTTTTAGTGGAACTTTCTACATAAGTCCGAAAGAATCGAATGTTTCAAATGAATTCCATGTCTTCAACGGTGCTGATGTGCCATGTCTTGATGTATCACAATGGCATTGTCTAGAACTCATTTGAATAAATTCACAAAGTCCCAGAATGATAATTAAGTCCAAAAAGTAATGTGAGTACTTTCTAAGTCAGATGAATAATTCAAGCAAATGTTTTATCTCCAATTAGATCCTCTGTTTGAGAGAATATACAATTTCGTCACCACGGTCGATTTTTTGTTTGTGTTGGAAGAGCTGGAAATGAGTGCTCATATTCACATAATAACTGTTTCAATTCACTCTTCTCTTGTGGCTGTAGAAGTTTCTTGTCCAGATTCTCTAATATTTCTGAATTCCAAGGAAATGTTAAACCGAAGTGATGACAGTTCAGTTGCATGCCATCATTTCAATCCTTAATGTGTGGGACAGGTACAACTAGATTGATTGATTGAATAACAGAGCTATCTCTATCAACATACTCCTTTAACATATTTATGTGGCAGAGTTGTTTCTGTTTCCTCTTTTCATGATGATATAATTTGAATCACTTAATTTCTTTTAATTGTATAAGGACCATACTATTTACCCTGAAGAAGCTTTTAAGGTATGGGGTAGAGAGCCAGAACTTGATCACCAGGCTGGAAACTCCTTTCATTGTATTTCCATCATACCATAACTTCATTTTTGATAGATTGATAATTAGTTCTTACTATTTCACAAGCCTTTGACAACTTGTATTTGAAATCATAATCTAGAATATTAATCTCTGAGTCTTCAGTTTGAAAGAAGTTTCTCTTTTAGTAACTTAAATGGTTCATAGTATGTTCAAAAGCTATTTCAAATGGACCTAATGATTCTTGAATGATTCCCTAACAGCAGATAACAGTAAATGAACACCCTCATCACAATCTTTTCCAGTATCAAAGCAATATGACCAAATCTTATTCTTGGAAGCCTGATGAATCAATCTTTATATTGACTTTCAGGGTGATATGCAGAGGTCTTAAATTCTTGGATACCTAATTCATACATAATTTGTTAGAAAATCCTAGATGTAAAATTTGAACCTTGATCAGATTAGACCAATTTTGGATGGCCAACATGTGTTGAAACCTTTATCAAAGGTTTTACTATGCCTTTAGTTTTAATATTCCTCAAAGGAATTGCCTCTGGATCTTATTGACACACATCTTATAGTCTACAAGGATAGACACAGTCTACTGTTATTTTGCTAATTGGTTTGTCAGATGCAGGAATAGCTTGAAGATGAGCCTTAGGTATCTTCTGATTGGGTATTCCTACCATTTAACAAGTGTAACAAGATCTACAGTAATTCGCAACATCACTTTTAATTTCCAGCCAGTATAAATGATTCAGAATTTTGTGAAGTCTTATTGACTGCTGAATTACAAGCCATGTGAGTTTCATGGGCTAAACTATGAATTTCCCATCTATGCGACTTAGGAGCACCAGTTTGATAGCTCACAGACCACTCATCACCAGTGGGTACTTTAGATGGTCTCATAAAGACTCCATTTTTCACAAAGTAACAAGTTGGTACTTGTTTTGGCTTCAGTTTTGCTACTTTCTCTCAGAAACAAGCAGTCAATCTATGGATCTCATTCCTGCTCTACAACAGCTGATTGTGTTTTGTAACCCTGATTAGAATGGAGAGAATGAGTAGCAAAATGAGGATCACTGTGATCAATAGCTTTTGATTGATCCATACCTGGAGCAAGAGAGACCTCATCAAAAGACTCGCCAATAAATGTATCAGCTAAAGGAATAATTTTCTGATCAAATTAATTCTCAACTTCTTTTTGGCAAAATTCTAGTAACTGTAAAAACAGGGTATAAAACAGGGATTGAATAATTTCTTCTCCAGCACCCAAGGCTCATCCTAAAATGCTTCACTTAGATGGGAATCTTGGTTCATTCTTATCAATCTCACAATAGAATTGCCAGGAATCGAGATACTCCATCATCTGCATTCAGCAACCACGATGGCAGGTGTTTCATCCAAATCCAGAGTTACAGAACCTACATGTCTAAATTTTATTAAAATACGCCCTTAAGAACAGACTGTTCACACACCATGTGGTGGAGAATCCCTCAAGTGAGATGGCTATCCACTTTGGAGGCATAAGAAGGCAATGGAACATCTCACTGGAGTGTACGAGAGCACTTTATACCTATGTAGGCATTCATACCACAGATGCTAATTTCCTATGGGTCTTTGATAAGAAACAGCACCAGTCACAATTAAACCTAACAGGCACACTCTGTTGTCATGGAAGAGAAGATATAAGAGAAACCAAAGACCAGTCCTGGGTCCTTAGCTATGTGGAATTTATTATCGGCATTTACCGGGCTGAAAAAGACACCATTTTGCTCTCAAGAGCCTAATTAGTTCACCTTTCATATAATTCCTGCCTCTTCACAGTTTTGGCAATCGCTAGGCAAAATTAGCGAATACATTTCATATTGGTGAACTCATCTGCATGCATTGGATCAGTATCAGTAATGAAGTCCCATGCTTTTAATTGCCAAAAACAGGTTGAATTGATGGATAATCAGATATTGGTAATTGTGCCTGTCTACTCTGGACACTTCCTCTCAATGTCATCTACAGGAACCACTACAAGCTCTGCAGTGGTATTTCAAGAAGAATGAGCTGTTGCATTTAGGGAGATCATAACTCTTTTGCCTTCAAAGAAAGGAAGGATGATAGAGGCATATCGACACTGACACTGTCATCTTGAAAAAGTGGGCCATGTATTCCACATGTAGGGCTAAACCCACGCCAATGATTTTTTTGTTGGATATTGGCTCAGGAAGTTAGGACAGTCACCACAAACATTGCATTTGAGGGAAACTGTTATCCATGGCGTGGGATGGAGGTCTGAGTAGAGTTCTCCAGTTTTTATCAGAAATCTTTCATCCTAAAAGGCTCAATTCAGTCAGTAGACACCTTTATTAGTTGTGCACAAGGCTACTTTTCTAGGTCATTTGATAGCTTTATATAGACTTCATGACTCACACTGGATTTTCTAGAGGGAAAATATTTTTCCCTTTCAAAGCTACTCTCTGACATATGGAGTCTATTTTCAGGTCGAATTATATGGAAGCAGTCTTACTTACCTTAGGGCACTGGAGATTTTCTCTCTTTCTCCACCTCTTACCTATTCCTCTCAAGTATTATGATTGGGTAATGTATTTGAAGAAGAAACTTATTTTCCTTGTGAAATATAGTTTCAATAATACTTAACCAATCATAATGCACATACACCCTCCCAGCCTCCTTGCAGTTATATCCATGTAGAAAGCTTACCTTACACTCCAGTAGTAACTGATAAATTAAGAGGATTTGGTGCCAATCCCAGTATCAAAGGGAGGTCACTCTTAACTGCCAACTAGATAGGCAGATAACTTTTAGCTATTTAGAAAAATGTTTTAATCTGGGAGGGCTGGATTTGTGAGGTAGTAGTAGTAGTTCTCATAAGGTATTATGATTTTGTAAGTATTATCGAAGAAACGTATTTACTAACAAAAGTTAGTTTCTTCTTTCCATCTAGTTTTTTTTAAAATTTCAATTTAATTACTTTCATTTCAGGGTTAGATAGAGGTTTACTACTTAAAGCCAAAGCACTTAAATCAAAAATATTCTTTTCCACCAAATATTGTATTAAAATAGTTTTAATTTCCTGTTTTAACCAAGATGCTTTTATGCCTAAAATAGAATAGTGGCTGGTGAGCTCCAGCAACTCATCCATTTTTAAACATTCTACCCATTTTGTGTTGGATCAGAAACAACTTTAGATGATATTGAGAAGCTTTTTGGTTTCAATATGTGAAATCAAAAGACTTGGGACTGAGAAAATTCTGAAACAAAAATGAATTTAAATATAAAAAGCATTGAATTTCTCTCAAATATTTTTCAAAAGTTTGTGTCCCTTATGAGCCCCCAATTTCTGTTATGACTCTTTGGTCTTAAACTAAGTAACAGAAAGAAACAGAACCAATAAGTTTTGTAAAACTTAGCAAATAATTTAATTATGTAAGTTATAAAATTAAAAGAGGAACTTTAGTAAAAGTTATGAATTGAGTCCAAAAATTAAATGAAGTCTCGTTCCTATAGAACCACCTTACAGTATTTAATATATGCTTGTTTGTGACCTAAGAGCAAGAATTTTAGCACTTAGAATTCATAATTTCTGCGTCAACATAAAATAGTAAAACCTGCCTGGACAGCATGAAATTTTAAACTTTTGTCAACAAAGAACATAATAGTGACCTTTAATGTAAACTCTTTCATGTGAAGAATGCCTGGTTCATATAGATGTTTTCATCAGTTGTTTCCCAAATGATTGTAGTCTCAACATTGATAGTACATTGTTCTTTTTCAGAAACTTAATATTGTTTCATTTCTCCACAGTTTTTTGCATCTTATTCTATGCTTAACAAAAATGTGTTGCTCCTTATGCATTGTCATAGAACATATTGGGAACATTTTTATTACTTCATTTAATATTAACTTACAAAATATTGTAATCATTAGGGAAAAAAACATTTAATATGAATTGTTACAGCTTTTCAGTCTTTAAATAAGGAGATATGTTTCACATTTGAATCTTTGTGAGAGAGAGACACCTGTCCAAGATTTACAGATTTGTTTTTATTAAAAAATTTTATTGTTCTATATATTTGAAAAGAAATGGACTAATTTGTCTTTATGTTATTTTTATTTTTAGAGATGCTTTGATGAATTCATGTAAATCTCAGCCAGTTCTGTCTAAACTTTGTGTATATGTGGCGCAAGACTGTACAGGTAGGTAGATCATTAAGTGAGACTTGTGTTATGGCCTAATTGACATGTTTCCTATCAATAATGATGAAAAGACAAAAGACAGATAAGGAGTTCTGCTATCATGAGTTGGAAATATCCCTTTTGCAAAGGGTAAGAACTCAGGATTTCTCTTTGACTTACGTGCGATAGTCTATGATTCTCAGAAATCAGTTTAGGACATCCCGTTTTTTTCTTCAGAAGTGGTACATAATTAGCATGGGGACTCGGGACATGGCTATCTGTGCTAAAATCATGTAAAACAACTTGTGAACCAGTGGATTTGGTTTCCTTTTGATAATTGTCCCCAGTATGCCTATCATGATATTTAAACCAGTGCCAGTTGGGTTCTTGTTTCTTTTAACATATTATTTTTTCTTTCTTTTACCTCTACCATTCTAGTGGTTTGTGGTTAGAGCGTCTGCCTTATGAGCAGAGGTCACTGGTTCAAACCCTGCCGAGTCATACCAAAGACTTATAAAAATGGTACTAACAGCTGCCTCGCTTGGCACTCATTGTTAAGAGGTTATTGTTAGGACTGGTCGACCTGGTGTCAGGATGATGTGACTGGGTGGGACATAATGCTACATGATGCCCCAGTGTTAGTCATCACCATAAACGGCCACACTGCAGACATCTTAGCGATATGATTGAAAAATTGTTAAAGTTACATTAAAAGTACAACTCACACGCACACACACACTTTCTTTTACCTCAAGGTAATTTATTTTTTAATTAACATAGTATATTTATCTATATATCTGTCTGTCCATCTATCTGTCTGTCTATCCATCTATCTATCTATCTATCTATCTATCTATCTATCTATCTATCTATGTATCCATCCATCCCTCTTTTGTTTAGCTATTAATAAGAGCAAGAATATATTTTCAACCTATTTGAAAGTCAAATATTTCTTTCAAATCCAAATTTGTTTGTCTCATAGTTTTATTATATTACAGTGGGTAATTGGTATGCTATATCAGCAATTAAAAATTAAAGAATCATTACTGTCATTTAATAAGTTCATAAAGGAAACCAACACTGATCTTGGTATATTGACTTTCCTTAGTTTCATTGCATTGGCTCAGGGGATTGAAATGAAATAATGATCCACTTGTGAGTATCAGGGTTGAATAAAATATAACAGCTGAGGGCTGTTTAAAACACTACTGTACTATTTGTGCTTTTGACTCTGTATAAAGGTCATCAGGTTTTGTGCTCTTTTATGAAAATCTGAATAATTTTCTAAGTAGAATCAAGCTATATATGTTGATCTTAGAAAAGAAACAAAACAATAGAGAAAAAAGTGTTATGTGCTGCAGTATTGCATCATGAGCATCTCCATAGCTGCCAACCCTCACGAATTCGATGTGAATTTCATGACTTTTTCAGCGATTCACAGACTCACGCCGCAAGCCAAAAATTCACGAAATTCTCCAATTCTCAATTATTATAAATCTTTAATAAAATAACTGGTTTCCCGTTAAGCGCTAGTCATGATATTCGCAGTTGCCTAAATGGTCCGGTACTGCTAGTCGCGATATTAGTAGATCTACAGCCAATTAGTACAGTTGGCCCGAGAGCAAGCATTTTAGCCTATTTTAATCTCTATGTATAAGAGTAGTTTTACGAATGCTTTTGAGAGAAACTGGGGCCTAACTGGAATTTTGCTCCGTGCATGTGTCACCAACACTGATTTGATTTACCGTTCAGCATCGCATGTAAGATCTTGAAAATGTCTTCACCACCAAGGAAAAAGAAATGTATTGCTCAAAAAGTGAAGTTTAATTTGGAATATAACAAAAATTGGCAGTTCATTCTGCCATTAAACATTGATATACACCATGCTTTTTGCACTCAGTGTGCCATTGCAGAGATGATGTGAGGAAGCACATTGGTTGCAAAAACCACGTAGAAATTGGGAAAATTAAGAATTCGCAGATTTCAGCTCTGGAATATTTTAAGCCATTGGCGGAAGACATGCGAGCTACCAATGCTGAAGCATTGTGTGTGAGTTTTCTTGTCGAACACAATCTACCTTTATCAGCTGGAGACAATGCTTAATATTTGTTCCGACAAATGTTCCCTGACTCGAAAATCACTTCCAAATTTTCCTGTGGAAGAACCAAAAGTGCTGCAGCAACTGTACATTCCACACAACAACAGTGACAGCGAAAGAGTATTTTCTCTAGTGAGGAAAAATAAGACAGACTTTAGGGCCTCCTTAGCTGCAGAAAATTTGTCAGAAATTTTAGTCACCTAGATCAACCAGCAGGCAAGAAGCCTGAACTGTTTAGAAAACAAATTTACGTTCAAGCAGTTGAGGAAGTTCAAGTATGCCACAGTATCATGTCTTGATAAATAAATATTTCTGCATATATATAGTGTTTTAGTTTTATATTGCGATCTTGATATAGTGTAGCATTGACAGTCAGAGTAGATGGAGTTATTGTCATGGTATTTTTCACTAATTCATGTCCAAATTCACGACTTTTTATCCCTATTTTCACTAATTGTGAGCCTGGAAGGTTGGCAGCTATGCATCTCAGGCCACATGCTTTTTTTTGTATATGCATTAATATGATTATGTTAATAAGGACAATGGCTCAGTGGAGTCTAGATGCACAAATTCTTCACATGAGAAAATATAAATATAAAATCATTTGATATTAGTACCTGTATTATCACATTTAATCGATGGATGTCATATGAAAAAATATTTAACATCTTTTATACAGGTAACTTGTAAATTTCATCAGTTCTAATTTGGACAAAGTTCTGTGGTAGGAAATGGTACGATAAAGAACACAGCTCTAATGAAGTATGTAATGATTGAGGAGATTTCTAATTCATGATATTCTTGGATATTTATATTTCTGTCCTGGAAATATGGTAAGTGTTGCTGTTACTGGTACAATGATATGCTACATGGAAATCTTGTGGAATAGCATGTGGACTGATTAATTAATCACTGATTGGTAAGTGTAGTAATTTTCATTTATTTACAATGTTTGATTCAACTGGTGCTGGTTGGGGTTGTTTGACAAAGTTTGAAGAATGCAGGGCAGACATGATACATTTCTGGTTGTTGCTAGCTTTGTGGATGCTCTTGAAAGAGTTTGGATTTTTGTATAGCCAATGATATGTATTGCCTCTGTGTATGGAACAGTGTTTTCTGAAATAGTTCATTCCACAGAGTATTGTGAATTTTATCCTATCTGTAGCTTAGTAAATTTTCAAGTCAGCATCATTAAATCTAGCTAAGAGTACCTAATTCATTTGACACGTATTTTAAACTAATTAATTACTGATAGCTACACTTGGTGACACCAAACCTGAAAATTGACTAAGAAACAGATAGGATAAAATTTGCCATACTGTATATAGTTTCTAGCATAATATCAAATAACTCAACCTCGAGTGCATGTTTGTGTGTCTCTCTCTCAATGTTTTGTATGGTGGGTCATCAAAGCTAGAGAGACCCTTAGTTGCTTTTTGAGTGAATTTCTTTTTGTTATATATCTGTTGTTGTGGTTTTATTTTATAATAACTCTGTCAGGTAAAGCTTAAGACAACAGGGGGTTTCTTGTAAAAAGTAGTTCCTAGCACATGGACACCATGACTGAGATGACCTGACTGAGATAAGAAAAGTAAGGATAGCAAAATAGTTAGATTTCACTGTTGTATGGGTGAGAAAAAAAAATTATTTTTTTTTGTGTCCCAAGATTTATATGCATTTAAAAATTATAGCATTTTCAGTGTCCCAACACTTATAGACATAAAACAAAATAAAGACAAATTCGACAAGATCACCGTAATGCGCCAGTGACCAACTCTTGTTCATTTACTATGACAATGAACTGTTATAAACTACTGTGATTATTTTTATGTTATTATTTTGCATTGCATATTTTCTGATTTTTCAAATGTCACTCAATTTATTGGCACTTAGAGTTTACCAGGCAACTGGTACACTATATAGTGTGTACAGAGTGTACTATATAGTGTACAGAGTGTACTATATAGAGTGTACAGTGTGTACTATATAGAGTGTACAGAGTGTACTATATAGTATACTATTTACAATGTAGTGTACAGAGTGTACTATATAGAGTGTACAGAGTGTATTGTATAGTGTGTACAGAGTGTATTATATAGAGTGTACTATATAGAGTGTACTATGTAGAGTGTACAGAGTGTACTATTGAGTGTATAGAATAATACTTACATGGTGCAAATTGTATATCCTTGTTTATTTCCAAGAATACTAGATCCAGTTTTGTTTTATTCATCATTTTTACCAAATCTAATTCTCCCAAATTTTTAAACAAATTATGTCAATTATTTTATTTAATTTGACCCATGCACTCAAGAATTATCATTTTTCAGCAAAGAATCGATCAAGCTAAGTGATGTAAATCATATGAAATGACAAACATCTTTAATTGTACAAGTCACATAACCAGTATACAGTATATTCCTATAATTGATTGCCATTTTAGTTTTGTGTTTCGGCTTACTGTAACACAAATTCGTAACTTTCAACAGAGTATTCCTTCTTTTTTTAATTTGGACAGCTGGTTGTTTCAGCATTGTGTTTATAATTGGCAGATTTGATTTTTGTTTTCTCACAGAATACCATGCAGTTGTTTGAACCATCAAACTGGTTTGTGAAAAGAGTGATTTTTGCCTGGCAGCAATACCAGTAAACCATTTGTTTTACAACATTAATCCACATGAATTAACTGTTGTAAATTCTGAAGTGGGTTGAGCAGGATGAGATGCCCTGCATAATAGCAGTAGTAAACTATTTAGCCCTCCAAATTATATTGGACTGACTCACCATAGATTATCATTGTCAATCAGTTAAGGCATGATCATTGTCAATCAATTAAGGCATGAACACTTGCATGGTTAATTAGCATGATTGCCTTATCCAAGTAAACGGGTACTACATCAAACCAAACTACGTCAGAGTGTTTAAGATATTACAGTTATTTTCAAAGCATTATTTCTGAATTTTTTTATCGTATTTTGGAGGTATTATTAAAGTTTAGTGCAATATTGCCAATAATTCCAATCCAATCAATGTACTTAAATAAGTGCAAGTCACAGTCTTCAGTGTACATGTGGCAACACCATGATGTAAACATGCTAACAAAATGCAAGCTTTGAACCGAATGCTATTCTTTTTCTTTCTTGCCATACTGGGAGCACAGCTTTAATGAGTTAGATATTTACATTTTCAAGGTAAAAAATACCCATAATTATCCCCAAATGCTAACCTTCAAACTTTGGGGACCATAGATTTAAAGGTATCGAACATAAAAACAATATATTTATCAAATGTTGAATTAATTCTGCAAAGGTGGTCACAGCAACCCAGTTTTTTTATGATAAGTTTTCATCCCAAGATTCGTTTCACTGCAATTTTGACCTCACAATTTGAATAAGAATAAGAATTGAAATCTGGATGGAAAAATGCATGGATGAACAAACAAATAGACCATGCAGAATATATATCTCTTTATCAAAATAGGGGTATACTATTTACACAGGTACAAATGTGACAAAAGTTTTTGATCTACAACTTTGTGTTACAGTATATAAACAGGATATATATGATATGTGCACAAAGCGTCCAAGGACATCAACAGTTGTTAGCAGTTCATCAGATCATGAAATGGAAAAAGGTCCCTGTAAAGATAATGATGCAGATGAAAAAGGTGATTGGGAGCGATCAGTGATAATCATCATTCCAGTGCGACTTGGTGGTGAGGAATTCAACCATGTGTACACACCCTGCATAAAGAACTTGATGGCTCAAGAGTCATGTCTAGGAATCATTGGAGGAAAACCAAAACATTCCCTGTACTTTATAGGCTGGCAAGGTACATGTTCACCTCAGTTTTTATTATTGTGACTCTTATTTACCTTAAGGATGATAAGTGGTGAAATGTTGGAGTATTTACGTGTTAGGTAAAAGTGTATTTTCACAGTTATGGATCTAAGCAATTCAAAACCATGAAAATAAGTATATAGGTTGATGTGAATTTTATGTGCTTCACATAAGCATCTATTCCCAAGTAAGAGTCATTACATGGTAACAGTACCCTGTTGCCAGTTATGCATGTTAAAGATTGTTAACATTTGAATAGGTAAAAACGCTGAGATTCATTTTGTCAGGCACACTGAGGTAAGCATATGTTAGTGAACAAAAATTGCACTGCGATATAATTATTAACGTCACATTGGAATTCTGTCACATAAAAAAAATTGATGAGGCTGATTTACAGTAGGTCATAAATCATTATTGGTTTGCCAACATGTCATGTATTTTTTGTTTGTTTCATCAGTTTCTTTGACACAACCACCCTTGCAATTACTAAAATTGCATGCATTAATGTATCTTCACATTCTTAACATGTAACTTTGGTGGCCATTTGTAACATGTAACTTGAGTGGACATCCTTAACGTGTAACTAAAGTGAACATCCTAACACGAAACTGCAGTGGACATCCTTATGTTGCTAAAGTGAACATCCTTACATTGGACATCCTTAACATCTAACTAAAGTGAACATCATTAACATTTAACTGCAGTGGACATCCTTAACTCATTAACCCCTGGTGCCACATTTGTGGATCAGGAGGTAGTACCCTATTTCCGGGCTCTGATGCATCAGGGTCATTTAAGATACACCAAAATGGGTGATATTACAGAAAAACAAACAGCCATAGCTCTACAAAGATACCAGATAATCTGAGCTTTCTACTCGCATTACAAAATACAGAGGGAAAAACAAATTGTTTTAGACCCAGTTTTTTTACACCAAAAATTTGTCCATTGTCAGAATAAGATTTTGTGTCTGGATTTTAGACTTTTTGGCCTCAATTCTAAGGCAGACTGGACTAAGCTGCACACAGATGGGCAAATCTTTGCAGAAAGTGGGATAAGTTGGGGATTTCGAGTAAAATGTGGCCAGGACAAGAAAATGATGGGTCTAATAAGCAAAAAGATAAAACTTTTACCCTTGTGCACATGCGTGAGATAAATAGCCAATGAAAAATGATGTTTCTAGCATCAGGCCAAACAGAAATCACTTGGATGCAGATTTTTTGGGATGTATTCAGAAGCAGCCCCCAGAATGTGTTCCCTACTCATATTGCAGGCGAAAATGAGAAAACTCTCCAATGGTTAATGAGTTAACATGTAACTGCAATGGATATCCTTAACATGTAACTACAATGGATATCTTTAACATGTAACTGCAGTGGATATCCTTGACATGTAACTACATTGAAACCTGCCATATAAAAGACAAGAACCCTAAAGAGTTCTTTCGAGATCCTCAAAACAAATTTCTACATAATTGTCCTTGATATAATGGACACTTATCTCATATGGACAGAAGACACTGTGCTTTATTCTGTATATAACTTCTCAATGAGTAAGAAAGCATGAATCATGCAGCATTCATTATCCATTCCTTGTCCTTGAAAATTTTGCTATTTTTAATTTTGTTCTCTAAAACTACTTAACAAAATTCAACCAAATTTGCAAGGAAGCATTTTGGCTTGAATGACTTTGTGCACAAATAATGCCAAATTACAATCAAATAAGGCTGCCATTGCTAACAAATAGAGAAACCAATAACTTTTCAAACACTGTTCTGCATAATTCAACCACATGTGACAGAAACATCTTGGTATGAAGATGTTTTAAGTTTATACAATTGACATTGAAACACTGTCAAATAGGCAGCTATTTCTCAAAACAGGAAACCTGTAAATAACTTCTGAAAAATCACTTTACACAATTTGACCCAATTTGACTGTTAATTGCATGAATTCTTTTCTAATCCAAACAAATGATTTTTTTGAGAAAAGACTAGACTGAATTACATAGTATATATCTTGATTCTTTTCTGTTATTATAATTTTTGTTGTAATTTTGCTTCATGTCAACAATCTGAGTGATTGATAACTAATTACACAGTATTTTTTGCTAAAGAGTAGAAATTGAGAGTAGTCTGATTTTTTGGAAATCTTCCTATTCTTCCAACACTTAATTCTATTCTGAGCTCACAAAAAATTTCTGATTGACAAGAAATATTTCAATGTATACACTGTGGAAAATCTGTTCACTTACATACATGCTATCAGAAAAGTGGCATGATGTTTGCTATTGCAGATTTTATTGACTTTATTCTCCAGAACTACTGAACAGAATTTCACCAAATTTTAAAGAAATCATCCTGGCATAAAGGCTATGCAAAATCTGATAATCTGTTGTCAGATATGTATAAAAGTTCAACAATCTACAGAATGGTTAAAATGGTTGGAATCCTGCTACACCTGACGTTTTTGGCCAGTTGGTCTTGTGTTTAATAGGTGGGTGATATCAGGCATGGTTGGGCCTCTTGTTATTTATCCAGGCATGTCAGTTTTAGTTCTTCTTTTACTAATGAGTAAGTGAAGAACTAGAATATGTAATGTGTGTCATTTTTCATTGCAGAAGACAGTTTGATTTATCTGGATCCCCATAAATGTCAGGACTTTGTGGACACCTTACAGAGAGATTTTAGAATCGAGGTAAGAGATATTGTTATCCCTATCCAGATGTCACTGGTACTTAATATCTGTCCATCTTTTTGTCCAACCAACCATCAGATCTCCAACTTAGAAACTAGGTTATCCTGCCCTGCCCGTTTAAGCATAATTGAATGTGTGCTTGTGCAGTCAGGTCTGTAAATAAATGCCCATGTTACAGACCATGTTTGGAACCTCTAGTTTGTTTGGTGGTTTCAAGCACTGACCTTCACCAGCCACTTCCATCTAACCTCTGTTCGCTTGGTTTTTGAATCTCAGGCTTGGCCTGTGTGTGTGAGAAAGCTTGCCAGTAGCTTCCCGTGGGTCAGTGATTATTCCTGGGATTATCCGAGGTTCTTTTTCCACCATTTAATGTGGCTACCATGTATAGCCTATCACGTGCTGAAAAATTGCATTAAGCCCACAGGAGCAGTATCAAACCCTCTAAGCATTCTGTTTAATAGATGCATACTGCACTTTACTCGTGTTTCATTTCATTCCATTAAAATTTACATTTTAGCTATCAATCAGTCTTTTGTTTACAGTCTTGGAAGTGCATTCTGACTTTGCATATGTTCTGTTCTTTACATTTTGTTCATTTGTGATGCATTTAGTTGTAAATAGAGAGAATTATTTTGCTTTCATATTTTGTCTTATGAAAAGTTTGCTTTATAAAATAGAAAATCATAAAATTCAAAAGACAGCATTGAATTGACAATAAATAAAATATAACAGTAACTGCAGTAAATGTAGATTTTAAAATGTGGAGTATTTTGTCTGCATGTTTTTTAATTTCATTTTGCTAAAATAAAAACTGCAGATACAGCTGTCGTTGATGCCATCATGGTTGTTAGAACAATTTCATGGCTTATAAGTGATGAGAAATTGTCGTTGTAAAGAATTTGTCACCTGATTCTTATGCAAAAGGATTTTTGACGATGAAAATTTTGCATTATTGGTAAATAGATTTTCAAATCCATTTGTTCATCCATTTTGCATTAGCATTATTCATTTGTTTGAAATCTGGAGCTGCGGTGGCATAGTGGTTAGCATGCTGGACTCATGACCGAAACGTATGTGTTCGAATCCTACTGCAAGACCAGTCTAATTCAGCTACCTTGGTGTGTCCTTGGACAAGGCACTTTACTCCAATTGCCTTGGCACTAAATGACCTATTTGTGTTGCTGTGCTGTAAAGCCCCAAACTAAAGCAAACCAAAAGCAAATAAAATCCTTCATATTGCATTCTTCATTTACATTCGTTCTTCATTTAATTTACATTAATTTGCACTCAAATAATCATTCACTGGTAGAATCAGCCATTTTAGGGTCATGAGAAAGCTTATCAGTAGCTTCCCTTGGGTCGATAGTTCTCTCCAGTGTTTTCTTGGGGTTTTCCTCAACCAGTTATACTTGTCACCATGTATAGCTTAGCTTGTGCTGAAAAATGGTGTTAAAACCCATAACAATAACAGCAACTACAATTTTAGAAGGACTGATTAGATTGGGACCATATTATATGGCTTTCAATTAAGAAGATCTTGCTTATGTTTCACTGACACTTTGTTTTAATGTTCCTACACATTCTTTGAAGAGGGCATGTATTTTTAGCCATCTTTGCTTATTACAAATTTCATGTCCACAAATAACTTTTGAAGAGTTTAATGGCTTGATACCAAATTTGATTGATGGCTTTATATTAAAAAACCTAGGTCACAATAGATTTCAACATCTTTTGATAGAATTTGATGACGTAAAGGTCCCAGTTTGATTTCACATGTTATTCCCAGGTCTGTCGTGGACCTTGAAAACCTTTGAAAATGAATTTGTCCCACAAGGCCTTGAAAACACCTTGAAAATTCAAAATATTGGCTGGGTAACTTGAAAAGCCTTGATTTCCTTGAAACCACAAAGAATTACTAAAAAGTTTTTGTTTTACAGATTTAAATAATAAAAAAAAGGAAAAAAACAACAAAACCCCAAAACAAAATGATCTCTCGTTAAGTTTGTGCGGGAATGGAAATTTCCACATCTTGCCACTGCGTAGTCGTGCATTTGAACTTCGGATTTCATGAAGCCCAGATGTAGCCTCTGTTTAAATTCGAATCATTTGTATACTTTGAAATGTCTGGCTGCCAATTCCAACTTTGGTGGTTAGAGGAAGAAAAATATAAAGTTTGGATTATGAGAGAGCTTTGCAAAATGCAAATTATGGCAGAAGGATACTGATTTGTGTGCAATGGGAGAGAGTACTTTTTGGTTACATGCAGCTGGAGAAAAAAAACACCCATTACAGCTAATATTGCAAAACAAGAAGCCTTCAGCATGAAATCATTTTTGATGAAAGAGGTATGTCTGTGAACAAAGATATTCATGTTTTAAAAATTAGTTCGATCCAGTTCTGATTTTGGATTAATAAAACAAATATCTTTTTTACTTTTTTTATTGTTTTATGGGGGTGGGTGAGGAAGAAAGGCAGGTACTGAAAAGACAATAAGACAGTGACAGCTGCTGTTGATGACTATGCATTCAAAGCAGAGATTCACTTGGAAAATTTCCTTTATCATTCATATATATAATTGATTTAATTTATTACTTTGTTTAGTTTTAAATTTTTTAAATTTCCATTACATGTTTTTGTAATGTAATTTTATTTACTGGATTTGACATTGTCCAGAAATTTAATTCAGTTGTAAATAACTAATAATTAGAAACACTTTCTAGTTTCTGACCTTGATTCAGAACCATTAAGGGTACTGGTAAACAACTTTTTTGAAACTTGTTTTGGTATTAATTCCTAGAGTAAGAACCATCGATTTCAGTCAAGGTCATATCTGGTCTACGTGTCAAATAACATGTATCAGTTGTTACAAACTCCGGATTTTCCAGAGGATTGACCCACATCCAGGCATCTGTTTTGCATTGTAGTTAGAATTATCACAGATGTTTTGAGAAGGAATAGTCTTTCTTGCATTAACACTGGAGATGTCCAAGTGTTTTATGTTGTGACCAGTTTTGGGCTTATTATTATGTTTTCTTTAACTTATTCAGATTTCAAGTTTGTTTTCTCTGGAAATACTAGTGCTCAAAATTCTTGGACAAAGACATTTATATAAATTTATTCAGAATTTAAAAAAAACATTATTTTCTGTGATTCAACAAAGAACTGTTGACAAATCAGTATGACACTGACCACAGCATATGTCATTACCTTCCATTTTGGATACAATCAGGATTTGAACTCAAGTTTTGTTAGGACTTTTTATTACTAGGACTACTTTTTTTTTTTTTTTCTTGGATTATTTTTGGATTTGATTTGTGAAACCACAAGTTCTTTTTCTCAATTTTACCTTGTTTTTCTAGGGTAAATAAATTATTTGTTAAATTTTACAAAGCTTGTTGTCTTCACTGTTTTCTTTTTATGTTTTGAAAGAGCCTAAACACATAACATCACAACATCAAATAGTTTGAGTAAAAGTATTTAGGACAAAATCGCTGAACTTGGAGCTTTTAAAACATTGATGACAAGCTACAAGAACTGAAAATTTCATTGTAAATATTTTTGGCTTTGTAAATAGTGTAGCATAGACAGAGTAAAATAAACATTGTTCATTGACTGTACATTATTATAATGCCCAGATGTAAGATGTTTAGTATTAACACATTAACCCCTGGAGGTTTTTGTCGTTTTTGTCTGAAATTCAAGTAGGAAACACGTTTTGAAAGCTATTTCTGAATACATACTAAAACATCAACTTCCAGGTGATCTTCCAATGACATAATGCCTAGTTGTGTTAGAAACATCGTTTTTCATTGGCAATTTGGCTCACACATGAGCAAAAGGGTAAAAGTTGGAGGTTTTTTTTTTCTTTTCTTTTTTTTTGCTAAACAGACCCATTATTTTCATATTGAGACCACTCTTTATTCCAAATCCCTATCTTCTCCTACTTTTTGCAAAGGCTCATCTGTCTGTTTGCAGTTCATACCAGTCTGCATTAGATCTGAGACCAAAAGTCTAAAATCGAGACACAAAATCAGATTCAGACTACGGGCAAATTTTGGGTAGAAAAAAATCAGGTCCAAAAAATGAGGTTTTTCCTCAGTATTTTGTATTGCAAGTAGAACTTCCAGATTATTTGGTATCATTGTAGAGCTACATCTGTCTACCTTTCTGTAATACCACCCACTTTAGTGTATCTTACATGACCTTGACGCTACAGAGTTCGGCAGTAGGCTACTAACTCCTGCCACGTAAACACGTCACCAGGGGTTAATGTGTTAATGGGAATGATATCAATGATCATACTCTCAACTTCATGTTTTTTATTTTAAAAAATTTGCAAGAGATGTTCCTCGTAAGAAGTAATAGTAAGTATTAAGTTATGTTTGCATACAGTTTCATTGATGTCTTCTTTAAAATTAATGTAAGAATCCACCTTGAAAAATATTATTTTGAACGTTGAAAAACCTTGAAAAAGCCATGAATATTTTGAAAGAAATATGCTACTAACCCTGTTATTCTTGTATATTGAACCAAACCTTTTTTATTTACACCAAATAGGCATAGCTGTCTATGTTGTATGGTAACATTCATCCTTTCTTTTCCAGTCCTTTCATTGTCCTACTCCACGAAAAGTAAACCTTGGTAAGATGGACCCTAGCTGTGCTGTTGGGTTTTACTGCAGGAACAGAGTAGAGTTTGACAGATTTGTCGAAAACACTGTTGGGGTAAGTGAGAATCCACCCTTTCAAATACTCATTGTAAAAGAAGGTGAGAAAATTATTTTACAAGAGTGGCATTCATGACAAGGGGCCATCCATTTAGTATGTACACAAAAATCTGACAAAGCTTGACCCCTCCCCCCTCCCTGTACACATGCATACTTACACACACCCCCCTACGTACGCTTGAGCACCAAAGCAGCTAAAATCTTGAGCCACCGGGAGACCGCAGTGAGACCAGATTGAAGGATGTGTAATCCATGGGGCAGGCTGCCAGACTATGTCAGACTCACTGCTGAGCTGCGCGATAGCTAGCAAGCAGGGGTATGGTGGCATACAAGTCACACTTATCCCACAGTCTTACTTCTCTTGGTAGCTGTGGCTCATTTGAAGGCCACTGCCCCCCACCATTTCCTATGCATACATACATTATCAGTAGACTCCCGCCATATGCAAGCATATGCATTTGGCTTAGCTCCCCCTCCCCTCTCCATGTGTATGTACTAGATGGATGGCCCCCAAGGATGCTTATTTGCAAGAGTGTCAAGTTCTTACATTTCAGATTAAAAGAGACAGCCTATTACTTACGCTGTAATGCTGACTTTGTGTGAGAGTGATAAAAGTTTATGTTACAGGGATTTTCTGTAATAAGTGGGAATGACAATTGGACCTAAATGTTTTGGGGAACAGGTTAGTTTGGCAGTAAGATTTACAAGATTAAATTTTTACAATGTGGAGTCATACACATTTTTTATTAGATATTTCCCATTAGCAACTTACCACTACACCTGAATGGATGGCCATATTCACATTTCACATCACCAAAACACTTATCATGATGTCTAGTTGGTCCTAAATAAAAAATAGTGCCAATGTTACATCCAATGTGGCTGCCACAGTGGGTAATTTGGAAGTCATTTTATTGCATAAAAATATCAGACTGAAATGGTGTCAGTACTCAATATCTATAGACGAATGTTGTTATCTTGAATTCCTGGAAAAAATATTCATCCAGTAGAGAGCATCAGTCCCTTTGAGGGACTCTTTGTTGTACAACCTTAATTTAACTCTTTCAGTAAATTATTACAGTCTTATATTTTAGTATTCAATAAACTATTACAGTCTTATATTTAAGTATTTATTAAACTATTACAGTCTTATATTTAAGTATTTATTAAACTATTACAGTCTTATATTTAAGTATTTATTAAGCTATTACAGTCTTATATTTAAGTATTTATTAAACTATTACAGTCTTATATTTAAGTATTTATTAAACTATTACAGTCTTATATTTAAGTATTTATTAAACTATTACAGTCTTATATTTAAGTATTTATTAAGCTATTACAGTCTTATATTTAAGTATTTATTAAACTATTACAGTCTTATATTTAAGTATTTATTAAGCTATTACAGTCTTATATTTTAGTATTCAATAAACTATTACAGTTTGTTATATTTCAGTAAAAATTAAACTATTACAGTTCGTTATATTTCAGTATTTATTAAACTATTACAGTCTTATATTTAAGTATTTATTAAACTATTACAGTCTTCTATTTAAGTATTTATTAAACTATTACAGTCTTATATTTTATACTGTGAACTTAGATGTTTTCACTGAAGGGAATGTTTAAAAGCAGTCTTGAGGTTTTCAGAAATGCAAGATTCTAAAACTAAAAGTCTTTGCAAAATGGTCATGATACAGATCTTTTCCATTTTCTACTATGCTGTAACACAATGGATAATGTCTGTGGTAAAGTATGTTGAAGTGTTCAGTGGTTTCAAGACAAGCAGCATTGTGGAGACTGACAATTTCTATATGCTATTCTTGAACCATGACTGTGCATTGCTTTACAAAAAATTTAAACACATGCACACATTTACACAAGCAAATACACCATTTTTTAACTGACATGTTTTTAACTTGTACGACATTTATTTATTATCAACTAACTAAATGAATCTGTCATCATATTTATGTATTAATGCAAAATAAATGAGAACATTATGGCTGGACACGTGTCAAAAGGTATTCAAGAAAACAAATTAAATTCATTCCATACCCGAATCATCAAACATTAGAACACTGTATTGTATGTCAATAAAGCAAAACTTAATGTTGCACACAATTTGGCTTCTTTTCATTTAGAAAATGTGCTTTTTTTATAAAAAAAATTCTTGTTCTTTTCTTTCAGATAGTGTCTCAGGGGAAAAACACAGGACCATATCCATTATTTGTGTTTTCAGAAAGGAAAGGATCTGATGTTAGTGACTTGAATGACCTGAGTCTTAGCGATGAGCGTTATCTTCGTGTGCGAAGAATAGAAAGGGACAGTGAGGGACGAATTCGTTCATCCACAGTAGACTCAGAAGATTTTGTGGTGCTGTAACAAACAGTGCCTTTGTAACTGGGATTTAAATTGGTCTAGTCAAATGCAATAATGAATGAAGTTACTAAAAGTTAACCTGGAAGTCTAAATTTAGATATGTTTTATTGTTTATTTTTTTAATATCAAGGACCACTCAGAAAAGATAATTAATAGAACATCACTCAGTTTCAATATAGAGGAGCTTCCACGAAATGTACCATAGAAGGATGCCAAAGCTTACAAAAATACTTTTTAAATTTGTCATTATATTTCTCAGTGTCATAAATTCTCCTATACCAAGCATATACGAGTTATTTATGCACAGCAATACAGTGGTCCCTAGCTTAATGGACCACCCGTTCTGAAGCAGCAAGGTGGTCATATGAATAGAATAGCCTTTCTAGAGGGTCATCACACAGGTTTGAGTAATAATTACGTATAAAGTATGAAAGAAACTTAATTTATATCCATTTCATATTTCCATCTTAAAATCACATTTATGTTTTGGTCATGTGGATTCAGGTCGTGGGCCACTGTATTACCTTTGAAATCAAAATCTCATAAGTCAAAAGAGCATGATATGTTGTGTGCAGTAAGGGAACAGACTAGTATGGGAGTTAATTTTTTGAGTGAAATATTGACTTGGATCATGCAAATATGGCCAGTAATTGATGATCATGGTTAGTATGAAAATAAACGGTTGCTTTTCTTCATTAGGATTCTTCTGTATATCCTTGTATAAAATTGTGTTTTGTATTACATACAGCCTGGACATAGATGTTATATCGCAAAGCGTATTGGTTGATCTTGCCCCGGGTTCACTAAAATTTTGTTAAATTAGTTCTCATATTGAGATTTTACATTGTACTTCAGACAACATCAGTGTTTTTGCCTTAGGTAAAGAATGTAGAAATGACGTAAAATCACTTGAATAATTTTTTTGAACTCAACATGTAGGAACTTTTTTACTCTTGAGAAGGAGATGAGGAGTTCCTCAGAGCTGAGGAGATCATAGGTTGTGTATTGCAATATTATTAATATACCGTATGTATTCATAAGTCGAAGGTAACTGCAGACTGCATATCTTTAGATACTGGCAATATACTGGCAGATCTGGATCACTGTTGTGTTAAGACTAAACAATAGAACAAATAACAGTGTGATTTGGCAGATCAGGATATATGTATAATTTGTAGTTTGTACTCAGTTTATGCCTGAGTGTACATAGTATGTGGCACAGGTGTATGATTTTACCTCACCGTAAACAACTGAAACCTCTGTTTAAAGTAAGTCCAACTGCAGCACTGATACAGTTTTTAAAGATTTCTTATTCGAAAACTTAAGGACCTTTATAACTATTGTCTATATATAAATATATCTATATTGCTTGCATTGATTATATTAACTATAAATAATTTTAACCTGCATAGCAGGACTTATAATCTTGTATTATAGTTAGCCCTAAAAATGTACAATCTTTGCACCCGTAGAATACAGAACCAACTGCCAACAGAATCGATTGAGATCATTATTGCTAGCCATGGGTCTAAATCTACTATGCAGTGTTTTCAAACATGGCTGCTTGTGATAAGATTTCCTCATTTCCCATGAATATATATAAACCTGTTTAACCAATTATTGCCAGTCATCTTTCTCAGAAGGTTGAATTGTCTTGACTTGAAGCTGAATCATTCCAAACAGTCACTCATCCACCAGTAGGAGGTCACTTCCACTGAAGAGCTTGGTTCATTGGCTCACTGATATAATTTTCTTTTATAAATATTCATGAGCAACACTGAAATCATATTGGTGAGAAGATGGGCAGCACACTTTCGCCTATGGCATGAAATTAGATTTAGATGGGCTGTCACATAAATTGGTTCATACATATCGATACGTGTAAAGGATAGAAGTAAACCACTATTAATTATTTGTGGCTGTTGAAGATGAAATTTTTTTTATTTTAGGGTCTTGATGTGTATATATGAATAACCAAATTATCAATGAACCGATACATCATTTAATCATTTTACCCCAATTTTTTAAGTATTTAAGTCCTGTACAGCATTGGTGGAGGGATTGTTTAGCATATAGATGGAAAATCTATTGAACAAATGATAGAGAGATATAAGCACTAACAAATTTAGGGTGTATTTTTGTTGGTCTAAGTTTTTTAAAAACAGATGGATAGTAATAAAAACTAGTGAAAATGAGTTTAAACTGAAACTCCACATTTGACCTTTAAACACCTCGATTGCTCTATGTAAGAATCCCTGTTCTAGATATGAAAATAATATTTTTGCAGCCATTATGTATGTATTTTTTCCAATTGGCCCATTACACATTATTTTATAAACCTATTATAATGCAAAATACAAAAATACTTAATTTCCTTTAGAAAATTGGTAAAATTATTTTGGAAGCACGGATAGTCTGGTTTTGAAAGTAAATGTCTTCTCTTTTCTTGCCTTCAAAATATCAGTGTGTGCATTTTTAGAATTTGTTTATGATTGTAAAATTATTACCAAAAAGTACCCATTTCTTTGTTGTGAATATAAAGAGAGATGAAACATAAATAAATACAATTTTGATATGTAAATAATCAGTGTAATCATATCATTAAACAGAAATAGAATACATAAGTATGAGTTTGAGAATAAAAATAATATAAAATTAAGCAATCTTTTCCATCATAAATCTACATTAAGTAAACAAATTCCCTAAACAAATTCATATGCCCAAATGTATCCCGTTTATATTTATTTCATTTTTCAAAGGATTTTTAAAGCAGTAAAACGTCTTTAATGCAACGTAACCACAGTTGATCTATAAAAAAAGACAAACATTTTTCTTACATGTAAAGAAATAATTTACATTTTTTCACCACTAGATCAGGGTCTGTGCTGAAATCATCGAGTAGAGTGATGAGCATAGCCAATGATCTACCAGAATGTTGTTAAATGGCAGATCTTTTTCTTTACTGTTTGCAGTTGGTTAGCTCTTCATAAAGTTGAAAATACAGTACATGCAGTCTGATGTATTACCTGGTTAGAAATGTCATGTTTACTGTAACTATCCCAAACCTTTCATGTCAAATCTTAATGACTAAGTCATCCAGATCTATTCCAAGATGTGTACTTTGCTCATTTTTGGAAAATCAAGCATCAAAATAAGCTGAATGTGAAAATTGTTCATTTTAGTTTTTCTCAAATCATCCCATTATACAGGCTCTTGAGCATGGCTCTGTCAATCATGCATTATGCATATATTAATAATTAATATGTTCAGCTTTTCCAAAAATTCCAACTTGGCAGGCAGCATGCTGGCATGGAAGCCTTTCAAATCTATACAAATGATGCAGGTCCACCATCCAGTATGGCCACCATTACCAATGATAGAACACATTTCAATTCCTTGGATGGCCACCATTACCAATAATAGAACACATTTCAATTCCTTCTCAAAGACCACTCAACTAAATTTAACCATATTTGACAAAGCATATACTTGACTTGATTATGCTGATCTACTATAAGATATGGCCACTGTTACTAAAAAGAGAAAACCTTTAAACATCTCAAAACTTGCTTACTGCTCAGCATTATTTTATTAAATTTGACAAAGCATCCTGCCATAATTGTCCATTGGTTAAAATGCTTAAATGCCTTATATTAAAATGTATAAATGCCATTTATTAAATTTGACAAATCATACTGCCAAAAATTATGCTAATCTGCCATTATTATGGCTGCCATTTCTAAATATAGAACAGTTTTTCACAAAACTGTGTAACATAATTTCATAGAAAGTATCCTAGTGTAAAGGCCTTTCTAATTTGTATGGCACCTTTAGTAAAAGTAGAGACACATAAGCAGTATGTCAGAAAACTTCTTGATAGAATTTACCAACTTTGAATTGAAAACAATTCATGCCATCAAGGTCTTTCTTTCAATATTTGTAAGTTTTCATGATGTTCCATCAAACATGGATAAGATGCTACACATAGAATAGCCATGAAATATGCAATCAGCAGCATTAGATGTACTTTCTACAGAAAGAATTCTACTGACCCAGATTTCTTAGCCAACTTCTTCTGTACATGGCTGTCAGGCATATGCCATGTAGGTTAGCAGTATCATGTCTCCTGTATTTGGCTGTTAGGCATCTGCCATGTAGGTTAGCAATGTCAGGTCTCCTGCACTTGGCTGTTTGGCATATGCCATGTAGGTTAGTAATGCTAGGTCTCCTGCACATAGCTGTCAGGCATATGCCATGTAGGTTAGCAATGTCATGTCTCATGTATTTGGCTGTTAGGCATATGCCATGTAGGTTAGCAATGTCAGGTCTCCTGCACTTGGCTGTTAGGCATATGCCATGTAGGTTAGTAATGCTAGGTCTCCTGCACATAGCTGTCAGGCATATGCCATGTAGGTTAGCAATGTCATGTCTCCTGTATTTGGCTGTTAGGCATATGCCATGTAGGTTAGCAATGTCAGGTCTCCTGCACATGGTTGTTAGGCATATGCCATGTAGGTTAGCAATGTCATGTCTCCTGTATTTGGCTGTTAGGCATATGCCTTGTAGGTTAGCAATGTCAGGCCTCCTGCACGTGGCTGTTAGGCATATGCCATATAGGTTAATAATGCCAGGTCTCCTGCACTTGGCTGTTAGGCATATGCCATGTAGGTGAACAATGTCAGATCTTTTGTTTTACATGGAGTCTGTGTGCTTTGGATGGAGGATTTGATCCCAAAAAATAATTTTTAGAAGAGACCCTGAATCAGGATGAAATTCATGCCCATAATAATGATGTGATTGTTTTATTTGTATTAAGACTCTTGTATAAGGTTGTATATGTATCTAACCACATTTATTTATTACTCTCAATATTTTTAAACATTTTTTATTGTGAAAGATGCATGAAAATATGGTTCAATAAAGAGCATGAAAATAGTGTTATTTTTGTATGCCTGCCAAAATGGGGATTGTATATTGTTATGACATCATTCTGTCTGTCTTTCCATCCAAAAAATATACATCCATCCATTTGATGCCTCTTTTGTTTCAGAACACTAATATTAGTTTACCACAATCTATAAAATTTTGTGGATGGTTTGCGCTTGTGGTAAGGAAGAAACTTGTTGATTTTGAGATGGAAAAGTTTCAGGTGTTAGTTACTGTGATTTAAATAAGAAAATGGTTCAATACCATAATATTGGTTCTTAATCATATATCTGAACCAGTTGTTATGGGCTTATTGCCATTTTTTCATCATATGATAGGCTATGCATCATGGCCAGTATATTTGGTGGAGGAAGAACCTGAGAGAGAGTCCTGGAAAGAACAACTGACCTATGGGAAACTACTTGCCATCTTTCTTATATACCCACATAGGCAAAAAAATGCCTTTTGATTTTGTGCTCAAAAGATCAAAGGTTTCGATACTGACAGAAGGATAAATTCTTCTTGCATAAATTTAGTTTTAAGCCATACTCCTTGATCAAATATTGTGGAGGGCTTTCACTTAAGGAAAGAGCCTATTGATTCTGGGGTCAGAAGTTCAAAGATCAAGGTAATTGTGAAGAAGAAAAAAAATTGGATTTTGCACAGTAACATTTTAGAAATAATTCCTTGACCAAGCTTTATGGATGACATACACTTAGGGTAAGAAATAAGCATATAAATGTTGGAGCCTAAAGGTGAAAGGTCTAGGTCATGGTATCTCTGATAAAAGAGGGTTTCTGCACAGTAATCAGACCTGCCAACTCTTGCAATTTTGCCGAATTACGAAAATTACCCTTAAAATACGGACTTAGGGCATCAAAGCAAAAACTGCGAAAAAATAATCATTGCTAAAAAAAATCGGGAAAATTTGTTCATCCGTGTTTGATTTGGATCCGTGTGTCATATTGGAAGTAGTTAAATTGGTCAGGGAACTAGAATACCTTTACAGCAGCATCTCAGACGTTTTAAACCACCTATTTGTTCATGCGAAGCATCTGCATGATCAAACTGTTAATCATAGAATTGTTTTTACAATGGCGTCCAGCAATTGATGCATTTTTAAGATGAAAGGGAAAAGAAGCTTCTTGAAAAGTGTTAATAATCAACACAGGAAAAGTAAAAAGGAATATTCAGATTCTTGTGAATAAGAGCTGGAAGGGACACAATTATGTTGTATTGGACATCACATGCCAGTTTGAGTATGACTTGTGGCAGGAAATATGTTTGCCGTCATTATGTGAAATGGAAAAAGAATTTCCAAGAATTACATCAAGTTGAGAGACAGCAGCAAGCCATTGAGCTGCATAGGGTTTGGAACTAAAATTTGTTCAACTCTACTCATACTTTGCAAACTTTTCAGTTGACATAATGTTTATCATTGCTGCACGTTCCAAATACCGAACTTCTAATTACGTTTTCCAGCTTTGCAATATCAGTTTATGATATTTTGTTACATCTTACTAAAAACTGGTCAAACTTACGGAAAAAAATCAACTGCCTTATTGAGACAAACTCATCAGGGTTGGCAGGTCTGCAGTAAATTCAGTGTGGGTGTTTATATTATAAGCTTATATTATATTATATAACCTCTTTAGCTTTCATAGCAAACCAGCTGTGAAAGTCTTATTGCTTCCATCCTTTTATGATGTGGACCAGAGTTATAACTCAGCAGAGCAGTTCCTTAGAAAACATTCAGATTTAATTTGTTATGGACAGTTTTCGGGACAAATGTTTGTCTCCCATAGCAACCAGTTGTAAAAGAATATTCTGTACATCTTAAAAGCCACCAGTCAAATTGTGATCATACTTAACTGGAATGTTCAATAAAATGTTTCAAAAGCTGTGTTTTAATAGCTTACTTAGCAACCATTTGGCTGTCTTAGAAGAATAGAATCAACTTTTAACTTATTTACAACTGTGACACATCCTGTAGTAATTCATTGTGCGCACTGTTCCTTCAGAATGACTTCATTTATTGAAATGTCATGATTCAGACACAAGATCAGTCCAGAACTTCAGATTTCATCTGGCAATGTTATTTTTCACTTTCAAGTCAGGAAATGAGGCATGCACTATACCTACTGTTTATATACTCAGGCAAAATGTAATTACTAAACATTCTATTTGTAAAATGAATGTTTAAGCTTATTTTACAGTAATTTATGCAGTTGCTGCTATTAAGGATTGTAAGTTTTCAATGTTGAATAAATTGTTTTTTGGAAAAATATTATTTAATTGGTATATTAAGGTACTACTCTCACTACAAAGAGAGAACAGAAATTTAAAATACCACTTGATTGTTAATTATCATGTTTGATACTGTTAGTTTCTTCATAACTTATTATGAAATTTTGTTTGTCTCGTTTTTGGCCTAATGTCAAGATGTAGGAGTGCTTAAATCACTAGCTTTCCATCCATTCAGACCTTTTGTAACCACCAAAGCTCTGCAACCCTTGGGTATAATTGGATACCATTTGTTTGTAAGATTGACCATGATGCATCTTTAAAAGGTTTCATCTCTTAATGTCCAATTTTCATGTAGTTAATGTCCTATTTAAATAAATTTTAATTCGCCCTTGCAGCATGACCTTGTTGTCAGCATATTCCAAGATTTGATGTATTTTCATGCAATTTTGCATACATTGTCTCATAGCCATAGTTGCTTCATCAGCTGCATATTGGATAGAGTGATGGCCTGTGTCAGGGATGTTGCTTGTAACCAGCACAGCTTAAGAACCATTGAAAATATTTTGATGGAATGTGGTATGAACATTATCTAGTACAACAGGCATTTTCCTTGATTGGATGTTGTCAGTTCTATTCCATTTGGGATTGAGGTGTGATACTAAATTAACTGGGAAGTTCATAATATTCAAATGTGATGATGGGTGCTCATTTGGTATAGTATCAGACTCCTAATCCATGGATCTTGGGTTCGATATCTGCTCAAACCTGCTTGGCTCAGCTATCTTGGTGTTTTTTTGGGAAAGGCACATGACTTCATTTCTTTCACATGATATAGCCAATAACATGTTAAAACCAACCAGATCAATGAATTAATCACATGGGATGTTTATTGTAGCCAGCATTATTGGAGAACAGTCGACAATCAGTGCAGTTTAGTATGAACATTGACTCAGAAATCAACATGTACCTTAAGTTTTGAATACTTTTAGGCTAAAGTTATGGCACTTGTCAATTAATTTCATATCTTTCCATGGAATTTAAGCAGCATAGCTCAAGAACTTGTAAACATTCTGGTACAGTTTAGTATGAATATTGTAGAGGTGCATGGTATTGCTGGTTTATTGGTTTACCACTATCTGTTGCTGTTACAGCCAATGTGGGTATGTGAGAAAGCTTGCCGGTAACTTCTCGTGGGTTTGTGCTTCTTTCTGGGGTTTTCCCTGGTTCTTCATCAACCATAAATACTGGCCGCCATGTATAGCCTATAATGTGCTGAAAAATGGCATTAAACCCCCATAACAACAATAACAACAACAAAAATCTTTTGCCGATGATACGTACCATGGTGCTTTTTCACTGTATTGGTATGTCAGTACAGTCAGTAAGGAATGTATGGAAATTTCTGAGGAATCTTGTCATAACTTAAATGATATTAACAGTGTGTTTTGAATACTCATGACAAGATAGTTGGAAAAGGTTTTTTTTATTTACAAAAGGGTTATACCCATCATAAATTATTGGTGAATATTACAAAGATTTTATTTATGGTCCTTTAATCATATGTTTAATATGTGTCGTGTATGCCAACATGGAGGCCAAATGGAATATTGTGAAACATACTCAGACCAAATCCAACATTTGGAAAATTGGAAAAATTTCAGATTTGAAAAGAAATGTCATGTAATAGTTAGTTATTTTCTAATGTATGTGAATTTTTTAAGTATATATATATATATATATATATATATATATAGTTTATTTTTTTTGTAATATGGTAAATCATCCTTCAGTTTTTGGCACACACTTGGTTTCTGTCTGAACTTCACATAATTTCTCAGGTTCACTAAATAATTTCTTGTTTGTTTGAATAAGTGTGTTTTATATTTACTGTCGCTCTCTGATAAATTTTTTGTCTGGGTCTGGGCATCTCATAGTTTCCCTGCCTATTATATCAATAGTGTAGCTAACAAATTTAAAGATTATCTTAAGATAATTCATATTTTTTCCAAATAATATCAAGGATATAATGTGGTGTTATTTTTTTATAAATCAGAGCATAGTATTTTCTCCAGCTTTTGACAGATGGAAATAAAACAAAAAGTGTCAGGCACCTGCCCTTGAACAATGAATAGTTGATCCCCAATATAATTGTGGTATTCTGTGGTACATGTTGCAGTATATTCAGAAATACTGTGGTATAGCATGGTACAGAATTGTTTATGGTACCCAGCTTTATAACATTGTATCACAGACTCATTGTTCCATTCATTTATTTATTCCCATCTGCTTAATTTTGGACAGAGTTATGCCCCTTGTGCATATTCCTGTCATACTGTATAAAAACTTTGTATGTTGCTTTCATTCGTCATAACTCAAGAACCAGTCATCAAATTCAGATAGAATTTGGTAAGATATTTTTGTGTTTATGGTTGGATATTTTTTGCTTTTCTTTTTTCCTACCCCTTTTGGACAGAGTTATGACCTTTGACAATGAACTACATACCTTCAGATGGGATGTTGCTTGTTATCAGCATAGCTCAAGAACTATTGAACTCTTTGTGTTGAAATATGATGTGAACATTATATCACAGACCTATGTTTCTACGTCTTTCGTCTCCTCCATTTTGGAAAGAGTTATGGTCCTTGGGCAGAAGGAGATAAATAACCACCATTTCAGAGATTAACTAAATGGTTTATGGTAATCGGGGTGATATGTTAAATTCTTTGAACGTTGCTGTGGGAGAGCCCATTAGCTTAATGTGCATAGGTCAAGGACACAAAGTGGATCAACCCAATTCGCTTCAAGTTAATCAAAGAGATGGCTGTTGAGAAAAAAAAAAACATCATTGCCTAAATGTAAATGTTAAAGCTATCTTTGTTAAAGATTATTAGCAAGTTTATGATTAGTGGCAACGTTTCTTTGATTTTATTCATTATATAAAACACAAGACGTGATCATTTT